>JADLZN010007989.1:0-516894 GCA_018155175.1 Sinocyclocheilus anophthalmus
CACACAGGGGGTAGTGCAGCCTGATGTGTGCAACCCTCTCGACACGGGAAACCACCACCGCTGACGCGCCGTCCACCAACACGAAGAGCTCCAAGAGCGCGCTGAACTCGTTCAATCTTCTTCTCTCAGTAGAGTAGTCAGAAGAAAAACGATGTGATCGCTCGGCTCCGAAACAAAAAGCTGGTATGCTTTGCACCAGCTGCCTTTTTATGCTCACACTGTGAACAGCGGCAGCTGGATGCAATCATCACATACAATGTGCATTGGCTTGTTTAGTTTACACTCAAAGTAAATTGGTCTCTCTAAGCGAGATCCCAATTTCGTCGTTCATCCGACGTGATGTCGAGAGTGACCGTCTGAAAGGGAACTCAACACATCTTTAAAAAACAAAGTCTATTAAGGAACGCTATGAAATTTAGATTGCAAAAAAAGGTCAAAGACTAACTATCCACATTCCAACAATTATAAATAGTGCAAAATGAATGTGCAGCCAAACAACTGTGTAACTAATTGATTCAACAAATAAACAGGGCACATAATAATACTAATAATAATTTTCTTTACACAAAACTACTTCCTTCACAAAAACACGAGAGCTGTTGATTCTCAGGTTAGTGTAGATAGATGAGATGGTACACTGGACATCCAAAAGTCATTGTTGGGCTGCGTAACTGCCCATAGTTTTTAAAAGCTATGTTAACAAATGAGATGTATTGCCAGTAAAAATAAGACGTCATTGTATTCTGACAAGGAAACATTCCACAGGGGAAAATGTTTGTATATAAACTGCAGCAGTGCATAATACATAATTTCATGAGCAAAATAAACAATCATCCATCCATTAATCAAACTCACTCAAAATGCTGACAATTTCTGACACTATTTTCTACGCATCCTGTTTTAATTTACATCACTGAATGTGGGCAGAAACAAAACATACAGAAGTGAAATCACTCACAGTAACATTATCTTCTCTTGTGAGGTACTATAGACAAGACGGATAAGATTAGTTACACTGACTCACTCTTATTGGTACTCATTTGCATAAATTAAACTTTTCTCACTGTCAGTCAGTGTCTATATAGATTGTCAATTTTACAATTGTGAGTTGTTAGCTGGAGCAATAAAATTTGCCACAAGTGCTTTGATTTGGAGAAGCAAAATAGGGATGAAGGAGGAAGAGAAAGAGAGGGAAGAGAAAAAGAAAAAGGAGAAGGAGTTGGAAGAGGAAGAGGGGAAGGCAAAGGAGGAGGAGAGGAAAGAGAAGGAGGAGGGAAGAGTTATCTGGACGCAAACTTTCCCTGTCCTCTCACACTCCTTTCATAGCCTGTCCTCTTGTGCTGGACTGAGATTAACTTAACTGGTGTAAAAAGGACTCAAACGGAGGAAGCCACTGCTAACAGGCCATCTTCAATCTCCTCACTGGACTGTCACTGATGGTGGATGAATAATTAACAGCGTCGAAAGAGTTAAAACAGCACTTACATCACAGGCAATTTCCTCTTAAAGCGGATCTCATTGGGTATTCATGCCAGATCAGCAAAGCACACATGACTGGTGCCTTCCACATTAGTGTATTTCACGAAAAAATGACACAGACTTAAGGAGCAGAGAGCAGGAAGTGCTGAGGTGGCAGCACACTTCTTTACTCTGATTCACAACAGAAGAAAAATGCTTTCAAATGAGACTAAATATACACGGCTGCACAGGAGTCTGTGCTGTGTGTGACTGGATGTCAAAGCCCCGTACCCGAGCTGTCTTCTCCACAGTGCTTCATTCCAGCGTGCTCTTATGACATTTCGCTCTGGGCAATTAAAAGGCGAAAACATTGTAAATATGAATTGAAAATCTGCTGTGCAAGCAGCTTCGCTGTGTCCGTATGCATGCATTGTGATTCAAAGAAAATCACAGCTTGCTCTTGCAAATACGACACAAATTGCTCATCAGACTGCAAAATCAAGTGCCTTAATTTCTAGAGATCAGGAGGGAGAGAAAGTACAACATAAAAAGTGCTGGAGGGTACATACAGAGAGGAGGGAGCAGGCCATAGGAAACCATAAAATACAGCAAAGGAATAAAAAAGAGGAGCAAAGGAGAGTGAGAGAAGAGGGGAAAGCTGTTCTGTGCCAAAGCAATTTAGTGAGCCAAAGCTAGAAATTTAGCATTTGATCACTGGGAATCTAAGGCATGAACCATAAATACATAATAAACAAAAATTAGCGGAGGCGAGCGATGTACCAAGTGTTTTATCTGCCTCGGCACTGCTACAGAGGCAAGCGTAGCAAGTTAACTTCATCCATATTGATGCAGGGTGAGGAACATTTGTTAACACGTCTCTAGCATCATAACAACTAAAACTGTGGGGGGATACAATGCTAGCAAAAACACTGCATAGAATGTGGTTATAATATAGGATGATCTATAAAAAAAGTTTCCAGACTTTTGGATGCTACTGACCCCCCCGTATAATCCCCTTGTAAGTAACCCCCTTCCTAAAATAAAGAGGCAGCTATACTGTATACTTTCATTTATAAATCTTTATTTTTATATAATATATATAACATCAACCAACCAGTCCGAAAAACCTAACTCGGTTGAGGGGTTGGCTAGGTAGGTTGATAAGGAATGATATATTATATAAACTCCACATAAATTACTGTGTCAGACTCTTGAATGAGGTAGTGAAATACGTAAAGGGAAAAAACAAAGTGTCACACAGGTTCTCCCCCCAAAAAAAAAGGCAAAAAAGAGTGACAAAAAAAAAAAAAGCATGGGAATCGCAGGCCCATGTTCATACTTAAAATAAAAGGAGGAAAAAACAAACTGCGTAAAACAAAAAAGACTATGTGGGCGGGGGTTTGAGTCTGTCTTTCTTATACCACCATTAGAGAAGAAATTATTTAATGTAAGTAAACTACAGAGAAGAGCTAAACAAATAATAATTGTGGTGATGTTTGTGTTTCTGACTAGCCTCATATAAAGCAGAATGAAATGGTATAAATGCAAATAACTTCATTTCAAAGTTTTTTGGTTATATATTAATTAAAAATAAAATATGTAAGCAAAAAAATTAGCACCCTTTAAGTAAAATTACAAACAAAGTTGTGTTGGGGGGAAATCCTGGCACCTCCTTTACAGACCCTAGAAATGTGATTCTATTGTTTTGGCAGCCTTGTATCTCGTTTTCAAAATTCAAGAACAACTTAATTAAACAAAAAACAGAAAAAGATTCAATCTAGACAACTACCAAAAAATTTTTGTAGATCTCAATGGAAAAGCATTAGACGTTTGGACTTAATGTCACAATTGCCACAGCACGCTTTGCAATTTTGGACTTCCATTGGCTCCAAAAGCACTAAAAAGTTGCAGAGCACAAATACAATGATTTTGCAAATAGGTTTACATCGTTTTGCTGCGCAGGTTCCTCAGCAAACAGCATATCCAGAAAGGAAATGTGGAAATTAACAACTGGTTCGGGGAGTCCTCGTGTAAAAAATACGTCTGTGGGGTACAAAACAGAGACCTGCTCAGGAAATGTGAATCTTACGCCCAAATTACAGCAGCCCAAATTTCAGCGGCATGGCCCCACACACGGTGCCGTGTGCTCCACCTCACCTGCAATGCACCATGGCGGGCCGCTGTCATTTGAGGGTGTTGGCACTTGTACGACCTCACAACGCCCCTGTTTAATGATGGTGGGGGGCTTGGTGTCTCCGACAACCATGCTAACGAGCATACAGCTCATGCATGTATACAGCCCCCTGGTACCTTACCGCCAACCTGGCACTTATGACAATGGTCTGTCAGAGCAGAGCCAGTAAAAGAGCTGGTTGCAATGATGGTGGGTATGGTATGAGTTTCGTGACGAGAAAAGGAAGGTAAACAGTGCAGTGGAGGCCGAAGAGAGTGTGTACATAACTTTAGAGTCTCTTCAAGGAAAATTAATTAGTGCTGGGCTGCAACCTTGGCATGCATCCCCGATATTTCCTAAAAGGTCTTGGTGTAGCATAATGCAAAATGGGAGCTGGTTGTGCAGAAAACTATTGACATGTGAAGGGTAAACTGAAGGGGAAGGAGGTCCATTGAAACACTTCCTTAAATACGCTTTCAAATATCTCTTAATTGGAATATTACTGCTAAACATAACATATAACATGTAAAGTGCAATAATTGGCCCTTTGTGTGATATTGTGGGCAAAGTCAATTCATTGCCACTGCTGTCTTTCAGGAACCCTGCAATGACTAGCATGCAGCAGTGCTGAGCTAGAATAAATGAGACGTTTCAGGCCTTGCGTGAGGGAGACACAGGCAGGTGGTATGGGAGATGGAGCTGATACATCTTTGTGCAAACAATCTCTAAAGACCACTGTAATTGAATTTCCACAACTTTCTTGTTTGCACCACAACAATGAAAATTAGATAAAACAAAAGAAAGAAAAGCCAATATGGCACAAAAAAGGAAAGCGGTAAATAAATGTATTAGCAAAAAGCTTTTACATTCAAATGCAGAACGAAGCAAACACATTACCTAAATGCAAAGCGTCCATTCTCTGATGTGCCGACTTCACCTAACTTAACAGGCCGTTTCTCATCTCCTTTGTTTAATTCTTTAAGCTCTGCTGATGAGTCCACGAGAGCACGCTACAGCTACTTATCCTGGTGGTGAAACGAGACTTGTGCGACTGAACTGGGGTCAGAGAATTAGTCGCTCCGTGGTGTGAGAACATGTTTTCTAGTGCTGGCATTGCTGCCCTCATTTATGATATTAATTGATCTGGGAAAAAATCGGAAGGTACTGTGAAAACATGGAAAGTTTAATGTTTCTAGCCATGTCTTTCAGTAAGCCTGTGGAGCGTAGGGCATCTTACTGCACGCAAACTTTAACAGTAGTGCATATTGTTCTATAAAATACAAAATAATTTTAACAGCAATAATAAAAATAATAATAATAACTAAAATGACATTTTCAGTAATCCCAAATCAGTAATCTCATGAAAAATGAGTCCTTTACGTCATTAAAGGAAGACAACATGCAGAACATTTTCTTACCACTTTTTGTGATTATCGCTATTATGGTACTCCTGCAAGCTGGGTGTTATCGAATCCATTTCAGTAGCAGGTCACGCCACAGACTCCCTCTCACTCAGCATCTTTTAGCCAACACCGTATCTCATCATCACTGTTTTCACTGCCTCTGTCACCCAGGCTGTTCTCATTCTCTCTTATCTATTATTCCCTCTGGATACTGATAGCTAGGAATTACTCCCAGGCCTTTTTAAAGAGCACTATCTGCCAATAAACATCTCTAAAATTGACAAAGTTGAGCATGGATGAGCTATACCGCCACAATGGCAACATTGTGCCTTGCAGAATTCAATATCTGACAATATTGCGCTGTTGAAACAGCTTCCTGATTGTAAAATCTAAGACAGACTGATGAAATTAGACAACTGAAAAAGTTGAACATCTAAAACCAGAGCCCTCAGGGGTCACTATTATAAACTCTGACGTTGTGGGATGCTCTGCCTTCACAATACGAAAGATCTCAAACACCTGTTAAAGAGGTAAGCGCAAAAATCAGGAATCACACATTGATATCTGTATTATAAATTCTGCATGCTCTTTCAGATGGGGGTGGGTTAAACTGGGTTGCCTTCTTTCTCTGACAGCGAGTCAGGACACTGATGATGCTGCCACCGGCTCTATCACTCATCCTGCCATAATGGTGAAGCAATTACAGATAAGACGACGTTGCACGCTGGCATCTGCTCTGCAAATATCTATATCACATGCTGGGATTCTTCTGGATCCCCCTATAGAAAGCATCATGCCCTCCCCCTCTACAGATTTTCAGCGCACACAGTGGCGAGTGAGATGCGAGCTGTATATAAAAAGGAGGTGATCGTTCAGTTCAATTTGTTTGCATGCTGGGTAATGTGTGCATTTTGCTGGAGATATTCCAACTTTTATTAGAAATTTCCTGAGGCAAACGGAAAAGGAGGGAATGTAAATGAAAGGCACAGCTTGTTAGAGAGTCAACTGAACTTTCCGCATTCAGAGACTCACCTGAAAGTACCCTTCTTTAACTATTCATTGCAAAGTGCTCATTTTTTCCACAAACATACAAAGCACCCATTAGCAGCATGGCTACAGCTTGTGCTCTCCCCAGAAATCTGCTTATCGGTTTTTCTGTATTATATATATGCCCTCCTCTTCCCCAAGGTCACGGTCACATCGCAGTCTCGGTACAATGAGCATTTGGAGCGAGTGTACAGCTTGGGAAAAATAACAGGGTTGACAACACCCAGGTGTTTCCAAAATCCACATGAAACTGCACAAAGTGGACAATAAAACAACAAATGTTCTATCAGGCTAGTTGATCCTGTTGTTCACAGAGGTAAAATAGTAAAAGTGCTATTCAGTTACCCGTAATCTAGGGGTTGAGGATGAGGATGAATGTGTGGGCCACCCTACTTTTCCGCTGAAGAATGTAACAAATAAATTAACTTGCCATTTCATTCTTGTTGTTTCTCCCTGGGAGAAGTGGGCCAGCCCCTGGAAAGAGCCTGTCCAGTGTAGAAGGGGCATAAATATGGGAATAAAATGTATCATGCATATTAAACAGCAAGGCATGGCACAGAAAATACAGGGTACATAAAAAAAAGAAAGAAAAAAAAGTAGAACGTGTGTGGAAAACAAAAGTAAGGGAAAAGGCCATAAAGCTAGGAAAGCCCTGGCTGATGCCAGCCTGCCCCATCTGGGAGATAAAAATGAGTGATTCCGCTCCGTATCTCCATCCAACTGCATCCATTTAGTGCTCCAAAGCCACGCGAGAGGGAGTCAAAAGACGAGGAGCGGAAAAAAAGGCAGCTCTCTACCAAGTTCATCTTGGCTGAATTCAGTTGGAAGCTGGCCCAGAGGCGCCGTGTGGAGAATAATTCTTCTGTCCTCTGCTGAGGTTGCATATAAACCAATGCCATCTCAGGCCCAGGGCTCATGCGTTTTTCATAGGTTTCCCTTATACTGAATTTAAAACACAGACAGAATATTCAAAACGATAACAAGTGAGCCTACCTGCTCCTTGCCTGAAACATCCACCTTACCAGAAGGTTCCTCCCTATATCCATTTTTCATCTCCAGAATTAGGGTTTACACACACACAACACACAACTTGGTACTGAGCTCTTTCAACAAATGGGTACTATAATTGCCCGTAACTACATATCTACCTGAAGGTTGGTTTAAATATTAGTATTTGTGAGGTTAAAGGTGAGAACTGCTGGGTGATTTATACTCCTGCTCTGAATCAATGGAAAAAGAGCCAAAGCTCTACCACTAAATCAATGTCTCCAATTGTCAAAATGATTGTAAGCAACCGTTTCATTTTTCAATTAGTTGCATGCGTAATTGGACTTAACAAATTTTAATAGTGAGAAGTGATTAGACATCTGAGGTTGGCAGGTGCTAGCAAGGCAGCTTGTCTCCATTTTGCACTAGCAGAGTTAGGTGTGAAGACAGCCTACACCCCCCACACAGAGCGCAGAGGCTCACAGCTTCCTTCAGTACACTCGTCTAGATGCAAGAGCCCCTCATGAAGAAATGCTATGACCTTCTCTAGAGCCATGATGCAGCTATGTACTAATACAGGTTAACTCTAACAGCCTAAAGTTGTAACAGAAATTAAACAAACATTCTGCTGAGAAATGTTTTATTTTAAAACATAGAAGGAAACTGACTATGTAGGCAGTGTGGCAGCTTACTAAGGCTGCATTCTAAGAAACACAGGAACTTGATTCTAGTAATTGATTCCAATGGAGTTTAGTGTTAGCATATTGTTTTGCTAACGAACCTGTCCAGCACAAAGTGCTGCATGTTTTCGGAATTGGAGCAATGCTTAAATATACTTGTTAAAAAATGGTATGCCTATTTTGTTTTTAATTCACTTTTTCAAATTTATATTGTATTATAGTTTTTCAGATTGAATGAACATGAAAAAAAAATCTACAAATTTCAGTTCATTGCAGTGCATTCTGGGTATTTTTTTTTTTATTTGGGCAAAATAAGGTATCTAAGGAGGCAGTATAATTAAGTTACCTTTTGTAAGTGCTATTGCGTCGGGACCCACCTACAGATGCAGCTCACTAGATTTTGGAAAATAAATATGGAGAACTATAATTTCAAACAAACAAAAAAGTGAGAGAGCATGGAACAGAGCGAAATAGCAGGGGGCTGTCATTTCCACCTGGATCGACAAACAGTTGAACAGTACCAAAATACAATTTTTCCAAGTGACCTTAAAGGAAACGACAGCCACCCTGTGGGGCCCGAGGCCAAAGGAAAATTGTCCTGTTTTCCAGCTCTCTCTATCCTACTGCTAGAGAAAATGAGCTTTATCTGTGGGACACTGCAGGCCACATGAATAATGCCCCCCTTTCCAACTGTGGCCCCTGTGAAGTCCATCAGGGTGTTAAATGGGAAGCAATCTATTTTTAATTACCCCTTTTTGGAATGGAGAGGTTTGGAATGGGAAACACTTAGATAAGCTTTGGGAAGTTCCACAGATGTAACTTGACTCGGGGCTGCACACGTACAGTTGACGAGAACATTTCCTGTTCCCCAAGGTGACATGAAACTTCCAAAGAGATATCAGATAATTACCAATACAGAGAGGATATTAATCTGAAATGAATGCACACCCATTTGAATAACTTAGGAGGGCAATGCAGTACATGGTGAGAGATCAGTATGTTTGAGTTTAATTCCTGTGACATTAATCTTGTGCTCGCAGGGATATCTGTCTGTGACGTGGAAGACAACAAAGAGATGAGAAGATAGAAAGGCTCTTCATATACATATGTGGTATACTATCAGTACAGCTACAATAATGATCACCTTTGTTTTCAGCAAGTTATTTGGGCCCAATGCTGATGTAAAAAGAACAATGATACAGATACAACCCCACACATATACCTATATATATATATATATATATATATATACACACACACACGTGTGTGTTTGTGTGTCTGTCTCCCATTAAAACAGCGCACCTTTAGGAGTTATGAACAAAATATATATTATCTTTAGAACTAAAAAGAAAAAATTAATGATAGTGCAATATATAATTTCATGTGACAAAAATAAAATTAATAATATTACTAAAAAACTATAGTGTAACTGGCAAGATTTTGGCAAAACTCAAATTTGGCATATGGTGAATTTCAGCCCCTAGGTGTGATACACATCCTGACAGACCTGCCGGGAAAAGTTGCACCAAGGGCACCTTTATTAGCCTGTATTTATTGGACAAGCTCCTGGTTTCTTCCATCAACTGCATGTCTGGGCGGAGCTGAACATGAACAAGTAACTCTAATTAAAGTTGAGTTAATCATGAATAGCTGGAAAGGGCCACAATCCAGGCATATGTTAAGAATAAATTACTAATTAGGCCTGGCGAGTAACAAAACAAGTCCCAGTCTGCTCGAGAAGTCTCGGCACGTTACTAATATATGAAAGGTATAAACAAACAGCAATCTGGTTGTTTAGCTTCTCCAGCCCACTTACAAGGATCCAATTATGGCAGATCCCTGGAGCCAGCAATACAATCAGCGCTGAGAGTGCAGGCGTTATGATTAACTGTGAAGGCCACGTTCACAATGGTTTCTACAGCCAACCAGGCTGCCTTTTAGGGTGAATATGCAGCAGTCCAGCATCAGGAAGGAGAAGCGTAAACATGGTACATTTCACCATTTATCAATAAGAAAGGTGATTTCTTCATTTTGGGTGGCATTTGTTTCCTGCTCCGTTTTTATTCATGGTAGCACTGGCTGAGTTGTTCAACATACATATGCTCTACTCTTGATTTTTCGCTGCATTTTCCTTTCTTCAAGCCCAGCTATGTACATACATACAGAGATTGGCCCCAGAGACGCCCACAGTAGGGCTAAGCATAGCTGCTGAGCTGTGTGTTTTATCGAAGATTTGTTGTTGGAAACACCATCTTTGTTGCCAACGTCTGCATTCAGGGCCTGTGATTTAAAAATTTATTGAGATTCGTTCATATCAGTAAACCGCACATGCAAAAGCAGATGAAACGGCCAGTGTCAGAGTTATTCCAAGCTGCCCGTATGCTGGAGTCTCCAGTGGGCCCTTTCATGGCATTTCAGACGGAATGAGAGCAAGCGGTGGAGAGGTTGAGGCCGCGATGTATGAGAGGAGCTTCTTTTGCCATTCATCATTCAATGCTGGAGGTCATGTGCAGTTAGTCTGTGGGCTCTTTGGGATCTGTAAAACACTCTCCCTGATGGCTGGCTGTCAAGTGCGCTGAAGCCAGAGGAGGGAGAAAAACACATACCATGCGATATGATTCCTTCACAGCCCAGCCAATCAATCCTTTTGCCAAGCTCACACTCCTGTAAGCAGTGGTGAAGGGCAGGTCTCAAAAGTCTCAAAGATGTTTCATTATTAAGTAAAAGCGATTCTAATGGAAGGCAGAAATCATTTGAGATGTGAAATGTTATCAGTGACACATCACAGCAAAACCACTGATCGTTGCTTTCATCAAGCTTCACACATATCCGTCTACAAGTCCCAAATTTCAGATTATCAGTGTCTGTTTCTGTTCATCCAAGCAGCCTGTGACGTACAGCCGGAGGCTAAAAAACATGATAAAGCCTGCTGACAGACTGGAGACCATCTCACACATACACAAACAGTGGTCTTCTCCTTGACCAAGCCTCAAAAAAGCCTTGTCGTTTACTTAGACACCCTCATCATCACCAGCCAACCACTCAACCTTCATTGCAAGCCAACATTTCATTTGTCATTCCAATTTGATATCAAGCCATTTCTGAGCAACACAAGGATAACAAAACCATTCATAGGGGGATAGGGGTTTGACCAGACAGCCTCTTCCTGACACTCTGCTCCATGATTAATATGCAGGCCAATGGGCGAAATGAAAGGGGTATTTGTTTGTGGTTTCATTAGTGAGGTGTTGGCCGATTTTCAATCCGTAATCACATCTCCGAGTCTTACTGACCTTTCTGGATTTTTTGCTCGTTTGGCTATAATCAGATCATGTATTATTCAAGTACTTTGTTACGTGCAGTCTGCACACCACTTTTCTCACTGGCCTCAACCCTCCCACTTTGGCATTCTGGCTCCGTCTGTGGAGTGCAATACTGCTGAAAAAAACAAAAGCTCTTATCTAAATGTCTAATTAATTATCTACGTTTTATTATTATTATTATTATTATTAGAAATATCGGAAAAATGAAACTTGGATTAAAATAAAAAAGTCAAAGCCATGTTGTGGTCTGGCCTTTAGCACACATGCTTTTATCCACTTGTGCCTTTTCTACTACCCTTATCAATAAAAGTGTGAGAAAAAGGAAGGAAAAAAGAATTGGAAAAGGTTGCACAAATTCAAAAGAAAGAAAGAAAGAAAAAAGAAATAATAAAATAAAAGGCAATTCATGGTCGACATTTGACTCTTTAGTCGTGGGCAAGAAAACAAATTGCAAATCGGGCACATGTTACACAAAACCATGCGCTACCATATTTGCCAGTGATTGCAGACGCATTTTGTCAATACAGCACAGTCAAGAATAACTTAAAGAGGTTGCCTGCGTTTACTAAACTGTGGAGCTTTTCTTGCTGCTGATTTCAATGGCGATGCTTCCCGTTTTAAGTGTCAGTTTATGGCCTTTCATTTTTAACCAGAAATTTGCGTGCTGCTTTTCTAATGTTCATTTAAGTTTTCCGTGTCTTTTTCCCATGTCACTTGAAATGTGTCTGCTTTGAATCATTGTGGTGAGACATGTGAAGAAAAAAATAAACGATCAGTTTTGGGACTATTCTGTCAAATCGCATACCATTCATTTCTGAACTTTCTACAGTTCGTTACTGGAAATGAAATTACTGGTTAATATGTCCCGATTTCAATAAAGTTTACACACACTTTTAGTCCGTGAACTGGATCTCGCTCAGGACACACGCTGTCTGTAGAAGTTTGGCCTGGACCGCTTCCTGAATAAATCACAGGCGTTTTTGTCCCATCCATTGCTTATCACTGATATTTCGAGAAAAGATTCCAGCATCATTCCCGAAACTTTCCAGCATGTATGTGTCCGAAAAACGAAAGTATCATTCAAATTCTGAATGGATTGTCTGTGATTGGCTACATTGCTCAATGCCACAAAAACACATGATAGTTTGCCAGATCTTTAACTGCTTGTGCTTTTGTTTGAGGGTATTTAGCACCGTCTAGTACCCCCGTACAACCGGGCCTGGGCTGATATTGGGGATTTGGGAGACCTGCGTTCAACTCTTGGCTCAAGGTCCTTTCCCATCTCAATCTATCCGCACTTTTCCCTTCCTGTCTCTCTTCAAAATTGCCCTGTCAAAATAAAAGGAAAAATGACCAAAAGTATAATTTTAAAATAAATAAATGAATTCAAACTAATTTAGAAATGTGTCACATTTTTGTCAGTCCAATCCACATGTTTGCTGTAGAAATATGTCAAGTTTGCAATAGAGTAGAAAGCGGGTGGGATTTACAGAATAACCTGACGTATACAAAGAGATTTGCACAGCAGCATGCTAACTAGGTTATTAAGGGATTAATTACAGGGTTAACACAGTGAGTGTCAAAGCCCAGCCTGTGTGAAACGCCATGTCTCTCTCTCTCTCACACAGACACACACTATCCGTGATCTGCTCTCCGGCTGGCCGGCCTCGTGAGCTCAGGAAGGCAGTCCGGTCCAGCAAAGGCAGAAGTGGGGGGATACTCCCCTTGCCAGGGCCCTGAGGCTGAAATTGATACATTCGTGTTTGTGGGATGTTCTTTAACGCATTGCTTAAAATGGGCAAATGAGAGCGGTGCTTATCCAGCAAAATTGCTGCTAGATGGAGCAGAAAGTGCACAAATGTTCTATGACACTCCCGTAATGAGGTTTCATATTGATCCGACTGCACTGAGCAGAACTGCTGGCTCTTCTCTCTTTTCTATTTTAACCCACGCTGTTCGCTTTAGGCTGCCATTTATTTGGCTAGACTCGCTGGTCCTCGAGGGCCTCTCATGCACAGACAGGTGGCCCAGCTGAGCATATCACTCCAAAACATCATCAGCCATTCAGAAACTCCATTATTTAGCTGGTGTGAACAAGAGCAAGGAGATGGATGGACTATATTTGGAGAGCAAGAAGAATTCATGTCAAAAATGCATGCTGGGAGATCAGTCTCAGTACACTATGTGTAATGCAAGGATATATTATGGAAATGTGACTTTCTACAAGACCTCTATAAGCCCAGTCACTAACTGACATTTGGAATGAATTCATAATGCAATAATACCTGACTGTTTTGCATAAAATATGGCTGATAGCTACACCAGGTGCCTCCGCTAAAATATATTGCAGGGATCCTAAACCTCAGGCAAAGAAACAAAGAGACTTTATTGGATAAACAGTAACTGATGGTTTATCCCAGGCTACATAAATAAAACACATTTTTCTACACACATTAGTAAATCACAAGTTCACATTGCTGCTGAATATTCTCAAAAACTACCTCAAAATAAAAGTTACTATAACTGGGAAAAGCAAAGTAAACTAAAACCAATTGTGACTGCAAAACAAACTAGATTTAAATTTAATTTACACAAAGCAAGACACTTCATGTACCACAAACTAAATTTAATATTTATGTATCAAAAACATACAATCATACAATATTTACAAACCAACTAAATTACACATGAAAATACCACCAAATACAATAGCGTTAGACCTTTGTAAATACCAGTTGGTGCAAAGTAATAACTAAAACAAAAATAGAACAAGACAACTAAAAAGCAAAACTACTACTAAAGAGCAACATGCAGAAGAGTCTCTTAGTTAGCAAGTTAGTCAGTAAACAACAACTAAAGCCAAACTGTGAGCATTTGGATATTCTTTCTGGTTAGAGAATTGAGGGCCAACAAAAAATCAATGAAGTGCCACTAGGGAGGTACAACTAACACTGGCAACACTAATTACTTCATTTCATTTCCATCCAGATTAGAGATGCCTGAGCTGTGCACTGCTTATGCGGATGATCCCAGGCTTCTCCAACACAATAAAACGGAATCTAAAAATAAATGTCCAAAGAAAAATCGACAAGAGTGTATCATTTATACTAAAATAATAATAATAATAATAATAACCAGAAAGTGTCCACTGCTCTGATTAGACATGGTGGTTGAACTACACGGTGACAGTGATTTCACCAAGTACCTCATGTTCCTGGATCAACATCCTTGTTGATCCTAGGAACAACATTCCTATCAACCATTCAGAATTGAGGGATAACTTTTCAGGAAATATCTGTTTTAGGCTTACAATCAGGGTTAGGTACTTCTACACCCTTGTTAATCAGCTATCATTTCACACTGTTTTTAGGAATAAATTATGGGTAGGGTTAGGTTTAGGGGTAGGGATTGGGTTAAGTATGTTTTTGGACAGTTATGTTGATCCAGGATCAACAAAAGATGTTGATCCAGGAACATGTCTTACTTGGCAAAATCACGGCGACCGAACTACACCCCACCCTGAGATCCTTAGTATTGGAGCTTGTATTTCTTTCACAGTGGGACAAGAAGGGCATCGAGGCATTTCCCTACAAGGTTTAAAAGGTCACAATGCCTTACCATTTATCATCTCTGCATTATTCAAGTGTGAATGTGGCACTCAAATGTGGCATCAGCGGGCCGAGTGAAGCAGAACAGCGATTCAGACGTCCTTCCAGCTTCCCTCCCTGTGATTAAGCGCTCACATATCTGTTCATGCTGAAAGGCAAACATGACCCATAAAGCCAATTTCTACTCAGCTGCGTTCTGCGTTTCACGGTTTGAGGTATCCCAAACCATCCATCAATCCATAGGTCAATGTGACAACACTGTGCCATTTAGTAAGCAGCACAGAGTGTAAAAACCAGAAAAAGGAGAGTAAGTAATTTCTCTTATCCTACAGGTGCAACGTTACCCCTCCCACAAGCCAAAGTCATATTAAAAGACAGCAATAAAGTAAACAGAAATTTGGTTCAATAGGGCTATCGAGGGAGGTAGTTCATCTAGTTTTTTATTAAATGGGTAGAGACTCATAAATTGCATTACAAGTGTGGAACGACTGGAAACATGCACTCGTTTGTGCAGCATGGCAGCATTTAATTTGGCATATTAATACCAAAGGATCTGTTGAAAGCAAAAACAGGTTGTTCCAGGATTTACATTGGGGGTTCATGACAGAAATTAATGTAGAAGGTCTATCAAACAGTATATTAATCACTAATATGCGGCCTATTGTTTTCCAGTGGGCAAATGTATTTAAATGAAACTCGGCGACAGAAACAGTGACAATGATGCTTCAATATAAAATGCATGATTCATTCAAAAAGCCATATATATTTGAGCTTATTAAATCAATGCTAGACTGGGGATTCAGAGAGTAAAATAATGAAACATTTAGAAAGTGATGTGTGCTTCACTGGGCCTTACCTGATCTGTGCCACCAGGGGAGCACCAATCTGCGGCATATTAGGAGAGCTGTATTAATCCTAGCCTGTCTCAAAGCTAGCTTCAAATCAGGAGGAGTCCTTTGTGACTCCTCCGTTTCTCTTTTCCCTCCTTCGCAATGCATATCCTTTTTAATTTCATCTGAGAGGCGTCTGTGGCTGTCATTGATTTGGTGTGAAACTTCTCTGGCTGCGCTGTGCAGTGCGGCACAGTTACTCTCCAGGCAATGTGAGCGGTTTTAATTAGAGCACTCTGGGTAAGCACCATGGGGCTCTCCACCTTCCACATAGCAGCCATGGCAACACTCTCTCCTAGCCCAAATGTGCTTTTAATTGAGTGACATCTAATCAGGCCTTGAAATACAACACCGAAGCTAACAAAGTGGGCCAGCGAGGGAAAAGGCCCTGCAAGCCAGCCAATGCTAGGACTGGCGTTTAGGATGTGATCAGCCATGTGGTTCAAAGTAGTATGCCTGCTGATGGGTCAAAAAGAACAATATTGCTCAAATGTGATGCTGTGAAACTTCAGAGATGAATGTGAAGAGCGCATGCTTTCAAACAAAGAGATTACAGCACCACCCATAAGAAAAAGCTTCATGCACAATTCATGAAAGAACTTTCATTACAAATAGAAACTGGCCTCTTTGTCATATGTGAACACCAATGCTCTAACAAAAAAACAAAAAAATTAATCGACACACTGACAGACATTAGGTCTCCTGTTGGCCGTCCATGACATACCATGCAGGGAATCATTCGGCTTATCTGGCCCTGAGGCATGACCACAGGGTAACATCTCCCCTCACCCCGAATATCCTCTTTCTGCACTTATTTGTATTCCGACCCTCTGTGGACCATCACATAATCTGCACTCCCATAACCCACTCCCTTTCTTCGTCTTTGCTTTCTTCTACGCTTGCGTTGGTCCGGCCCCATCTCTCAAATAAATTCTGGGGATGTTCCCTCCTGAGTGTAAAAACAAAGCGGATGACCTTTGTGCACAAGTGTCATCTGCACAGCAGAAATAAATGAGATTTTAAAAGCTGCTCTGCACACACCACCTTGACGCACAGACACGGGGCAAATTGGATCTTATATAGGGCATTATTTTTAATACAGCCCCCATTTTGGCTGCAGTTCATGTCCAATCCGAAGATGGCAGAGAAGGTACTAATTGGTGCCATCTTACAAGGAAATGTGCTCGCATTCTGAGCTTCAGCTAGAGAGAAAAAAAAAGTTTTTAGTTGTAGGCCTATATTAGAGAAAAGGTTTAATAGTTTAATAGCACTTTAATAGCTTTGTGTGATGAACAGACTAAAATAAATCATTATTCACCATGAACCTCCACATATTCAAATTTAAATCCACATGATTGGTTAAGAATAGCACAACAACAGTGAAGTTTGGCATCACTGACATCAAAATATCACGGCACAATGTGTCCGCATTTTTAGCTACAAACAGAATATATCTTAGTCCTTTTATCACACAAAGCTATCACGTGGCTTCAGAAGAACTGGAATATATCGTTATATGGATCAGTTTTGAACCTTTATTTGTTTTATTTTGGTTTTGTTTCTGAGCTCAAAAAGCATCTATCCTCATTCACTTACACGGAATCACAGAAAAAGCAGCTCAGATATTCTGCTAAATGTTTCCTTCAGTTTTTTTTCTTTGTGTGAAAGAAATAAAGCCATACAGGTTTGGAATGATGTGGGTGAGTAAACGACAACAGAATTCAAATTGTGATCTATCTCTTAAATAGTCCGCAGAATTCCAGAGTTTAAATGCTCATACTACACAAAGTTCTACACAGTCCCCGGCCCTGGCAAATTAATTTAATATGCTGGATAATTTGATCATATTTCCAGGCAAAAACATAACTCTCCAGCTTACTCATGTAGATTTCTCCCAACAACCAGTACAGAATATGTGAAAAATGTCATACCTATTAAAACAATGGAAAGCAGACAGATGTAATAAGAGGGGTTTTTTTAGCACATATTTAGTAAATGTAGTCTCTTTCACTGACCAGCCTGTAAGACGAACATATGCAAGTTCATAAGAAGTAAAACTATCAGTATATCTATTATTATAAAAGGGTTCTGGTAAACATACAGATCATGGCACTGCATGTGTGTGCAAGATATTTCTGAATGCAATGGAGAAGAAAGTCATATTCAGACATTTACATGCATAGCTTTTCCGTATTGATTGGATTATTTCAGGTCTACACCACCCCTTTTAAGCCGATCGACATTTCATTCGGATCAAGCTCAATCAGATCGATTAAGGTGTTTATATGAAGGTTTTTCAATCCAAATGAGCCATCAATCAAATTCCAAACAGATTATTTGGGTGCATATAAACACAGATTACACGTTAATGCTAATTGTGGTACTGCTACCTTTTCTGTGTTCCACCACGAGTCAAAGTATATCTAGAATCAATGGGTGACATCATTGCAATGCTGACATATTATGATGGGAATTGCCTGTCTGCTGAGAGCGACCTCATGCCCCGTCTCTACTCTTCTTCTCCCAGAACATTGGCTGACAAGCAGAGCACACAGCACTCAGTATTCAGCCAAACAAATGAGGGTCAAAAAGAGAAATCCCATCAACACAGGCATGTTTCCTTGCACAGCATGTGTGTGTGTGACAGTTCAGCATGCTGTGAAGGTGAAGCTTCATACAGCAGGGGAGAGAGAAGCACTGATAAGGCAGAGCGAGGATACGCTTGACCCAGGACACACTTCACGCGTCGGCTGCGGGAACGGGCAGTAGCCACTACATGCAAGAGGACCCGGTTCATCAAGGCAGGCAGACAGGTAGACAGAGATAGAGGAACACACTCAGGGTCAGCTTGATGGGCACTTGTTAGTGCACCCTGGAGGGCATCTGTCGACACACTTGGACCACTGACTGCTGTACAGGACGGGGGATGAGGTGATGTTTCGCTCTCGTTTTTGAAAGAGGGCAGAAGAGATAAAAACAGGAATAAATAAAGCTTGCATGACAGTGCTTATAGTGTTGCCGTGCACGTCCCTGTCTGTTATCTATTACAGTGCGCCGACGAGAGGTGACATTTTCTTTGCTTAGACAAGCAATACTATAGCACAGGGTGGCAACCTTCAAACTGGCCTCTCACTCAGGCTGCCAACTTGCCTCATGTCTAAACTGGGCCCTCACACACTCTCAGACTGTGTATATGCGATGCAAACATACAATCGAAGCCTCAGGCTTTGTCTGGAGGGAGTTACCATACATCAAATTTGAATTACAGAATTACTAGAAGAGTTGTTGATATGAGCGATGTAACGGTGTAATTACTGGCTACTGATTGTGCTCAAGCAGCTATAAATGAATTATCCAGCCTTCTATTTATGTCAACTTATAGATTTAGGCACTGCCTGTTGTGGAAGACTGGAGAGTTAGAGAGAAACACAAGAAACAAACAGGCCAATATGCTGAATTCACACATCTCGCAGCAGCACATAGTCGTCCCCCCCCCCACCCCCACCCGCCCCCGCTCCAAAATTTCTCTCTCTTTCTCTCCCTCATATAAACACACACACATATTGAGAGCTCAAAGAAACACATAGGAAAAACAAAACAGTAGAGAAAGGATACATCATGGATCATTGTAAGGAAAGTATGTACATGAGCATGTGTGTCATCAAACAATATGATCCAATAAAAAAAAATGGAAAACATAATTGGCAATATAGTAACAGAAGAAATGAGGTTTAAATAACATACAGGTACTCAGGTAATGCTGATTGTGCAAACACTGGAAGCAAATGTGATGGTGCAAAACTAAATTATTTTTTATCAATACAATGAAGATCTCTGCACTGGAAACATCAGTTGATGGATGAACTGTTTATATTTTTTACATGCTGATTTTTTTTTTTGAACAGCCAGCAAGCTAACAATGTAAACAGTAAATTAGCCGATTTTATATGGATTCATATAAAATATATCAAATTTTAGTTATAATAATAATATTCATACAGTACCATTCAAAAAAATTGGGTGAGTAAGGTTTTTTTTTTAAAGTGAGTAAGGTAAGAAATTAATAATGTTATTCAGCAAGAATGCATTAAACAAAGTTACTTTTACATTGTTACAAAACAAAATCTATTTTAAATAAATACTGCTCTTCTGAACTTTTTATTCATCAAAGAATCCAGAAAAGGCTGTATCATAGTTTCCAGAAAAATATTAAGCTGTTCTCAACATTGACAATAATAATACATCTTTCTTGAGCACCAAATTAGCGTATTAGAATGATTTCTGAAGGATCATGTGACACTGAAGACTGGAGTTCAGCTGTGCCATCACAGGAATAAAGTACATTTTAAATTTTTTTAATTAAAACAGAAAACAGTTATTTTAAATTGAATAATATTTCACAATAATACTGTTTTACTACTTTTTGATCTAATTAATGCAGCCTTCTTTCAAAAACATTCCAAATCAAGTTTGCAGACCCCAAACTTTTGAACTGTAGTGTATATCACAATTGATTTTAACAATTGAAATATTGCATCATATAGATATTTTTAAATTATGTGCTTTTTTCGTATCATTTTCTACAGGTCAATTACTGAACAAGGAGGTAGCCTAAAAAGCATGCTGAAACTGAAAATCTGTGCAGTCAGACACTTCTATGAGGCGCCTAATGGACAACAGTAAGGCGAACCGCTGAAGAGATTGAAAGTGATACTGTAGAATCACTCTCTCTCTCCTTGACACGCCAAGTCTCTCTCTCACACGTTTGCCACAGTTTCAATCGTGATCCAATTATGATATCGCGATGCATTGCGATGTGTATCGTTTTGTGAGGTAGTTTGGTGATACACAGTGTAGCCTTGAGCTTTCAGCTGATTGGTCCGTGTTAAGTGAGCATTCTGAGGTGAAGCTTCGGTGATTACAGTGTAGACAGCATCAAGACATTTTGGCGCTACACATCATTGGTTACTTCCAGTGCATGCACAGTGTAAGTAGCATTACATGGGATCTATAAAGAGAAAAATGGAAAAATTATGAAAGAAACAAAGGTGCATTAAAATAAAAATGATATGGTTACCAAGAGTATGCAGGAGGTCAGGGGTCAAGGTCAACATAAACCGGAAAACATGGCAGCAGCATAGATGTGTCTGTGGAAATAAATATAATAATAAATCAGTGAATGAACCAGAAAATAACTCAAAGCGATTCCGTTTCCACTTGAAAACTCGAACAGCAGTATAAACCACAGGATCAAGTGCACTTCTCTTATCCCTAAAGTGTACTGTGCATCCTGGTTTTATCCCTCAGAATAGTCTAAGAGAAGCTTCGGTAGGACAACAAACTCCTTGTCATTTTTTTTTATAGTTGCCTGTGCTTTTAATAAATGAAGACTCCCAGTAAAGAGAGCAGAAAATGTGAGTAAAATATTCAAAAACTTAGAACTTCACTGAAGTGACGAGTCATAAATTACACTAGAAGTTTAGGTGAATTAAACTGTAAATGAGGGCTGTGCTATAACATCTTACAAACACACACTTAGTGTTCTGGCACAAATGAACCACTAAGACATCTCCGAGGTGACATTTCATGCCAGCAGTAATTAACAGAACATGCACCCACCACCTATTTCAGAGAAGTGCATACTGATATGAAAAGGATGGTACATGTTCCCTACAGAGAGGGCAAACACAAATAAAAGGTATTAAGAATATCTCCAGAACAAGGTAGGACACTGCAAGCAGAACTAGTGGTCGACCGATATTGTTTTTTTTTACTGCCGATATCTTGGAAAGCAGGGTGGCCGATGGCCGATATAAAGCCAATATAATTTAATTTATTTTAATTAATGTTTAAGAAATGTGAAATCATTTGAAAATGGATTAAAACGTAAATGTGTTAAATAAACATACTTATACTTTAGATGACAAAGTATTTTTCACAAATAAATAAATATAATTAAAAATGAAGTAAACACTGTAATCAACAGGGCACTCAGAATTCTGGGAAGTTTGTGTGCATTGGGATTTGGGAATCATATTTTTTCAAATAAAGCCAAGGTAACACTCACTTTACATACAGCACACAGTGAAAAAGACATGAATATGGCAGTGGGCAAATGCATAAAGTGCTGCATAATTTGATATCATGAGTTTAAAATTTGTCGATTGCGCATCTCCAGTGAAGCTGAACTCTCCTCCTGTCCGCATTCCATTCACACGGACCGACCGTCATGCAGAGAACACTCGATCATGCAGGATACAAATGCACACTTCACAAGATTTTGAAGTTTGCAAGCTTTGTGAAATTAAACGTTCATTAGTCATTCAAAGATTTGTTTAAATTATATAAATGCGTATTTGCTGAATGCTGACGGCAAATTCAAAAATAAAAAATGCCAAATACGCCGATATCAGCCTTGGCGATATATCGGTCGACCACTTAGCAGAACACCTTAGAGCCCATTACAAAACTAGATTTTTTAATTTTTTGCAGTATTCAAGTTACACTTGGCCATGCAAAATGTGTCAAAGATGATGTGAGGGTGTTGTGGTTGGTTACTTGAGAATTGCTATGCAAGGTTTTCTGGGTAGTTCCTACAAGACTTGGGCAAAAAAAACTAAATAAAATGCATCTTCATAATTCTCAGTCTTTAAATGATATTCAATATATGCTGCACCTTAATATTTCAAAGGTTAAGATTATAGTTTGTGATTGATTTTCAATCAAAGGAAGCATAATTTTAACCTTACAGTCATTATAACTAATTATATAATGTTTAATACAATTTATATACAATAAACATCTAATTAAAATGATCAAGGCATGTTTCCCCTACTGTTTTCAATAAATGCAAATAAGATTAAATATTTAATTCTCCATTTCATTTATATGCACCAAAAACAAAACAGCAATATTCTCCTGCATGAACTAATAAACTAACAAAACATTTTAATGCATGAACAATAAACATTAAGTTATGATGCAAACAAATTGTTATTTCAATAATTTTTTTATTTAAATGGACAGTTTCACAAAATCAACCGAACATAACAATCCTAACACTGTTTATGCTACTGAAGTTTGTATCAGAGACGCTGTTAAAACATCTCCTTACATTTTCATACTCAAGTCACGAGAAAAGGGGTTTGTTTAACAGATGACACAGTCCTTGTTAAATGTAATGTAATGAAATTTATATTACAGGGAAAAACATTAATATTCAATACATCATCCAGTTCTAGTTGCTAAGTGGTTTCATACCAGCCCAAATCAAAGTCTCTATGATGTTCTGGTCTCTAGATATCGCTACCCAACAATCTGCACAATTTGAAGCATTATTTATTTTCGTAGTACAAATAGTGCGGGGCAAGGTACATGTGAAATTTCAAAAGTTACCCATCTTAATAGTTAAAAATGGGTAAGACACAAAAATCACTACTTGTAAATTGTAATGATGAGATGCTTTTGAAAAACCATGTGATCCAATGATAGAAGCATCACCTCTATCAAATTTATATTGACATGGAAAAATAATTTTCCCTCATCACCATCATCTCACTTTCATTGTCATTGTGTATTTGTTCTGATCCTCTCCTGATTGAATTATCAAACCCACAAAAATCCAAGCCATGCTAAAGCAAATAATCTATATTTCAGATTAAAACTAAAAC
Source organism: Sinocyclocheilus anophthalmus (assembly GCA_018155175.1). Taxonomy (NCBI): domain Eukaryota; kingdom Metazoa; phylum Chordata; class Actinopteri; order Cypriniformes; family Cyprinidae; genus Sinocyclocheilus; species Sinocyclocheilus anophthalmus. The sequence goes on from JADLZN010007989.1 coordinate 23,240, forward strand.
TTGAAACCTCATCCGAGGCCATAGCAGACTTTCATCAGCAAGGCAAATACAGTGAGTATGAGGTGAGCATGAACTTCAGTATCATGATGGGCATGGTGTAAAAGAAGAAAAGCTAAAAAGCATTAAAGCATTTCAGAAGTACTAGTTTGCCACTAAAATTGTTTTCTCTAGAGTACACTATATCTATAAAAAAGAAAAAAAAATCTTCTCAATCTGAAGATTCAGCTTTATCCAGCGTGGGTCAACTGAATCACAGACCTTTCCACTCTCTCTCGTCTATCACTGGTTGAAAGGGGGGAAAAACTCAGTCTGAAGTCTTTTTTCCTTTACACTGCTTCATTTGGGTCAGGTTCACAGTACTGCTCTGTCATTGCTTCAACGGTCAAAGACTACAGACAGCTGAAATGTGATCCGACTCAAAGAAACTGGAGCACAGGAGAGGATGTGAGTGTGCAGCAGAGACAAAGCAATTCCAGCCCCATTAAACATGAGCTAATCATCAAAGACAAATTACACTTCAGTGGGATATGTAAATTCCAAATGAGATGCAAGTCATCAAAAGATATGCACAATTATATTTGGTAACTTCAAATGGAAGGAGTCTACTTTCAAACCTAGTTTCCAGACAATGGCACAAGCCTCCCTGATTGTATTAATGGGCTTTCTGCCATTCAGCCATGACACGTACCTTCGCCTGCAATCTATTTCTTCTTCGATGGATTATTCTCCCCATCAGATGAAATGCAGTTAGTTTAAAATGGAGAAGCACACAGACACAATTACCCATTCTATAGGGACTCACTAAAGAGCTGATCGATACACATAGTATAGCAGGTTCAATTCCTTTCCTTTGCCCAAAATATTTATTCAGAAGATGTTCCGCAGGGATCAAAACTATTAGATTCAAACAAAGTGTACCCACGAATATTGTCTTTAGAGAGTAAGAGAGAAAGAGAGCGAGAGCATGAAAGAGATAAAGCGACAAAGATAGAGAGAAAAAGAGAGAGATGCAATGAAATGCACATTCCTGCGTTCATTCCCAGTCTATCAATAAAAGAAGTGACACTATATGTGCTGTGAGGAAAAGGATATTGCACAAAATTGCAAGTGCGGTGATAGGAGAACAAATTAGAGAGAATGAGAGTTTAGTGAAGGTCAGAACTCTAGGGGAAAACAGCAATGTTGGCACAGCACCTCGAGAGACGCGACTGATGGCTCACCTTCGACTCGGAGACACACGCACCATTACATCATTGTTCTTAAAAGCACCGTTCAGTCTATAATATCAGTCAGACGCCAGTTTTCCACATGATATTTCATCCAGTTGGAGTTATTATATACCATTTGAGGTCAAGCTGATAGATTTAAGATGAAAACGTATAATCTAAAAGCTATTTGATGCCTCTCCCCCATCCACCACCATCACCACACACAGCCTCAATCCCCTAAAAACATGATGGGGCTTATCAAGGGAGAACAGCATGCAGATATTGTCAGACCTGCTTTCAAGTAATCCTTATTAAGGGGCTGAGATTTTCACGCCAAAACGGTCCCTCCCCCTCTCCTTCCCACTGGGCCTCGCAAGGGTGCCCATGTGCCTTTGTGGGTTCTATCGATCTCTTTGGGCATTTGCTGTTTTTAAATCAAAGGCCAAGTGTATCATATTACTACACTGCTTTAAATCACTCAATCTGGATGTTCCTGTGAAGATGACTAGAGGAGCTTCCATCCAGCCATGTTTGAAAAGGTCAGAGAGAGGTATCAAAGAGGTCTGCATTCTGAAGCTCAGCTTTTGACACGCAAAGCCGTCTATCAAATAGAGGTATTTGGTACAAGATTTTCATTTCTATATGTCAAAAGAAGGCAGGTGAATTCAAATTCTCATTCAGCGGCTGAAACGCCTGCATAACAACGTGCTCAGACACTTCTGTGGGTTCTGAAGAAAGCGAATGAGTGTCAACCTGAAGGCCGGAGGCTGATTATCACTTATTAAATATGTACCGAAACAGTTCTTTATGCATAAAGTCTATTTGGCGTTGGTGTCCTTGATAATTTAACATTCTTGATATTGAGTCTTTTTTCTGTACAAGCGCCAGCAAAACCTTGTGTTCTCCTTCTTTAAAATCTGCATCATTTAAAGTTCCACATTCTTTCCATATTCAATGAGTTATACAAATATTAAAATCTGAAAGAGTGGTTCACCAGCTTATTGTAACAGATTACGAATGCCAAAATATCCCCATTAACACCCAGTATACTTTTGCACTTATTTTGTTCAATTTAATTTTCAATGAAATATGCAAATGTAAAATAAGGAACTATAATAATAATAACAATGTATTGTTATTATTATATTCCTCTCTTTTATGTGTGAAAAAAAGGATTATGCAGATCCATAATCTGTTGCAAAAAAAAATATTTTTACAAATGCGTTTCCGTTTCTCATAGATGTTTTGATAGCCCAGCGCAGCCTCAGGAACAGAGGGGACCCCAGTAAGGGCCCTGCAAAGAACATAGTTCCTAGCCTATATTGGAGCTGTCACATGTGTGTTTGGAGCTGGGAGGCAGACAGGCAATTTTAGCAATGTAGTGAGAATCAATACCCTATCACGGTCCTCGTGTGGAGTGCACCATCCTTCAGAGGCAGCGTAATTTATATTGTTTTTGCCCCCATGCAAACAGCCTAGAGTGGGAATACAAGCATAGCACAAGAAGATGAGCAATGTCTTCACAGAGGGTCTCATCACAGTACATGGATGAGAGTTAATGTGCAGTGTCTCTTACCAATGCAGGTCTTAAATACCCAGGATACATCACTTTATACGGAGCTAAATGCACTGGTCAGCGGGGAATGCTTTGCCAGTTGGTTTCAATGATATCGTTGTTGTTCACTAAAATGCCCAGACTTGGCTTCAGTTGTCCCTTCATTGTTTTCTGCCTCTTTCACAAAACTGTAATTATTAGAGTTAGCCTCTTGTCAGGGCTTGTCTATCAGTAGACATGGATGCATTTCTATTAAGGGTTTAAAATAGACTATTGTTCCATCAAAAAGTCTGTGATGCCTCTATTATGTCTGTTCAAAGGAAGGCTGGAATTTCTTTCTGTGATTTGCATATCCATTGTGGGAGAACATCTGAGCAGGAATGAAAATAAATGAGATGCCGCAACGATTTAAATTGGCTTTATCTGGACATTAGCAGGGACAAAATTAGAGTGTTTTCTCATGAAAGCCTGCATCCACAGATGTCCAAATCTGACAGATACAACACCACATTCAAATATTGATCATGCATCTTAGAAAAAAAGAATAACAAAAAAACACATTTGTTATCGGACCCAAACAAATTAAACTGCCCCCACCCCCCCAAAACTCCAAGTGAATAAAATTGTATTCTGCTTGGTCATTTACAGCCGGCATTGCACAGTTCTTATAATTGCTTTGTGATGTTAATGAACCATGTGATCTTGCATTAGCTTATATCAGACTACAATAGCCTCCCTGAAACCATCAAGCCAATAATTTAGTTGATTCCATCTCATCTACCAGGAATAATATTCAGACATCCAACACTAGAAATTAGCGAGACCTGAAAGGGAGTAAAAAGTTACCATGGTAGCATGAGAACCAAAATCTCTGCTTGTTGACCCAGACCAGCAGATGTCTCAGAATCAGATCAGGGCAAGAGATGAGGCTGTTACTGACCCAATCCCAGCATTAAGGCTGGGATCATAACGGAGGCGGTAATGACACAGCCATTCTGCTCACAGACACAGGGTCTTCACACTTTTTTGCACTCACACAATTTTAGGACAACTTTTGAACACTTATAAGGGGGACAAGGAACTCTCCAGGTGGTTCAAATATTTTAAACACACAATGCCAAGTAAGCGGACTTAATTCAATGCTGGTCTCTCATCCTTTCATCACAGTGCTCTAAAACAAACCACAGCCTGATCTCCAGGGTGACCCAGAGGCTGGAGAGTAGTCCATCTGCTTGTTCTAAAGACTTTATCTGATTCTATTTGGACACAAAACAATGCATCCTACACAGTAAATACCATTTGGCTTATAATCTCATCTGTCTCTCTAGTAAACAGTTTTATACAAATTGTGCAACATAGTATCTGGTGTTGAGTCCAAATTAGGGCTGGGCGATATGTCGAAAATATCTTAGCGATAATCGCCTTTAAAAATATTGCGATATCCAATAATATCGTCTACCTAAGCCCCACCTCCACCACGGCCCGCCCCTGCCGAGACAACATTGCCGACATGCACCATAAACACACACTATGTTCAGTTTGGTCTTAATTATTGCCACAAAGTTTGGTTTTACTTTTCTTAGTATGTGCTTAAACTAACAGAAAACATTAGCTTTGCTGTTATTTTGGTGTTGCTAATAATTTCCGCTCTGTTCTTATCAAATTTGGGTTTGAAATTAATTTTCGAATTTCGATCTGTTGAGGAAAAATAATAGAACCTAATTTTAAGGTCATCATGGTGAAGTTGGACATTCTGACGGTGATAGTAAGAATGATAAATGCATGTTAATGTCATATAATAAAGTCTTGAATAAAATATGCCTATTTTTTGATGTTTCTCTTTCTTTTTGGCATTATCGTCTGTGCAGACACATTTCATGATGGTAAGTTTAATGTAGGATATCAGACCGAATCAGACAATCTAAGATTTGGTCAAAACATGGTTGAAACATGAGCGCCAAATCCAAGGCCCAAGACACAGGATGTCTAAATCAGTCTGGCGCCACAAGCCTGAACCAACGAGCAGCGTTGAATAGCTTTCAACATTAACACAAAATAACACATTGACAAGTCCAAGGAGATTGTCAATTTTGGGGCAAGTTATCAAGAATAACGGTCAAAAGAGATGCACATGGTAAATCAGTGATAGTAAGCACGATCACGAGCTCTTCGGATTTACTTTTCCCCCCACCTCCGAGACAAAGAACAGACTGAGATTCCTTACAGACATTTTAACCTCTCTGGTCTTCACAGAACGCTACAGAAACTACCTTTCCATGTATATATGCACCTAAATGAAGCTAAAAGGACTTATGTGCAACTAATCATTTCAATGCATAACTCCATATCATGTATGTAAACCACATGTGACATATCAGGTCTTAATCATTTATTGTGAACGTATTTTGAATAACTATTGAATAGCTAAGGGTTCATATTCATGTTTAGTATGTGTGTGTTTGAATCTTCTTGCTTGAAACGTTTCTTCCAATCAATTCTTTGTCAAATGTATCATATTCTTGTTATAGAAATCAAAATTATACTCTGCGAGAGCGGGAAAAACTCGGACCATGTGACTGATAAGATAACATGTTGATTTATGAATTGGGAGGAGAAACAGTGCAATACCCCGAGCTACAATTGGTCAAAACACCATTTGGGGTGTGTAAAACAGCCCGGGTTAAATACGCAGGACACCATCAAACTTGGCTTTTTGTGTCTAGCTTTTAGCTTTTCGCTTTTAGTCATGCTTTTTAGTTATATGCTTTTTAGCCATGCAGCTTTTTAGTTATATGCTTTTTAGCCATGCGGCTTTTAGCTTTTCGCTTTTAGTCGTGCTTTTCAGTCATCGCTTCTTAGCGCTTTTTGAGCGTGCTCTGGCTTACACGCCAGCTCCTCCAAAACCATGAGGAGAAACGCCACCTAGTCTCGTCAAACTTTACTTCTATTTCTTTACTTTAGTTTATTTTATTTTACGTTGAGAGTTTCGTGTGTTCCGAGTTAAGTTTTGCCCAAAGCTGTGTCTCCGAAAGAGTGCCGTCTAAAATTCAACTTCAGACCACAGCTCCTCGTCGACAGCCAACGCTCAACCACTGGCTTCCCCAAGACTGAACTTCCAGCCAATCAGAAAAGCGGGAAACCCCCTTCTGCAAGGATGACAACAAAAGGGAACCCCGGACGCAACGCGAGTACCTCCGGATCCTAGCTGAACTGGTGCATTTAATATAAATTTTAACCTCATTGAGCAAACTCAATGCGAGGGTTAATTAAGTGATTGATGGTTGTTCAGATCTATACAATTGCACATATTGCTGTAAACTTGGGATTTCACATTTTCAATCTCTTAAACTAATTATTTCCTCACTTTCTCTCTTTCTGCAACTTGTGTGAATGTGTGTGTTCATGTGTTAGATTAGTTTACATGTCTTAGATTTATCCAATAAAGCCTCATTTACATTGAAAAGAGAAGTATCTCGTGTTTTGTGCTCACAAGTTAATGTCTTAAACTGCCGATCTTGTTACTGTACTAATTAATAGTGTTTTCACTATATTTTGGATATTGATATCCATTGCAGAATTGATGTCATACGGCTCGTTCAATGAATCGCTGGCCGTCTCAGTGATCAGCCGTAAACAGTGATGTGTCCAATTCCCTTTAAAAATCTTAAATGATTCCCTTTGAGCTAAATTGACCTGTTTCCCTTACATTAATTTCCTTAATTATAACAATTGCAGCGTTGTTTTTAAACTTGTAGACAAGCTATAACATATTTGATATTTATCATGTATGACTAAAATCATGCAGGGATTTTTTTTTCTTTCTGGTAGCTACAAGTTCGGAGGTCTCTTTTGGCCCGTTTTTAACTAAATAAAAATAACTGCTTTGTTTATTACAGAAGCAGGGTAATTTAAATTAAATTTTTGTATTGTAATTTTTATAATTTTTATTTTATCAAAATACAACGCCCACAAAATAATATTCAGTGTTGGGCTGCCGAAACTCTGCATGTTGAGGGGCGAGCTGAGAAGCCTGCTAATGTCTTCATCTGTTTGCAACAAAACGTTATAGTTTTGTTGCAAATGAATTAATAATTTATAGTGCTATATCTCAGCTTAATAAAACATAATTATACTGTATACACTGTTATAAAAAATCTGTAAAAATATTGCACTGAAATGTGCGCTGAAGGAATTTGCGTATTTTAATTATACATGTCATGTTTATGGTTTTTCATCATTATACAGTCTGTTTAAATAAATATTCAGAAACACATGCAGTGCTACCATTTGTATTTTTTCTGTTTAACTTTTATTAAAATGCAGATCAAAATAGAATAGGCCTATACCCTAAATACAGATAAATTATATTGGAAAGATCTCCAAATAATCGATACACGACTCACGTTGCCATTACAGTAGTCGGGCTGAAAACAGCAAATTAAAATATAACGAGGTTACCAAAGTGATTCAGTAACGTCAGTGAGGGATTTTTTCTTTTGTTCTTTGATTAACATTATTGACTGGCGGCAGCGGCTGCTGTCAATGTACGTATCCAATACACCCTTGTTTTCTTTCTTAACTCTTTACGTTCACTTAAGACATAACCGATTGTTATTTATGGGATATTTTGAAATAATTCTGTGTGTATTTGTCCATTCGAAGGTGTAAGAATGCAAGAAGGAGAGCTCAGTCCAGTGTTCGCGCATATAAGAGGCGGCTTTTGTGCGTGCACTTTGTGTGTAGCACAGAAAACAGCGCGCGAGTGCAAAAGTGAGTTCTATTTCGTCTTTTTGCAGTTGAATCTTTTGAAATCACAAAAAAGCGCATACAGAAATCGAGAAGCAGGATCGAAATGTAATTTTATAACAAGTAATTTGATTGCTGACCTTACGCATCTGATCTGATTTTCCGAATTTGGAATAGCTTTTCGATTCCCAACCCTCCTACTAAATTATTTAATTCTTGCATGCAAAAAGACCAGTATGGTGATTAGGCATAGGCCGGTATGAGATTTTGATGGTAGGATAACCTTAAGCAAAAATATCATGGTTTCACGGTATCACGGTATTGTCGTTACAGCTCTAAAATGTGTTTTTTTTAAATGACTGGGCAGTCTGGGCAGAAAAAAAAAAGAATACTTTTTTCCGCTGAACACAATATATTTTGTTTTTGAGTAACATACAGAATATTAGGAACAGTTGAATGTTTATTTTTTTTCTTTCATTTGTTTCCTAAAAAGAAGAAAAATAAAGACTGACATCTTTATTTAACCAAAATATGTAATTACACTTATTTCATTTTAGTTATATAATTCATATACATTTAATTTATATCATTTCATATCATTTAGTTATATCATTTCATATACATAATTTGATTTAATAATAACCCAATTTGAAGCAAAAACTGAAATTATACTACATGCCTGAACAAAGCAACGCCGAAGCTGACTGAATGAGAGCAGATTCACTCTCTGACAGCAGGTGGAGCTTATGAACAGCAATGATAGTGTTTCCGTGGTTACCGCTGTAAACAAAGCAGCACTGTGCTGAAACACTGCTTTAATATGAACTATACAGAGACGAGATTAAAAGAAAATACCACGTAAACTTTTCTGAAGACAGTCAGTTCCCCTCAGAAACACATTCATATAAACCCCCAAATCAAAATTTAGGATTTTCTTCCAATAGTTCGTGCATCATGAACAGCGAGTGATCTGCCTGCTACAGTATTTTTCTCTGTGCGTCCGTCTTCAACTTCTCTGGTCTGTGTTAACAGGCGTTTACAGACTTTATATTTTCACATCAATGATATTTTGGAAAACGATGAATTGCAACGCAGTAGTGCTGGGGCGGTATGACCAAAAATTTATATCACGGTATTTTCAAAATTATACCGGTTTCACAGTACATGACGGTATTTTTTTTTTTATGCATGACCGGGTGTTAACTATATTTTTTACTTATTGAGAGAGGAATACTGCAGTATATTGACTTAGAATACACAATTTTACTGTCATGATCAGTGAATATTTTCAAAAAATACAACATTAAATAATGACTAAACACGACCCATTTATATGTTAACCAGGAGTCACTCTCATTTATAATCGCGGCATCGTCTGATAAAATCCACATGCATCTACACTAAAGAGTGGCTATGCGGTGGTTTTTGCTATATTACTTTTTTGTCTCATGCAGCACACTGCCTGCATCTGAGTAACAAACTAAAAAAAAGTGCATGTGATATTAACAGAAGAGCTACGCTCATATTTATAATTCCAAACAATCGGTAAGCGAAAGGTACTAGGAAACGCTGTTTTGTACTCATTCATTGACGAGTCGGCTGCGGTACGGCCAACTGAATGCGCTGCTTCTCTACAGCTCACTGCACAGAACAGATGCAGAGAGACGGCGATACTGCGCCGGGAAAGTCAGACCTCACGCTCGCGGGACAGCACTGACGAAAATCTTCCAACTGAACCATAGCTAAAAAAAGTCGCTAGGTTTGTCAGTATAAATATTCTATGGAAAAAAGCCACTAAAAGGGTCTGAAAGTTGCTAAATCTAGTGCTAAAGTCGCGCTCGTGTGTGTGTGAGACGCGGGAGCTGATGGCAGGAGGCGGTGGATATTTGTGGCGGTCAATGTGGATATTGTGGATGAGTTTTTCTGTGTTATCACATTCTATTAGTTCTACAGCTTCAGTTTCGGAACTTTCACGCTTAGTAACACATACAGCTGTTCCCTCACCACAGTGCAACAGTGAAAACGGACCCCTTTCAAACAGAGTCGCGTTCCCAACGTTGTTTAAGTGACAATGTATTGCAGTATTTTAAACATTCATATCATAACAAAAATAAACACCGGTATTCGGTATGAACTAGGGGTTGCACAGACTAATCGACTAGTCGACTTCAATGCTCTGCCATGACATTTTAAGCTTGACGTCGACTAGTCGCTGGTCCTATAGAGGGTGCAACAGGATAAGAAATCTTTGAAGGAATTCCACATTTACACTCAGTTTCCAAACATTTCAAATGACAAATAAATGAATACTATGAAAGCGCTCCACAAGACATGTGTGATTATATTAATGGATGCTCGAAATTGAATGGGAGAATGTACGTTTTAAACAGCTTATTGTACAGGGAAGTTAATCGCCGTTCTAATCTAATGCGCTGCTGCACTGTAACGCACACACATAGGCTACAGACAGTAGCGCGTACATCACGCACACATCACGCGCGCACAGAATCATTCAGTGCAGAAATGTATTGTCAACACTGTTCTGTGATTTTTCAATAAAATAGCTTAGAAACTGAAAAGTTCAAGCATATATTTCTTAATAACTAAATCCCACAGCTTCACTACTAGTAGAGAGACGTAGGTTAGATAAGTCAAACGCAATCGCTGTCTCAATAATGCATTCAAACAAATGTAACCTTACAGTGCTACTTCATCTGTATCTGATTTAGAACAAGCAGAAACCTGTGAGAAATATAATGACCCAAAGACAAAAGAATTGATAAAAAAGCTGTTATAGGAGCAACAGCCATGTGGGCAGGGCTGTGTCATATGCCATAGCTGTGCACAAGGTGTTTGTCACAGTCCCAGACTTATTTGTTCATAATGACGTCATCAGACTGTAGACTTGCCTTCGACTTTATCACATAAAGTCGACTTAAACAATCAGAAGTCGTTCAAACCCCTAGCATGAACCGGTATACCGCCCAGCACTACAACGCAGTTTGTGCTATTCCAGAACAGAGACAAGTTGCTTGCAATAAGACAAAAAATGGCCAGTTGCCAATCGTGTAGGTTCCAGGGGAAGCTCCTTAGTTCGGCCATCCTACACACACATGACTGACCGCTTGCTCGCACCAGCAGGAGGGTCGTGTTACTCTCTACACTGCACTCAACCTGAGGGATTGCTACACTTTCAGTCTTTGAGGAGACATGAAAAACAGCGCATACCGCAGGAACGGTATAACGGAAAATATTAGTGGTTTTGAAACCGTGACATTTTTAAATCGCGGTATACCTTGAAACCGGTAATCGGCCCATGCCTAATGGTGACTATGGGGCTATGTAAAATATTTTTTGCAACTTACTAGGTTTATCATTTGTCATTTTTTTCCCCGATATTGTTGATAATCGTCTGTTACCTGACTGCTGACATCGACATCACGGTACTTACAAGACATCGTCGATATACAATAATATCGTCATATCGCCCAGCCCTAGTCCAAATACACTCTTTTTCGCTCACTCTTTTCTCATACAGCAATCTATGTAAAGTTTACAGTGTAGTGAATAATTGAGTTATTGAAGAAGTCAGCAGTTTTGAACACAGTATATGCATGAATGCATAAAACACCTCACAACAGCGGCAAGATGTCATGATAGACATGAGCACAGGCAAAATTTCCCATCCACTCTTTCCACACTGACAGCTACTCTCAGTTGCTGGCATCATGCTGACGCTTACATTACTTCTACAGATACATTGAATATTGACTATATTGTCTGAACAATTGGATCAGATTTCATCATTTTGCAAAATGACAGTGTGGAATAGCCAGTCCTAAAGACTGGATTTAAAAAACAAATCTGATTTGTGTGCATTATGAAGAAAGCCTATAATATTGTGGACCCTAGATATAGCTTGAATGATAAAGATTCGTGATGTTTGCCATTGTTTCATGAGATGTCTGCACAGTCATGCGTTGTTACTATCTCTTAGGTGAAACACTGACCAAATTACAAGTGCACACTTTAACAATATACACAAAACCAGTCAGGCATTTGTTCAACACTTGAGCTGGAGAGAAAACATGTGCATTTACAATCCTTTCACATCCTCCAAACGCACCAATTTTCATCTGTCTTGAAACCACAACCTCAGAGTAAGAAACTGTCAACCTCCCTCTTACCACGCTAATGACTTGGAGACCAAAGCCAACTTATAAGCCTCAAAATAATAATCATTATTCATCATGTCAAGGAAATAAATTAAATCTGTTGACTATAAGACGTGTCGAGATTTATAAAGGAAGCAAAAGGGAGTAAATAACCAAGAATTTTCTATATCCTACTCTATGTATACCGTAAATGAAACACACCTTAACCTTCCATTTGCCTTTAGGGCACAGTTGATTGGCAAATCCCGCTCTCACTGAATCATATGTAACATTCAGAGAGAGGTATAAACAGCCAAGGACTAACTCTGATAAAACAGCACTTCTTCTATTCTCTCCCCTGACAATATGTCTAAAACCTGCATTTAATTCAGCAACTTGCAAGCTCTTGCCTTGTCATGTGTAAAAAGGAAAAAGAGACGGTATCAGTGTACAGATGCCAAAATATAAGATGCTACAAGATGTATAAACACAAACCAATATTTCCTGTGCTGATACAAATATACATTCCACCATCCGGTGCGCTGTCTAATGTCAACAGACAGCGCAACCACAAAACACACAGAAAAATCAATGACATCTTGCCCCCCCCCCCCCCCGTGGACTCTGAAACATTCATCTCACAAATACACCCACAGAACTAGATAAGGGCCAAACAAAATTGTTTTAAAGGACCAGTTCAACCAAAAATGAAAACATTGCCATTTTCTCACCCTCAAGTAATTTAGTAGAATGCGAAAGCTAAACTTGCACTAGTTTCCATGTAATGGAAGCACCATAACAGTGGCCCATGCATGTGCACAAAAAGCTCAGTGTGTGGAACACATCAAAATTTAAGTCAATATTCACAGAACATTTTTGTGAGTGAGATTTACAAATGTAGTCAAACAGTTTTGTGAATTGATTCAAACGATTCATTGAAATTAGGGATGCATCGAATGTTCGGCAACGAAAATTCCGGACGAAAAATATAAATAGAATAAGCCCCCCCCCCCCCCCCCCCCCCCGAAAGACGAATAAATTGTTCGACAGATATGACGCGATCAAATAGCAACCAGCGCAGAGTGAGAGATGCGCACACTTTATTATGCAGCAAACATGTCAGCAGTGTGGAAGCATTTAAACTCGGAGAAAGACGCAAAAAATCATTACAAGCACCGACAGCGAGACTGTTTAGTACTGCATCGCATGTCTTCAATGAGAAGAGGAAGGGGTGATTGTTGCTGGTTACTGTATGATGATTGAAATCGCAAAATGGCTTTAAACAATTAGTAAATAAACTGCAGAACGTTATGTTTTCTAATACACGCGCGCATTGCATGTATTCTGACAGCGCTGCAAGAACTCACCGCGCTATCTGCTTGTTAACCAGGGTTCAAAAGTCCAAAGCACAAGGAAAATCTGCACTGATACAGTCGTCAGTTGCTCAGTCACATTTTTATGAATTTTTACAAGGCATGTGACAATGCGATAAGTGCGGCGTATTCGAAATGACTCATTTATAAATCTGTTGTCAACAAAAATAAGCATTGAGGTCTTCCTGCGCGTTTAACTCTTATCAACATTCATAAATGTTAGTATTGTAATTTTACTGTTGTTCTGTAAAATTAAATAAAAAGTAAGACAATAATAATAATAATAATCATTACAACAGCTCTGTTTTAATACATTTATTATAACATTCACACAGTGTTCAAATTAGGATCTGTAATATTTTCTAATGTTTTAAAAGAAGTCTCTTCTCAGCAAGGCTGCTTTTAATTGTACAGTAAAAAAAATAATAATAAAAAATACATGCCTGATTCAAGAAGGGGGTCTGATAGCCAAAAATTATTATTTTACTAACTTGTTAATTTTAAGTTAAATTGTGCTTTGTTGGTATAGTGTCTGCTAGAATGTTAAAAATGTTCAGTGTTAAATATTTTTAAATTGTTGTTTTGTAATTTATTTATTTTTCTTTGAAAACAAGAAAAAAACGGTAAAAAGCACATTTTGGCTTTTTAATTTATGCAATGGTGGAAAAAAAAATTGTCAAAATACATGGGGGAAAAACTCTGTGTTCGGTATTTGGCTTCGGCCAAGAATTTTCATTTTGGTGCATCCCTAACTGAAATAGGATGCAAAATAACTGTTTTTCTTGTTTAGGAACATTACCATTTCTCTCATTAATAGGTCAAGGAGAATTAGTGCGGATATCATGACTTTACATTTACATTTTGGCAAGCTATCGTATGACGGCACAAAAGCTATATAGACCACTTGTAAGTTAGTTATGCCTTTTTGAAGCTTGAAAGCTTCAATCTACATTCACTGTAATTTAGTTGGGTAAACCTGTTTTGTGTGAAGACGATGCGAGTGGGCTACTCTTATTTATGTGCGTGTAGGTGGATATTTGCATGTGCACATGAATATGTGAGCAAGTGTTTGTGTGTGTGTGTTTGTGTACAGTCCAGATGGAGCAAGGCATCGCTGCACAGTATGAGTGCCCGTGGTACGAGCCGTCATAGATGGCGTGCACCTGCCCTGCACACATCAGCCATTCCCACTTTCTCTCATTCTGGAGCCACACTGTGAGCACTTCAGCACGGGAGAACAGCCTCAGAGAGCCAGTTTATCTATCAATGTAAAATTACACACAGCCTTGCACTGAACCCCCAAACACTGCTGGATTCCAAATATAGCCTCAATACATCACTTTAGTCAAATTAAATATACGCCACTATTAACAAAATTTAAATTTTAGATTTTTCTGTACCTTTCAAGCCAAGTAAAGTTTTTCAAAGTAAAGAGGTCAAAGTAAGGTAAAACCTACTTTTCAGTTTTTCAGTCTGTGATGTTATTTTGAAATTTGGGTGGGCAGTATAACCTATTGAGCAGGCACTTTGGAACTTCTGAATCACCTAAAATTCCCAAACATGCTGTCTAGATAGGCAGCTCAATAGATTTTAAAACACAGCCACAGTGTGTCACACTAAATACTGGCGTGTTAATCAATACACAAGAGCTCCAAAAGGTTACACACTTCAACACCCTTCATAATTATGTACAGTATCTCAATCACATCAGATGTATGAATTACTCGTCCTCTTCGGAGCATTAATAATGTTACGTATTCATATTCAAATATGTTGCCTTGTTCCTGAACCAAGACGAGATAAATGTGTGTTCACATTCAAGAACGGAAGATGTGGTCTGAGGTGATCGGGTTTCAACGTAACTTTTCAATCTAGCCACCCCGTCTGTGTACACGGTGTTGGGTCTATTGCACTTAAGTGTTCATCACTAAATGCTATCTAGAAGGCACTGGAGGAAACCGGCCCATTACAGGTAAAAATGAAAGAAAAATCATTGTGCTACGATTGATGGGCCCATTCCCTCAGAGATAAGCCACTGTTTCACTCTCAAGAACTGCATCTGACACAATTCTTCTCACCGCCATATGGGTTATTATATGTAATTCTCTCAAAATTACACTTTTATATTCCAAAATATATAAATAAATAAAGTGGCATCAACAAGCAGAGGACAAGGGCATGGAGTGTCTGGGAGAGGAGAGAAAGAGACACAAATTTACTTTTAATTCATTGTTTGTTTTTACCTTAATACCAAGCGATGTGACGAGAATAAGAAAAATCTGTGGCTTTAATAAGATGCCTAACTGACCTTGAGAAGTCTGAAGTTCTCTGTTTGTTGGAGTCAGGGGATGAACTGCCATAATAAAACTGCAACTAATTCATCTATAATCTCTTATCCAAACACAAAGAAAGACGACTAGAAAAAGCAAAAGAGCAATTCTAAACTTCATCTCAAAGAAGGACCTCCTGCTGTATGGAACAACTACATTTAAGTGGAGGTATTGCTGTCAGGTTGGCATCATTAGAACAAACTACAGCTGGTTTGTGCATCACAAATACAGGAGACTAGCTTTATTTACCTCACATCAGCCTCCTTTTTGTTACTAAAAGCTATGGCCTAAAACAACATCTAAAAGACATGAAACATACATGTTGTAGAACCACCATTCTGATTAATTTTATGTGTGCTATTCACATGCCACCAAGTGATCAAATTAAGAATGTCTTCAGTAGCCAAAAAACAGCCTGAGACTTCAGTGCAGCACAAGGTCCCTAACCATAAACAGATAAATAATGTATAGCCCAGAAAAATGTATATTCACTACAAAAATGCATGAATTGGTAATGATAGTTCCAGACCTGGAAATCACAATTTTAAAATTCCTTGACATTTCCACTTTTTCTATGACCGTAGGAATCCTGTAATACAGAAACTTCAATGTAGAAATCAATGTAGTCTTCAAAGTAATATTTGTCAAACTGTCTATATTCAAAGCCTGACCACAATTTTTACTGAATAAAAGATCTGAGCATATTATATTTTTATTATTTAATTAAAATAAAAAGTCAAGAACTTACTTTAAAAAAATAAAATAAATAAGTCAAACTAGCACATCAATATTTCTTAAAATTTAAGCCCAGATAAGAACATACAGAGCCGTTTGTCTCTATTTGGGCTCCAGACTGGCAAAGCAGGTTTAATCAAATGTTACTTCAGAGGACTGTCACTGACAGTGAGTGACACGTTTATCCCGTCTGTTATGCAAGCCAAACTGCCTGTGCAAAGCCCAATTCCACCAAAGAATGAAAAAAGAAGAATCTTTCTAGGTTTATAGGGGTTTTTTTCTCCTCTGTTCAAAGTTCCAGGAAACTAATTTCCTTGACAGACAAGCGCTCCATAATAGATGGAACACTTCCCACACATTAAAAGAATGGAGTTCCAAAACAACAAAGACAGGAGCCGTTTTAAACATCCAATCTCACATTTCACATTGTCACACTGCAAAACACTCTCATCAAAGGCCATTGATTTTCCATTCTAGCGCAAATGATGATTAAGGCAAATCAGGCCTTTGTTTCATAGCTCAGAGTCTTCATTTCTGAATTTAGTGGCACTCTGGGTATTTCCTACAATAAGGCTGCTGAGAGTATAAAAAGAGGTCTTGCAAGAAACATCTGATGCCTCTGTCACTACAAAAAGAGCAGTTTTTCAACAGCAGCATATAATGCAGATATATACACACAAATAATAATAGTAGTAATAATATATAGTATAGTATATAACATTATATGTCATCTGGGTTGAGCTCTAACGCCTGGGAATCTCAGGATTGGTTTGTTACTGCCAGAGTAGGAACATTTAAACTACACTTGAACATTTTGCTGTTCTGCCCTCCAGGCTGGGTGACCTTAAGAGCTAATGCTACAAGACCACAGGACACCAGGTTGCACATACAACATCTTCTACAGACTTCAATTATTGCAGGTCTCCCCTTTAGCCCACCTTCCTTGGTGGCTAATTACACTTTCTTTAATAAAGCTGCCTACAGACCCTGGATTAGCCTTTGAGCGGCGAACCGCCTGCAGTCTCCTTGTCCTTCAGAGGAGCCCGGAAGCAAAGAAGCTCCACACGGATGAGCTCCATCTCAAGAGTTCACACGAGCTCTGTGGCCCCTATCGTCATGTTAGTTCTCTGAACTATCTACTGAAATCAAGCCATCAGATTTTGCTGTATAACCAAAATAAAAAATGCATTTGCTTCACAATTTAAATACGCAAGACCAATTGCTTTGATGAATGGGGGTCACCGTGTTACAGCTGCTTGTAATAATTGCACTGTTTTATGAGTTATTACTCTCTAATTCCTCTTCCAAAGTCACGTTAATGCCACCCTGAGTATATCTCATATACGGCTGAGTAATGAGAGCAAGACTTTCACGCTCATTGTAATCATTCGTCTGCTGCAATCACTTCCTCCATTGCTTGCAACATGGGTATCTTATTCGTAGATCTGTCTTTTTTATGGGGAACAGGGTGCTTTATACTTCAGCAAATAACCATTAGATAAACATATTATATTTGAACAGGTCACTTAAACCATACAAACATTCTAGACACAATAAGAACTGTATCAACATCAGATGATAATTATTAGTTATCAATGAAATCAGCACTAGTCGAATGTTACGATTAGACAATGTGACAACACTACACCAATCGACTTCACTGTGTTTAAACCAAGCCCAAAAAGAATCTGTAGACTTCTCACACTTTTTTTTTGAGGACAATCTGGAGAATTCTGTGGATTGAAAAAAGTAAAAGAAGTTCAAAAGATCTGACAGTATTACACTCTTATTGGTAGCTGAAAGCATTTTCATATTAAAAATCTTTAATAAAAACACAAGTAGAGTGAAACCTTGTGAAGTTTTGCTGTTACAATTATCCTTTTTCTGCAGAGTTCTGCAAAATCAGATTAGGGTGGACCTGGTTTAAAACCAAATGTTGTAAAGTTTAGATGTCTTTTTGCATTCCACAAACTCTTTATAACATCGGTTTGAAAAAAATAGGGAGGAAAAAAAATCGCTTTTGTGAACTCTAGCAAAAATATCAACATTATTCCAAAGATACTAGGCTTTCAGGAATATGGCAGCTTTGTTATTTCTGTCATAGTGATTTAGTCAAGATCCAGTGCTGTGATGTTGCCGTCAAAACTCTATAGCATTTGTTGTGCTAATCTAGCCTACAAAAAGGGAAAAATGGAGAAGCATAGCTGTGTGGCACAGCAAGGTTCCAGTTTTCAGAGGACAGAAGCACAGCTTGTTTGGTGGACAAGTTCTCTCGATGGACAGATGGGAGGACAGCAAAGCAGTTTTCTAGTCTATGTCCTAATGCTCTTTTCAAAATAAAATACAATAAGCAGCAAATAATAGTGTGAACTAATTTCAATCCAGTGTTTGAGAACAAAGTCACATGATCCAAAACTGACCATGAGTGCTGTGAAATATCACCAGCCCAGCTCGTTGTCATTCCTGTTTCGCTCCAAACACATGTCTCAATTCTTTTCTCAGACAGTGATTGTCTTTTCTATTAAGAGACTCCTGTAGATATTTTTTCCTTAATCCTATCAACTAATGTGAAGCTGCTGATCCATGACTGTCTTGAAGGTTATCTTGTGTGTGATTCACACCCAAGGGTATCTATTATTTACATGGTAGTCCACCCTGTGAGGGAGGTGCACACAAACAGCCAAAATTTCCAGTCTATCGGTGAGCATCCATATCAGATAATATGCCTGACTGGCTCAGGGAGGACATGGAGCAGAAATTCGCATCCCCTCCCTATATAACAGATTATCATCCTTAACAGCCGAGAAAAGATATTTGCAGTTTAAATCAGAGGTTTGCTGCCGTAACGCCTGAGGGAGCCGTTTTTCGAGACCGTTGTTTGTCAACAAACAAGCAAATGCCTTTGAAAGCTATGTTTCAAGCAACAACATTTGTAACAGGAAACCCTAAGGACATTTTCTCTCTGAAGTGCAGCACTTGTATGTAAGTAGAGAGAAATTTCAAACAATAATGCAGGACTTATTTCCAAACATAATATCCTGTGGTTCGACAGCCCACCATTCATAACGGTGCTTTCTACCAAAAAAAAAAAAAACCTAAAGAACATTCACTTGTTGCATTAGCATCTTTTACCTTCCTCTAATTACGGAGACATTAAGCTTATTTGCAGGATTAATAACAACGTACGCTTCACTGGAGTCAAAGGCCAGGTATTAAAAAGCACTAATATTTACGGAGAGACTCAGAGACCTCGCAGCAAATGTGTTGATAAGCACCTCCGACAATAACACCTCTCTCCATCCACACAATCAAACATCAGTTCACACATCATTTGTGCCTATGTGTTACACAGAATAATCTACAGGCTTTGCCAGACCCTTTGGCCTTGATGGGAACGTGTGAAAAAAGCTCAGCAATTACGTCGGCTTTTAGCAGCACCGGCCCATTTAATAGGAGGGTGATGGTGACATTTATAGAGGTATGGAGTTCTGCCTCTTTTGTGAGCTTGTTCTAATCTACACAGTATTGGCTCACTCATTCAAAAAGTCAGCATGTCAAACAGGCAGCGGGAAAACATGATGTGTTAACAGGTTGTGGAGAAACTAGAACATCGCGTTCTTCATGGCTCACTTCACCGTGAAGTCCCGGCACACAATTACACAGGTCAACAAAATGAAAGCCTTTATAGAATAATTATTCAATACTCTCAATCAAATAGCAGTACTGGTCACTCAAATAACAAATTACTCTGTAATGGACTTTTGTAAAAAATAAAATAAAATGTTTTTTGTTTTTTTTTAAAGTTTGTCTTGGGTCATTTCCCAATCACGCTCTCTTTCTCAGCCTATTTTCCTGTCTGCTTTCTTCAGTCCTATAAAATAAAGGCAAAAAGCCCAATTATAAAAAGGTCTATATAAATAAAATTGTCTTTGAAATAAACTTTTTTAATATAGAAGTTGCTTCTTGAGAAGTTGCTACCAGAACCAACCACAAAGCGTATAACAAACTAGTGAGAAGAGACATCAAACAGCTTTAGATTAAAAGTCTTCTAAATGTACCAAATGCGGAGGCGGGCAAACAATAAATAAATTAATTAACGAACATAAATAAATGAATTAATAAACACCCTAGTCAGATGTTTATATAAAAATCTAAACAGCACTTAAGATACATTATGCATCACAATGTTCTTTTGTGCATGCTCATATTTCTGCAGATTTCCAGGTGTTCCTTTGGAGTTTGGAGATAGCCGGCTTTGATCAGAATATCAGAACAATTCTGTCTTTCATCTCAGGGAGCAAAGTTTAGTTGAGGGGGAATTTTGGCTCAAGGTTTAGCCCAGACCTTGGCACGTCCTAGCTGTGTATTTCTTATTCAAGCCCACTCAATCCTCTCTTGTCGGGTATTTGGTATCTACTACATCAATCTCCTGTTAATTCCCCACTGCATATATCTTGCTTGAAGAAGTATTGGCTGCTACCATCGTGCTCAAGAAGTGATAATGAAAGAGACAAACAGGAATAAGGGACATAACACTCGTAAAGAGCATCTCTGAATTTTCGGCTTACGACTGCTCCCAAGCAAGTGCTGATTTAAAGTAGGTGAGGGAAAACATTGGGGATTTTTTCCTAGATATGTCAAGCACATCATGCCTTCCATAAATGTCTCATGTGAAGGCCACAGGCTCTTGTTTATTATTACAGTATACATACTCAAACAATAAACCAAGCCCTGTCAAAAATAAAAAAAGAGAACAGAATCACTGTGGTATTTTTTACATACCAATTTACAAAGCAGAAGGAAGCCTTCAGGTGTTAGTTTTTACTCTAGAAAAAAATCCATAGTTTGCTGCAGTAAATGAAAGCAATTTCTTTTGCCGACTATGCATGCGCTGATCTCCTGTGTTGATTCAAGAGGTTATAACTCCAGGGCCCATGTCCACAGACAACAGCACAGGAAGAGCAGAATTACAGAGGTAAACACAAAGGAAGCAATGTTTGTTTCCTCTCCAGATGAGATCTACGATTAGAAAAGAGTTTCTGTTATTCATGCCACATCTGCAACTTCAATTCATCAAAATCAGCCAAAACTCATGGCCAGCTTTGATGAGGGGAACTCTGGGAATGAAGAGGAACAAAGAAAAAGTATGGGCTGAGCTGAAAAACTAAATTATTTAACCTCAGAGACAAACTGATAAATTGCTGCACCGCAGGTCAATATATTACAAGGACCTGTTGACCACACCGGTGGTAGGATTTATAATGTGCTGGGCAAGATAAAGGCCATTGATTGCCTCTCGCAAGGTCACACACAGGCGGTTTTCATCTCCCAGTGTCTCTATCGGTGACAATTTTCTGGAAATGTTTGAGAAATTTCTGCAATTTGGTTAATCAAATTCACAAACTGCTGGAGCTGCAAACAGAGGGAGGAATATTTCCAGCCACTTGACAGGAAAATAAACTTGCAGCACAAACTGTTTCTATGGCAGAAAATGGTCTGATTTTACATTATTCATGCGAGTCAGAGAAAACGTAACAAGCAATCAGTGGGACAAATGAAACACTGACCCTTATGCAAGAGCCACGGATACAGAGAGAATCAAGGATCTACAAATAGTGCAAATTACAGCCTTCTGTGATCTGAGTTGCATGCTGTTTATCAAATATAGCATTCATTACTCTCCATTTAAATCTCTCGTTTTTGGAAAGCTGATCGTTACTACAATTTCAGAGAATACAAACTCGAGTAGCGACAGACACGCATATCTACATGCACACTAGAGATCGAAGATCTGTCTGCGAATGCTGAAATGATGGGTAAAGACTAGACATAGAGCGGGCACAATAGTTCACCCAAAATTGAAAATTTCATAATTGACTTACACTAGGGACTATGCCGTATACACATTTAATGGGGTGAATTTAATTGCTAATTAATTGCTAATTGGTATTATCACGATATTGAAATTTAGTTTGAAAAAGTGCTGTCATAATACAGTATAACAGGTTTAATAACTTTTTTCTTATAACAAAAATAACTGAACATTTAAATGCAATAAAGCAATACAGAAAAATTTATAAAGTTAAAAGTTTTACACATATTAAAGTGCAAAAGAACTATAAAGACCCATATGTATCACTTTACAATAAGACCTCATTAGTTAACCTTAGTTAATGCATAAACATTCACAATGAGCTACATTTGCTACAGAAGTTATTAAACTTTGTTAAAAAAATAAAAGTCTTTGTTCATGTTAGCTCATTAAATAACACAGTTGCAACTTTCGATTTTAACAACCTGTTATTAAATAGGAAGAATTTTTCATTGGCAGTTTATGTTAACTAATGATTTAACTAATGTTAACTAATGAAGCCCAAATGTAAAATGTGACCGAACGATAATCAAAACACTTTCAAACAATATATAGGGCATGTTGTAGTCCAGATTAAAATGTAAAAAAAGAAAATAAATTGAAAATAAATAGCCTATTAAGTCTAAAATAAGTATTTGGCGCTGTGATGAACATAATAGCAAATACAAAAATCTGAATGGCTATTTAAATCATTTAAACACGATTCAGAAAAAGAAAGTAGTGCAGCTGCTTTATTTACAGGGTTTTATAGGGTTGCCGGTGGTAACGGGTTGCTTTGAAATGGAATTAGTTATTATATTATTATTTCTGCAGTTTAGATTCATCTGCTGTCAGAGAGTGAAAGTGCCTCTTTATCCAGAGCGTCTCTCACATGTTTTCTGCAATGTTGTTCTTGTCCACGCTTTGAAATCAATGTGCGCATGCGTCTTTCACACAGAAAGACGGTGTTTTGCATGTTGACAGTTGATGGAAAAGTATTCTTAAAATGGCATTCAACCTTTGAATAATTTGTAATATATAATATTCATGGTATTTAGAAGTGCCCAAGATACAATATCGTGCTATAATTACGTGAGGATATGCAATACCGAATACCGGCACAAGTCTACTTACACTCAAATCATTCCAAAGTCGTATTACATGCTTTTAACATTGACGATTGTATGAAACTTATTTTCATATAATAAAAAAAGTCTTCTAAAGCCGATTGATT
Source organism: Sinocyclocheilus anophthalmus (assembly GCA_018155175.1). Taxonomy (NCBI): domain Eukaryota; kingdom Metazoa; phylum Chordata; class Actinopteri; order Cypriniformes; family Cyprinidae; genus Sinocyclocheilus; species Sinocyclocheilus anophthalmus. The sequence continues at coordinate 46,426 of JADLZN010007989.1, forward strand.
TGTTTAACAAACAGCGTAAAACTAAAGGTAGTTATTGTAGTTAGTTGATGGTAGATTAAATCTAGTTAGATTGATTGTAGTTAGACTGATTGATTGTAATTAGTTAGTTACTCAGTCAGTCAGTCATTTGGGAGCTGACATTGTCAGAATTCATGCGGCGTTCAATAAAGAAAAAACAGTTAAATGACATGAGGGTGAATAAACGATAGAATTTTCATTTTTAGCTTAACTCTTTAAGGTACTGGAGCACATCTCTTCTGGAAAGATTTATTTTCAGTATTTAGCAAACAAACAAGTAACACTAAAGTATGGGTAGCCCATTTAAAAACTGTACATCTATCCAGTCTCCCTTTCATCTGTGTTAAATTAAACATGATGTCTATCTTGACTAAGGTTTGTGATCTTTCATTTCCGACTCAGAATGTTAGTGGACCAAAAAAAAAAAAACAGAAAAAAAGAGTGAAAGAATGGATTAATGGTTTATCAACCACATCTAATGAAGATTTGTGTGTGGATGCCGGTGTGCTTTAGCTGATTCATCTCTCAAGACAACACCAAAGGAGAGGGAGAGAGATTTACAGCCCTCATCACATTTGTAATTAAAGAGTGTTTTTTTCTATCTGTGGTGAGAAAACTCTCCTAAGCAGGCAAATTCTGAACTCTAAAAAAATGAGCGTTTTTATTGTAACTTGCACTGTACAAATGAAAATTTGACAAAAGTCCAAACTGAAAAAGTCAGTCACTCCAGCAAATAACTATAGGCTAATATAACTGTCACACTTCTGAAGTTGGTTACATAATTAGATTCAGTGATACGGTCAAAGAGGGGGCAAAGTGAGACTCAACAACATCACACTGTCCAATCGCCAATCTGGGCTGTACTAAAATTATTAATCGCATAATGTCTCTACATAGCCATGGGACAAAAATAACTTTAATACACACATCTCTGTTGTGAACAATAGTGTGGGCCCTCATAAATGAATGGCCACTAATTATGTTTCTTCACCGATTTGAAACATCTAATTACTGTAAGAGAAGCCGTAAATAAAACAATAGCATTTCAGAAGCTGATAGCAGCACAGAGGAATGCTGGACAGGCTTGATAAGTAAAAAATCAATTTACAATAATTAACAGTATGCCTCAGTCATTTATTTTAGGAAAAACACTGCAAGCTCATTATGTAAGCTACAAGCTCATGCATACAAAAACACAAAATATTTAATCCCACGGCATAGCATACAACCCTAATGGCAATAAAATGTATGTGAAAAATATGCAAGCAAAGAGAAAAGAGCTGGTTTTTGTGTGTTACCGTGCTTTTTGAATGTATGCATATCAGTGTATCTTCAGCGCAGTGGTCTTGGAGAGGGAGACACACCGAGTGGACTACTAACTAGCTCCTTTCATTTTTTAAAAATTGCCAAGGCTCTCTGAGAGCTCGCTAATTATGTAAACATGACTTAGAGAAATGTTCAGCAGCAGAGGGAGCAGAGAGCTATCGCAGCCCTGCATTACCTCATCAACAGATATTTCAAAAGAGGAAAGCTCGGCGGAATTTCAATGGAACCTCAAGGTTTCGCTAAAGGACAGGCTGCAAGGAGAAAAGGGGTTAGGAGAGGGCACGTTTTAATGAACTACCCGAACACACCCCGTCGACACCTCAACCTTTCTGGCTTCGGCGGCAGAGCATGTGCTTGTGAATCTTGCCAATGATACAGAGTGTCCCTGAGTCCCAGGAATGCCGGATTACCAAACCTATTCCACAGTCCACTGTGCAGTCTCTATTTTCTCGGACAGGCAAGAGACAGGACAGAAATGCAATTTTTTGTAGCCTTTCTCTCTGAGATACACATCTATCACATGGTCCGAGGTGGAAGTGAAACACAAACAGAAATCCGAGGCCTCAAACTCACAGCTAAGCATTTACAAATCGGAGCTATTTCCTGGTTGAGTGGGTCACTTCTGGATTCATTTAAATGTGAAGAAGGTCCTGTGTTCAGGACTGATACACACAATAACTTATACACGCTGCAACTGTGTATCTCTGGCTACGGGGGCTGAGTGTTCGCATCCAAAATTCGGCTCATTCAAATGGAAGGAGCATTCATAGTCTAATTAGATTTCAGCAAGAAAATCTGTATGTAAGGTGATTAAGAAGCATGGAGGCATGCTTCCCCATCTGAATAATTACTTCATTCATCAAAACAGATTTCAGGTTTAAAAAAATTGTGAATAAGGTCACGTGCTGGAATAAACCAAAAGAAACACTGGTGATTTAATTCCCTTCATCAGTTCTTATGAGAGTAAGTAATGTCTTAAAGGATTAGTTCATCCAAATATGAAAAATTTGTCATTACTTACATTATGTCATTCCAAACTTGAATTTGTATGAATTTCTTTCTTCTGAGTAACACAATATGAAAAATTAACAATGGACTGGTTGCTCTTTTCCATGCAATTACAATGCATGTTATGGTACTATTGATGTGCTAAATTTCAAGTCTTCTGAAACCATACGGAAGATTTGAGTGACAAACAGGACACAATAAGTTCATTCAACGATAATCGTCCCCTCCACATACAGAGACCTGTAAACCATTGTAACTGGATCACTGAGTAAGTTGAATCTGAACCTGTCAATTTTTTTTCTCTGTGGAACATAAAAGATGATATTTTAAGAAATGTCCCAATGTGGTGTGGTGTGTGTGTGTGTGTGTGTGTGTGTGTGTGTGTGTGCTCATGCTTTGTGTGTGTGTGCTCATGCTTCATACAATGGAATGGTCACCAATACTGTTTGGTTACCAACATTATTTTATGTTCTGCAGAATAAATAAATACAGGTTTAGAACAACATCAAGGTGAGTAAATGATGACAGACCGTTTTAAGTTGTGGGTGAATTAAATTCTACAAATCTATAGTGTAATGGCTTGGAATATAATTAATCACTTTTATGATACTTTTACGGTGCTTTTTCATAATGACAGTTTCATTCCTCTTTAATTATATTAAAAGAGTGGCCAGAATATTCTTCAATAACTCACCATTCTGTTATACAGAAGAAACAGAGTGAGTTTGTAACAAACTGAAGAGGACTAAAAAATTTTGAAAAATGACTTTTATTTTTGGGTGAACTGTACCTTTAAGTGTGCAATGGCCCCCTCCTGGGTATGTGAAGATGTCTGACACCTTCGATTATCTGCAATCAGACTACAATTAGAGCAGGGACATACTGTGAGAGTAAGTAGCAATCACTATGCTCTTTCATCCCATATAGCATGAGTAGCAACTGGTGGTATTAATGATTATAGCCATGTCAGCCTTTTTAGCCTGGCATTTACTGACATATGGATCTATGGTGGACACTGGCCAACATCTAGCAGTGTAGGACAAAAACTTAAGTGCCGACCTTCATGAAGGACACCTGTCACGGGACTTCAACACTCTGACCAATGTGGCAGAAGTAACATTTAAGAGCATAAAAACGATGAAGAGCGACCTTTCATATTGTGATTTAATGGAATGCTGGAAGCAGTAAAGGTCAGGCAGTGTCATCCATTGCTGTCCGCAGACAGCTCTACAAGTAGCATGAGGTCTAATGATATATGAATCCATAGATCAAAGGCTTCCTTACCCCAATAATCTTAGTACCTTGCTGAAGAGCAGATGAATTTCTGCAGGCATAAGCTGCTAAGTTGTAACGTGAAGATTCTGAAAGATCTTAAGTGTTTTGAGAGAACATGTGTTAGGAGATCCTAAACCTAAAGTGTGAAGAGTGGACAGAGGCATAGCGCTCACAGCAGGAGAAATATCTTTGTTTTGCAATCCACCTATTTTAATACAAAACAGGGATAATGTGATCTGGCAAATATCATGTTACCTTGGCAAAACCCCTGCAGATTTTGACACCAGTACAATGTTTAACTTAGACTTTAATGACAGTCCAGTTAGCAGCGAGTCCAGGGAGTCCTGCTGTGCTGCCAAGACTCAGGTTCTTGGTCGACAAACCTTGTGTAATGCTTCACACTTTTGCAATGAATGCTTGCGACCTGTTGTCACAACTCTAGGAGAGGGATTTTGCCAACAGGGGAGAAGTGCATTTGTCAGCGCTTAGTGCCGCTTTGAATTTGTAAAAATTATTACCTGCAACGACACAAAAAGGATAGATTAATGCAAATGCATATATCATGGTTCAAAACAAATGAGTGCATAGGAAGAAAGGAAATCAGTATAATGATGGGCTGACGCGAGTGTGAGCAGAGGGAGTGCAGAAAAGGAGTGGAAAAGAGAGAGAGAAAGACAAGAAGGCCTGCTGTGTCCAGGGATGTCCGTTAGATGGAGCTGCAGATGGGCAGGAATCCAAAGGAAGAGAGTCCCAGCCTGCTGGCTCTTCGTTCTCAAGGACCTTTAAAGATCAAAGCCCAGCACATAACAAAAAAGAGAAAAAGAGGAGGGATCCTGTGAAGCAGAAGAGCACGCATACCCTTCTACTGATTAAGCTAGAACTTCCCACCCACTGATCTGAACGAAAAGCACCAGGATGTGGGAGTCTATCGAAGTCTCTGAGAATCACCTCTGCAGTTGGCATCCTCTTTCTCCATACTGATGGAGCACAGTTCCGTCTAATGTGCTTTCTGTGAAACAACTAAATGAAGACAGGCCTATCCCTACTAAGATAGGCAGATGGGGTCATTTCCATTGGTTAAAAAAAAAGGATTGTACTACCTAACACACAGCAGCTGACCAGGATGAAATACAAAATAATGCACGTGACCAAACCTGAGGGACATAAGAACCAGGACACTAAGAAAGCTTAGTTAGCCTTGATACACTGCAGCTCTACGAGGTCAAGAGAGAAAAGAAAGAAAAAAACAACAATAATGGTCAATGTCCTTCACAAATAAACTCACAAGAGCATTAAGAGAATAAAGTACACACATCTGCATTAATCTTGGAACTCTGAGAAGTAAATAAGAGCAACCAAATTACATCGTACATTAAATTTTAAACAATACGTTATTAGGCCCTCCCAGTGATATTGTATTCATAAATGAAGGGCGGTTTTATGTGTACGCCATCTTCCAGGCAGCTCTTGGCAGTGTTGTATAGTCTTGTCTGTGAGAGGAAACCGCTAGCTTCAATAATTAATCCTGTACAAGATCCATCAATCACTGCATCTCTGAGAGTCAGGGAGACAGATACCAATCCTATTTATTTCAAGTGGGGGCGAGCGGCAGGGGTATGGATTACCGGGGTATGCGTACTAGGCTGGCAGACTCCATGAAATGGAATAATACATCAGGCTTCAGTGTGTGCACCTCAGTTCCCCTGCCATTTGATCCAGAGAGCTGAGAACACAATGGCATTTACTTTCAAACTCTTGTAAATATTAGCTGCACAACAATGCACTGAGACAAGCATGCAAATAAGCTCAATATAACAGCGCTCTTGTTCCTTTTGCCTTGTAAAAATTTTTAAAATACTAAGTCCTTCACAATGCAAAAAGCCAGGCCTAGCAGTTCAAAACTAAAGGTAGAAATCCATTTCTCCACCCCTGAATAACTTTGCACCTCACTGAACACATCAGGGAGAGGGAAGAAAGATGGAAGATAAGAGGAAGGGGAGGGGAGGAGAGGAGAGAAAAGAAAGGAGGTGGGATGGCGCGCAATAAAAAATGAAAGCGCAAGCTGGGTTCAATTTAGAAGTTCCCATAGGAGGTGAAGTGACCTGTATGTGCAACAGTAGAGGTCAGGCAATTTTGAGCAGGCACCCCTGTCATCGGAGTGTACTGGAGACCCCTGCCTCAGAGCCAGGAGAAAACTGCAAAGTCCTTATAGCATTCAAGACCCCAGAATGACCCACAGGTAGGTTCTCATTACAGACAAAGGCAGCTCTGCCCAGGCTACACAACTGCCCTACGACTGCATGCCACAGTGGTTAAACAAACAGAATGAAGGCAAACCAAATTTCCAGCCACACTTGGAAATCATAATTTCAACTTCACTAATAAATGCAGTTGGATTTTTCTAACTGTAACAAATAACAAGGACTTCTGTTATTTTTTTTTTTTTTTTTTTTTTTGTTTTTTTTTTTTTTTTTTTTTTTTTTTTGGAAACATGAGACAATACATCAGTTTTACAACAGTTAAAGGGGTGGTTCATTGGGTTTTTTCTAGGCATGATTGTGTTTATGGTGTGCAGTCTAACATGTGTTAATGCTTCGTTTTTTTAAAAACACATTATTTTTCACATAACTTACCTTTACTCCTCACCGCTCTGTCCCTTCTCCTATAAACGCGCTGATCATTTCCTTCTTTTATGAAGCCCCTCCCTCAGAAATAGGCGATGGGCTCTGATTGGTTAGCTAGCCCAGTGTGTTGTGATTGGCTAAACCGACTCTAGCGCGTGTCTACACGCAACATTAGACACTAACGTTAAAAAAGTGAAATCGCAATGAACCACCCCTTTAAAGAAAAATGCAATGAACTGATCATTGTAAAAAAGGTTAGCAGTAGACTAACAGTGAACAAAAAAAATTATATAAAAGTGTGACAAGGGGACAATTATTAATACAGAATTTAAGAGGATACAAATGAGCATATTATTATTACTATTATTATTATTATTTAAGCAGCAAATGTATAAACGTATACTCTTTATCAATTTTACACATCAACAATAAAAATCAGTTTTTTGCAATTATCTGATTTCAGTAATGAAATCTGTCTTCACACATTACACAAATGACACAAAAATTACTATGATTATGTGGGAGAATTTATCAACAGTCACATTCAAGAGGAAAGTAGTTTTCAAAACCATAATGGTCTAAATTACATACTGGCAGCAATCCTAACATTATAAAATATTCAACAGGAAATAAAGAGGAATAAATGAATATATATCCATATCAATAAACAAATAACAGGAAATTGTTTTGGTGTGCAAATGAAAGGCAGCTAGTTATGCAAATGCAGCTCCCCAAAAGAAGGAGGTGGCATTTGAACATTAATCTCAAATCCAACATTTGAGGAGATATCAGCAACTCAACCGAAGAAGCCCCTGAGAACTGCATTTCAAATTCAAGTCATGCTTTGGACACCTGTTCATAAAAATGTTAAAGCATTTCTCTCACCAAAAACAAACAAGCAAACATGACCTTTAATTTCCACTGATTGCCCCAGAGAGGCTAATGAACTTCTCAGTAAACACTTGCAATTCATACGGGGTAATTTTAATTAGTCACAGTTGAGAGGAACGTCCCATTTACAACATCAAAAGAAGACAAACATTCAATCACAGGTAGAGTGAGGTTCGATTAGACGAGATGGATCAAACGGTAACAACTAATATGAAAATAAAAAAAGTGCCTATGGCTTCCAAAATCATTAAACTGCGGTAATCAGCCAAACGAGTCGTTAAAAGTTAAATACCTGTCTCTGTGACAAGAACTGCTCAAACATCTTAACTGTTGTAATCCATAAAGGAAGACTTTAATCCAGGGAAATGTTCTAATGAGATCAGGCTTGTCTGGGTGGGGGATAGGGAGGCCCTCAGGAATAGAGGCACTGAAAGGAGCAGGCGGAGAAGAAGTGGAGGTTACCAGTCTAAATAACAAGCAGTCTGGGCTCTGAAAGGCACAGACACGCCAATACATCAGCATGCTAGCCATCTAGTGCTGGAACAGATCTCTGCCAAGCTAGATTTTAGTCTGGGATCAGACACTTTGGCATCCACAATAAGAGCAACATGAAGCAGCCTCTACCGACATAAAGAAAATATTTACTTTTTGCAAGAAAAACAAGAAGAGCAAGAAAAAAAGAATTAGTGTCTGCATTTGATGACACTGGAAGTCAATATGACTGCCACATAAAAGATGCAGTACCCCCCCTCACTGTGATACTGACAAAATGTGTTACCCTGTTATAGTGCTAAACACAAACAAACAACTGTCTACTTGGAGCCCTACATGGATATGAACTTTGAAATGTACTTTAATTATAGGAATGCAGGATTTAGGGACAATATCAGTGATCAAATTTCACTGTATCTATAAATACTAAATATTTAGTCAGCCCATGCTGGAAAATTGCGGGCTCTTGTTCAAACCTCTTGATCAAGAGAAAAACAATCAATTTTATTTATAATATTGGCCATTAATTTGCTACCAGACATAACATGCAAATAATCATTGGCTTTTTGGCCAGAATTTCAATATCGGTGCAAAGCCAAATTAATTATATATCAGCAGACAAGGCAATTTCACTAAAACAAGCTTGTAGCAAGTAAGTGAACCACAGCCTCATATTACAAATTACTACTACAAACGAGTAACACAAAGGTTACGCAGAGGTTTCTCTTTGTTCATACAAAGCTCTTTTATTATTTGTTCAGTCTTTGCTCACAAAGCAGTCATTATAGTTTCAAAGGTGCACCAGAATGATGTGGATATAATTGAAGCCATGACCTGAAACTGTTATTGAATAGATGTGACGCAGATTCCACAGGAGGAACGGCAAGTGGGGGGTCGGGAAAGATTCAGATGGGAGGCAGAGATAAAAGGAAGGACGTTCCCTTTAGTGTTGGACCCCAGCTGAGGAGCTAAACTAATCAAAAGTAGGTAACGTAAAGTGTGAGGCTGACTTCTTAAAAGCGACATCAGCTACTTTTCTTAAAGAAGAGGAGGAAAAAAAACAGGTCAGACAGTCACATAACACAAAGGTAAACACACAGCTCTACAAAAGCAAGGCAAATCAACATTCCCATCATGAAGACATGATGATATTCCCTATTCTAAATGAAGAATGCGGAGACTAATGTGCCTAACAAGCATTTTGTGTGAATTTAACCTCTCTATTGTAATCTTCAGGACAACTGTGCACCGGGAGGCTCTCGATGCATTGTAATCAAAAATAGAAGATTGCTCTGATCAGTATTTAATCTGTAAATGGCTTTCTTCAGCAGGTGCTTCAACTCTCACGAGGGGTATCATATTGTCTCTGATTTGGTGGGGGAAATGCATTCATTCCTGGCCCAGTGAGCCAAACCTCTCTTTTTTCCAGCCCCTCCACATCCTGCGTAATCAGAACCCTCTCCCTGGACGTTGCCGCCGGACGTGACTGTAACCGGAAGATTCTGTTCTCCCTGCCCACGACTCTCCCTGGGCTGCTCCAGTGCCATGTGCGTCCACGATGGCACCCCAGCAGGAGCAGAGGCATATTGCACGCGGGCACCGTGCCACGGCAGTGCTGGGCAGAGAGGATTAGTCCTGATGACAGGGCATTAAATGTGTAGAAGTCCTTAGAGCGACTGAGCTGATGCGCTCTCTTCCCGCAGTTGGGCTTCGGTTCAGAGGCGAGAGAAGGTTCACAGGTCTTAAGTGGCTGCCACTCATTAGAGGCTGAGTGTCACACTAGCTTAGCTCCTCTTTCCTGCCTGTCTCCCTTTCCTCGAGGGTCCCTTCCAGAGGCCAGCACTTTTTCGGTGTTCTGATAGTGCCAGCTGACACTCTCCTCATGCTAGATGCCCCTTTTTGATGAGAAACCATCTTACAAGTTTGACAGAAGTCATCATTCCTTGCTTGAACTTCTCTGGTTCCCAAGCCAAATAAACATACATGCCATTTCACTAGGGATGTAATACATATGCAACACAAATATGTGAAGATTCAAATCGGTTGAGAAGCTAAACAAATCGCAATACAATTGGGGTAGGAGTTCATATGAATGTACTGTATCTCTGAGGGGAACTGACTGTCTTTAGAAAAGTTTAGGTGGCATTTTCTTTTCATCTCGTCTCCGTATAGTTCATATTAAAGCAGTGTTTACAGTGCAGTGCTGCTTTGTTTACAGAGGTAACCCAGGAAATACTATATCATTGCTGTTCATAAGTGCTACCTGCTGGCAGAGAGTGAATTTCGTTTAGATAAGTTTTATGTAGTATAGTTTTAGTTTCACAAAACTAAAGTCAGACCTAGGGCTGGGCGATATAGCTAAAAAATTTATCAATGATATAATGTTTCATAACGTTCGGTATCGATAATTATTTAAATTTTTAATAATCTTTTTTTTTTTAAACAGAGCAATAGAAAAAATGTTTTAATTTAACCACTGTATTTTTAAATCAACCCAATTTATTGAGACAAACAACAAATATTTTTTGTTTTAACAGTTAAACTCAAAATAAAAATTAAACAAATATCACATTTCTAATGTTTTATATGCAGATTAAATAGGTCTTGAGGAAAATTTTGGCTTGTCTCCCGAGGCCACAAGGAGGGCGCAATGAGCAAAATAATGCAGCGCATTAAATTGCCAAAGCAAAGGAAATAACTGTCTATAAAAAGAAAAACGTGCATTACGTCTAAATTAATTCATATAAATCAAATATAATTTCGTAATTGCATAACAATTATGAACAAAACAGCATCATGTATTTATGCATTGTTTAATACAAAGAGCCGAAGCGCCATTCACGCAGATTGCTTTTAAAAACATATGAGATGCAGTGAAAAATATAAACCTCCACAAATTCGCGACGCGTTTTCTAAAAGTTTAAACTGTTTTAACTTTGCATGGCTACAATTCTTGTGTGAGACGTGTGAGTGCAGCAGTCATATTTGTCCGTCTAGAAAATGTGCTTAATATGCGTTCTGTGTGAATAGCTTGATTTCGGTTTTAACCTAATCAAGATCTGATCAAGAGCTACTATATTTCTCTAATATTTTAAATGAATAACGCAGCAGCGGCATGTCTCATGGGCTAGACTAACAAAACATTAAAACGCAACAACGTCACTTACATCATTATCCCCGCATCTCGCGCCCCACTGATGACGCTCCCTGATGCACACCTAACATTTGATCGTACTCTTTTGCATTCAATGCAAATGTTTCTTTAAATAATTTTTTTATTCACAATCTCCTCACCACAGGCAGGGACAGCACTCAATTCAGCATGTTCGTGTTTGTGTGTGCGGTCTGTTTGTCACTATAGCACGTGGCTATAGCGTGCGCTATAGAGTACATTTTTTCTCTCGTTATCGAAGGGGTTACGTCGATAAAATAACGATTACCGTTTCATGCCAGGCATAGTCAGACCATTCTGTTTTGCTGCCAAATTCGAAAGATACAGTCTAAGCCTCGTGCAACGGGACGATTATTTGCACATGGCTTATAAGCAGCATTTTCAATGGCGATGAGTCGAGTGAATGTGCAAATTCATTTCCTGACATTAGATGGCACTTAATGAAAAACAGAAATACCCCGGTACACATCGAATCTTATTTGATCTGCAATTCCTCTCCATAACAACTCCCTCTTATCGAGATTTTTGTAGTCGCTGTCGTGTTTGTCAAAGTCCTTTGTGTTCAGACACTAATGAGACCAGCAGCTCTACATTCATGTTGCCTCGATGCTTCTTCTTGGTCTACTTACTTCCTCTTTGTCGCTAGGTATCAAGTGTGTGCTCGGCAAGACCGTTTTTCAAACCAAAAAAACGAGCCCGAGGCTTTTTTTATAAATGACGCTTTTACGCCTGGCGTTTTGCGCGCCGGTGTGCACACTCACATTGGTGCCCTTTGTTTAGTTACGAGGCGTTAAATGTCGGCAATAATCACGCGCGATAACCGTCCCGGTGTGCACAAGCCTTAATTTAGATTAAAAACTGCTGTAATGTATGCAGCATCTTTGTTTGGATCATGATTAAAATGCAGTGGTTGCCTCTAATTCTAAATGGAAAGAGCACAGACAAAGCCTTAGTTTGTTTATATGAGATTAATTTAATTTGTGTTATTCATTTGATTGATTTGGGGTTTGTTTTGAAATTTCAATTTAGTTTTGTTATATTTCAATTTCACAAAGAAATGTACAGCATTAGCCTAATAAAAGGACACCTCTTCATTTACTGTATAATTTGTCTTCAATCTTATTTTGTAAAAAAAAAAAATAATCGTGAGAAAATCGAATCTCGAATCGGGAGTTGAATGAATCGTTACATTCCTACATTTCACCATGTGAAGGACTACACCAAGCAGGATGGAGCGTGTGTTCTTAAATTTAGCTATGGTGAGGGAAATCATTCTGAAAACTAGAGTATGGAAATCACAGGTTACTATCCTCAATATATGGTGTGCTTCCTTTAAAAAATAAGCCTGAAAAACTAGAAATCATGTGTCGAAAGGAAGACAAAACCAAATGAAAAGAACCTGAGCTAGAGGTTTCTATAGAATTGTTGCCTCAAAAACCAGTGTATACCATTCACATTAAAAATAACCCAATATTGCCATTATGTGGAGCAATTTATGTCAGCTTATGTCAGAAAGGTCAGATGTGACGGAGTTCTTCGGGTACTAACTTTTCACATATCTCTCGAATAAACCTGTTCTTTTAATTTCTGTTCATGGAAGGCATTGTCAGATCTCATAGATCCCCTTTCTAATTAGTTTTCGTGTTTGCCTCAAACTCTGTTATGCCTTTATTGTTAAGCCTATTTTCTTTGTTATAAAGATTGCAGTGCTGTGGTTGCTACAGTTAAATAAATTGTCAATCCTTTGCCCATATTTTCTTCAAATCTCATTCTGACAGTTTAAAAGCCGAGCAGTGCCTTTGTGCACATCGCCTCTTTTAAACCACCTACATCCTTACCTCCTCTTCTTGCCATCAACCTCATTTTGAGCAGATTGGTTTATCTAACTTTCCAGCAAATGCTTGAAATTTAATCCAACTCACATTCTCTGTATAAATGCACACAAGGAAAGATGACAGATTTAAATATGGCCCAGAGCTCTGAACATCCAGTAAAGAAAAGATGGGCTCCCACACATGACCGCTGCACTCCAGCTAGCCTGATTTGTCTGGACTGCGTTAGAAGTTCTGCTGTCATCTGACTGCACTTCAACATGGAGAACTGCATGTAACATGAGGGAAACTCAAACAACAACAGACTTGGTGAGAGAACAGAAAAAACGCAATGTATAACATGATGTGGTGTGACAAATTTGGTTTGATTTGAGGTTGATCCTGTATATTTCCTGCCCACATAAACTCCAAATGAACCCTCATCGTTAAGAAGACATTATTCAGAGAAAAAAAAAAAACACTACTAAGTGGGAAGAGCAGCAGGCGGGATATAGAGGAAATACAGGAGGTGTCACTTTCAGTAAGAGTCACACAATCAGCAGCAATGAGACTGCTTAATACCTCTCAGTCTGCCATCAGTGACTCACTCTAGCCTCAGTGTCTGCCTGGCACACATGACACACAAATGCCCTTGCTTTTTGGGGAAGGTTGTCTTCCCTCCAACCAATGGTGCAGACCATTCTGATGCACGCAACATGAAAACACCAGCACAATGGCCTTTTCTTCAACTATGGCCATTTTTAACCCTGTGAACTCTTAAAGACACTTTACACACTTACTTATTATTATGTCAAGTCTATATGCATAGATCATACAAGGAGAAGATTTAGATGATCAATTTAACCTTTAATATATATAATAATTATGGATTTTCATAAACTGAAAGTCTGGGACAAGGATAAATTATTAAAATATGTACATAAGGATTTAAAAGTAGCAAAAAGTAAAGGCATTTTTAAAAAGTTTAAAAAGTAGCCTTCATACAAAATACAAAATAATCCACTAGGCCATAAAAGATTTTTTTTTTTAAAGTGCCTGTAGTTGAAGAAATACCATAACATCATTACAATGATTCACTTTGGTGAAATCTTTGTTATAAGACTAAGTCTATAATATGTGGGTAATGTTATTATATTATTTCATTATTGCAGATTTGTATTGAGTTTAGAGTTTGCATTTTCCAAGCATTTTCATGCAGATTGAGGAATATAGAATCTAGGTTTGTTATTTTATAACTGAATTTACTTTTATTCAGTATGTGTAATGGGATAAAAATAAGACAAAGCGCTATATTATGGTGATGAGAGAAGTGCAAGTGAGGCAAATAAGAGCACTGCTGCAAAAATGTACTTCTGTCTGATATCTTCATAGGTTATATGTGAGGATATAGCTCATTATGAATGGCTTCTGCACAAATGAACCCAACTTGCATAATATTTTGTTTCCTTAAAGAATTGGGGAACAAACATGAAAGAACTTCCTGAAGTTCTTGATTTCTTTCTTTCGTAACATACTAGGACAAAGATGACATCATTCCACAATAAGTGCTGACATTTTTTAATCAATTCCAAAAAACACATTAATTAATTTTGACTGCAAGCGCAACATCGCAGGTCAAACGCGTTAAACCATCAGCTTCAATTAGAAAGGCAGCCGCTGATCTGAAGCAATATTCTAGTTCACTTGTATCATTTCAAACCAGACCACAAATATACAAACACACAGAATGCCTGATGTAAGCTGACAGCCTTTGAATGACAAGTGCACATACATAGTTCAGAAATCAAAATTTTTACTCTGGATATTGAATCATGTTACATGGAAATCAAGCCAAACAATCAACAATATCCCACAATGCCATATTTGCACTTCAAAGACAAACTATTCAACAAAACGAAACGAGTCTCTGGTTACCAGAACCGCAGAGGGAATACATTCAGAGCTAAATCTGACAAGACACAAACATTCAACGGCTTGGTGCTTTCAATGTCTATTTCAGCATTGTCATTCACATCCACACCTCTTTCCCTTCAAAAAAAGCCACTTGTCACTCCATAAAGAATACGCGGAGGGATAAAGCAGTGTATTCAATTCATAAATATCCCTTTAAGAGGGCCACATCAGTGATTTGTCACTGGAGACTTTTGTCAGAGCTGAAATTGATGTAAAGGTGACATGTGAGTTATGTATGTGACTATGGCAGGCGTTTTGATATTAGTGAGGGAGGCAGGCAGGCTCACTACCCCACCAAAGCGCTCCTCATCCCTCTCTTTACCAGCCTGCACAAGAGGATGTCATTAATTTGAGGGGGAGAGTTTTAAAAAAAGAAAGAAAGAAAACCCCCCAAAAAGCTTCCTTTGTATCCTGCTCTCTGATGACGCCTGTCACTTAATGTGTGAAAGCCATGCGTGCTTCAGTGGGATCAATTGTAATAAAACTGCATCGCCTTCACTGAGCTATGAGTTTATGAATCTCCTTAGAGAAACTCAGTCATTTAAAATCCCTCTAGCTTACGGCAGTGAAACAATGTTTAGTTTCAATCTCCCCGCAGCCTCTGCACGGAGGGAGCCACGCCGCACAACAGACTGAACACGAACAACAAATAAAATGTGAAAATCAAGCAAGTCACCGTCTCATTTCCATTAAATGATAAAGTAGCCGCACTGAAAAGAAATGAACTAATTTAAAATGGCTGGCCTATAGGTCAAGGACAGCTGGAGCAAACAGTCTCTGATTTTAGTCATACAAATAAAAACATTTCACATTTTCATTTTCAATACTGAAATCTAAGAGGCTTGTTATCTTTTCTTATTTGTTTGATGCATTGTGTCTGAAATGCCTTCAGGCTGTGATAAACGTACTTAAAACACATTTTCATATGTAGATTATTAGGTATATGGCTTTGTTAGATAGCGAGGCTTCTATGCAGTGGCACAGAGGGGTCTGAAATAGCATGTCAGCATCTACTGAAAGTCAATAAACAACTGAGCCGAGCTAAATGACTTGCACTATTCTAATCCAAAAATATTTTTGTTTCCTTGAATTGTTAATATAAGATCACACAGTGCTCTGACCCCTGGGAACATTTTCAAGGAGTATTGAAAATTTTACAAATGTCACCAATAAGCAGAAATGAAGGAAGACTGAAATGAAGAGTCAGTCTAAGAAAAAAAAACAGAGCATCCATATTCTTATCTGATTTAGTAATGTAATGACAGGGCAGGATTCCTTTCATCACACAAATAAATAAATAAATAAATAAATAATCACATCCTGTCTATATTTCCAGGGAATTAAAACATCTGTGAATAAAAGTGATGCTGGAACAGATGTCCAAAAATTATATACATTGGAGTTTTAACTTACAAACTGCTGTGCAATAGACTACCAAAAAAGCAACAGAATATGAGCTAAAATATTGAACGCCAGAACATAAATGTTTTACGAGCAGATCATAAACTATTGCAAATTTATATTTGCATAAATGTAAAAATTAGATCTTTGTATATACAGATAGCTTTATGAACCTGCTGTTTCCTAAAACACTCGATCTATGTCCTTTGCAATCACAGCACGGAAAATAGGCAACTCCTCCTGCCACAAAAATAAGGCAATCACACAGTTGCTGTTAATATCTGAACTGACTACAGAATCCCTAGAGAGGTTTCTATTAACACATTGTGTCCGTTTCACTGCTTAAAATAAACGAGGTTTTATCTCTATAAAGTCAGCAGGAGTTAAAAAAAGACAGCAGCAGATGGCGGAGAGAGGTGACCTTACCTCATTGGTGTTCCACCGGTGTCTCTCTTTTGGCAACGTGGAGCATTTTGGTAGACATTCAAGCAGCTTTTTGGGCAGGTATATTTTCAAATGTCCATGTTCATCTGCAAAACAAACCAAAAAAAACAAGCTTGCATTAAAGAATAAAGGTAAGAGGCAGTAAAACATTTGTGTCATTAATCAATACCCATGATGGATTGATGCAATCATGCTAATATATAGGGCTCAGTGTATGAATACAATAACCAGTATATATGATTTAATAATAGATTATCTTTTGCAGTTCTTCTACATTCTTCATACACAGCACATAACAAGGATCATTAATTAATGGCCGCCGAATATTCTGACTGCAAAGAGCGACTAATGAGCAACTTGCAGAATGAAGGTAAAAAATGTTAGATGAATGAAAATGTGAACTAACTGGCCAAGCATGCTATGAAAAAAAAAAGGTAAAAGAAATAGTGACATATTGTGATGAGAATCATAAGACTTCTGGTGTTTCAGTAGTGGAAGTCCACTCTCAAGGGCTTAAGGGGAACTGATGCTAAGCTTTATTAAGACTTTAACTACCCAATAAAGTACACAGCCAACCTGATCCAGACTGCTCGAAAGAACAGTAAAAAGCACAAATGCTGGCTAAAGATAAAAGAAAAAGGGAATACAATTTGTTCAGGGGCAATTAAGGCAGGGCTATATATCAGGCTTTCTTCCATTCTTACCCTGTCTGTCTCTCGTTCTCATTCCTAAGGGCTTGGCAGGCCAGTCAAATCACTGCCATTTAACTTTCATTGTTAAATGAAAGTTCACTTTCAGGGCAGAATTTCTAAATTACAATGAAATTGTCTACAACTGTAAATTGAGTCCAATTATAAATCACCTTGTTACAACCAACTTCTGATTATATATTCGTCTGTCACCTACACCCACATGACATTCACTTTCCATCCCACTAAAACCCCTGCAGGAGTAAGGATGAATGGATGAAAGGGGGAAAAAAGCTTTGACCAGCCTGAATAAAGGAATCTGTAAATGGCCTTTTTGGCTAAAAGAATTTTCATAAGTTGGGGTGGCGTCTAATATATATATATATTATATTATAATATATAGCCACTACAATGTGGACAACTGTCAACTGTGAAGCAAACAAATGTGCATAAGTCATTTATTTTTAATTTTCTTAAAGTTATGCTAATGCTAATTTTAAAAAACAGGAATATATTCAAAGGGACTCAATTCTATTTTCATGTCTAAGTCATTATTTTATGAGCCCAACCTACATTTCAGCACCAGCACAATGACGGGATGTCTAATCCATAACAAACATCCTAACAGGGAGTCAAAAATATGACATAATATGCCTGAGTCACTGTCAAAAACACCCCCGCCATTTTCCTAAGGCTGTAATTGTGACAAACAATCGTCTATCATTTGTGAATAAGATGCTATACCAAATCATGTAAATGTGGTTATGAGCATGCTTGCAAATCAGTTCGATTTCCTCTGTCTCTAAGCTAATGTGCTTACACGTCACCATGTGTTCTGTCGCCACTCGCGTCACTGATGACAAATCAAGACACATACGCTACAGCCAATTACGCATCTTCAGGTCTGACGGTTTGTGTTACACTGTCGGATTTAAATAACCCTCATATGAGGGCCTCTTTCTCCACATCAGCGAGAAAGATATTTGCTTCTCTCAAATGACAGTGGCATCAGCTAAACTGGTCCAGTTGTGAATCTTTCATTGTTTCCCAGTTGTCAGAAAATCAACTCTGATATTGCAGACATCTGTTTGTCACAGAATAGGATTTTGTCATCTGTTTGGACCAAAAAATATGGCCTTAAATGACATTATCATGTTACAGATCTCTAGTATTCTTTCTTTTTGTCTTCTGCACCCAAAATAATATTTTCATTCAATGAAAAATGTACAAAAACATCACTTATCATTGTCTACAAAGCCAGAACAGATTTGCTTTACTTGCCATAATTCTCATTATAATCGTACGGTGGTGTGATGGGAAGAGGTTAAATATGAGAGTCATCCCTTAGCTGAGTGAGGGATAACATACAGTCAGGCAGTCATTATCGCAACGCAAAATCTGACAGGGTGATCAAGCCCCTGACACAAAGTAGAGGTCTCTTGTATCATCCTGAATGGATAATGACCGACTGACTATTTCCCACTCATTACACAGCTACTAGTCGATCAAATAAATATACAGACATAAAATATTGCTTTGAGAAATTATTTTATTATCTTAGAATTGTTAATTCGTGGCGATAGTTATTCTAATTTGTATATGTAATCTTTTTCCCATTATTTTTTAGCCAATCTGATTGCTTAATTGTCTATCTTCATTTTTTATTGTTTAATAAATATAAGCATGCTCAAAATTTCTTTAAAAGGTGTGCATCAATTAGAGGGACGGACTTTATAGTTGTCCTTCACTGTCTAGCTTGCCACCCTTTTGAAAATGTCTGACGTGCTGTGCTCAGACAAGTCTTCACACTTTATTCACGAAATGGGATTCTCAGTGTTGCTGCTTCTTGTTACCTAACCCTTTTCAATTTGTCGAGAATCCCAACGAAAGCTCGCGTCTGTTTGTGAATATAAACAAGACATTGTCTCAAGAACAAGCTACTCAGAACTCCCAGATGTAACACTTCAATGCAACCCCCCATGTCCCAGTGCTCTTAACAGGCAAAGTCACCCTGCCTGTCCTTCTATTACACCTCTCTTTTTATATTTGCCAGATGTTAGGATTCTTAAAGTTAATAAAAGACAATATTGGATAATCGCCCTTAAAGGTGACTGTGAAAGCTTGGACAGAAATGGACAGGTGTAGAGACGAGAGGAGAAAAACGCTCACTGAGAGTAATCCCATCCTGAGCAAGCCAATCAAGAGTTACAGCTACCTATAGCCTGGACAACAGTGTGACTCGTGTGCTCCTTTTCGTTGTGGGTCATTGAGATACTTTCTGAGATTCGCTGAGTATGTCTATGTGGCACGACTGATTGAGAGATTGTACAAGGGAATGAGTTTTACAGTAAGAGAGCTGAGACTGGTATCTGGATCATTTGACTACTCAATTACATTAGCATAGAAGCCCCTGCTCAGAATGACAACGGCCATCCCACACAGAAAACAACGATTTTTCCTGATTGCAACCAGTGGTCAAAGTGACAGCACAGGTAAAATCAAAACATAATGGCCCGCCTTTTAATAAGCCTAGTCATTTACACGGCAAATGGCTATTCGGGGTAACTCAAAATGTGAATTTATTCAGAAGAACAGTTTTAAAGTCAACAAAAATGGCCAATTCACTACATTTTATTGCATGCAATTAGGGGTGTGCGATTATGACGAGTTTTGTCGTGGACTTAAAAATGTCTCAATTCTCTGCTTCTGAAGAAATATCGAGTATCGTGCTACAGCCCGCCACGTCTATCATCTCAGTTCTGCGCTCTGTCTCAATATACTGTACAATAGCTGTCATCACCAGCAGTCACGAGACCTACTCCTCACGATACAGAGGCCACGAGACGATCAGACGCCCTGAATTTCACCTCAGCAAATGAACAAAAACAGCTGTTTATTAAACAACTGCTTCTATATTGCCATTTCTACCTAATGCAGAGCAGCAGCTGACCCTGCATTATGAAGGGCTCCATAACGTGCCCCAGAACAATATATGTAATGGCATATGTTTTCATGTTTAAACCAGTTTTTAAAAATGGGCACTCCCCCCAGGTTCAATATTCTGATTGTTTGCTCTTTTTTAACCCATAATCATAATGTACTTTGGGTCTAACCCCTTTATATTGTAATGTACTCATTCTAATATGTTTTTAAAATAATTTACATTGCTGGTAGATTATCATTGCACAAATTAACACTTTCTACAATAAAAAAAAAATTGAAGAGTTCTAAACTACACGCGCTGTTCTTCACTATATCGTAAGCGCTCACACACTCAGGCTGATTTCTGGGCTGATTTATAGTCGAGCGGAGGTTCGCTTTGAGTGTGCGCGACGTCGTTTCGCTTGGCGGTGTGCACAACATTTTTGTAACTTTCCGCGCAGCTCCGCTTCCGAAGATGACCGAGTTCAAAACGACTCTAGCCGAACATGCACGTCTGCGCCAGCATTTGTGTGAAACTGAAGCAGTTTGATGTTAAGTGCAGTCACACACACCAGACCACGCTGCGGCCGCACTCAGACATTCAGGAACAAACTTTTTAGCGCTGCGTTGTAAAATTAAGCGTGGTCCACTGCTGCACACGTGCCACAGTATCGATACAGGGCCAGCTGTATCAATACTCGTATCGTCAAATCTCTGTGACGATACATCGTCGTATCGATATTTTGAACACAGCACTACTGTACAACGCAACATTCATTCAGTGTTAGCGGTAGAGTTACACTCACAGGACACTGCACTTATGCGCAGTCACAAAAGTACATTATTTGCATATTTGCTTTAAAACCTTGCCAGTTAAACTATCATTCATGTGCTGTTCTGACGCTAATACTGTCAAAACACACAAGGTTTACATATAGGCTCAGTTGGTTATGTCTAAAATGAAAGTAAACAGCTGAGAGAAACGGATGCGTGCTTGTACTGACATACTAGGTATGCGCCGGTCCGATATTCATATCGGGTATCGGCTCCGATAGTGCCATTTTTCTAGGATCGGGTATTGGTCAGAGAGGGCCCATCCAAATCAGAGATTTTTTTTTCGATTGTGCGAATTATTCTGTGTTACTTCTGCAGCCATACGATAGCTTAATGTGAGCTACATATGAATATTTATGTCCTTACATTTAAAGTTCACACAAACTCTTTTCTCGGCTGTGGCTGTCAGTCATTCGTTCCGCCTTTAAACCCTGGTCACGTTCGGTCACAGCAGTCCGGTAAAGCTCTCTCCAAGATCATTCAGTGTTCCCATTATACTTGATTTGTAAACACATCTATGATTTTGCAAAAAGGACTTTAACTTCTTGCCGGAGTTTAATGTTGTTTTGTTACTTGCTACCGGGTGTCTGTGAAAACACGGGCGTAGAAAAGACTATAAATTTTTTTTAACGCTCACAGTAACTGAAATTTAAAACTGTTTAAAGAAAGGCTCAATAACTGTTGCACGGATATAATACACTACGCATTAATTTCTTTTCACTTTGTGCTTTGCAGTTTTTAAACACGAAGCGCTTACAATATGCGCATTCCGGTGTGCAGAATGATTCGGGCTGTGATGCAGTTGCGTCAATAGCATCCTGCTGCACCCCGGATGCGTACAGTGTACACGTCTTGCCCATTAGACTGTAGACAAAATATAGTTTTTTCATTAAATGTTTGGTTTTCTAAAATTATTGTGCACTGATTTTCTAGAATAACTTTTGCTGCCGAATTACCACTAACCTAGTTTATGATAAGTTTTTGTCATAGATTATAAATATACTAGGCCTATTGTTTCATATTTGTTTTATTTATTTTTCTTTATAATGAAGTAGTCTGTATCTAGTAGAATGTGAAAGAATGATTATCAGTTCCACACACAGAGATACATAAATTCTACATTTATTTAAATGTGGGGAAAAAACTGCTGTTATTGGATCGGTATCGGAGGCGAAAAAGGCGGATCGGGGCATCCCTAGATAGTACTAAACATGCTGCCGACTGTCATTAAACTGATAGTTCAGCCTAAAAATTTTATTTCTGTCATTATTTACTCAACTCACATTTTGTCCCAAACCTGTATAAATTTCTTCCTTGTGCTGAACACAAAAGAAGATATTCTGAAGAATGAGGGTAAACCAACACTGCTTGGTCCACGATTGAGATTTCAATATGACAAACCTCATTGAAGTTCGCTGGGACCGCACTTGGTTTGGGTTTTCCACTTCTTCAATTAATTTTATGATACTTTTTACAAATGTACTTTTCTGTAAATGATGGTTTAAAAATAAAACCCTATGACAGAATTGACAGACAGATGAGAGTTTTTTTGTGAACCATTCCTTTAATGTTAATAAAACAAGAAAACACAAAGAGAAAAATCACTCAATACTCTTGACTGAAAAACTTTAATACAGTTGCTTTTAGAGGAATCAATCAATATAGTGTTTTATTTTTATATTTGTTCCATTCCATGTCCTTGAATCCCTGCGAATACACCTATCGTACCTGAAAATTAAACACTGTTTGCTTGTTTTATTTGTATATTATGCGTATTTGTAATGTGTATATTTGTTCTTATTTTTTAACAACAAAGATAAAATAATTACCCCCCTTTCGCCCCTTGGCTAATATCCGCCATTCTTTTTTATATTTAGTTATACCTTGAAAGGCTTTGTCTTTATAATAGGGAAATTAGTTTGGCTGTAATGCTCAGACAAAATAGTATAACCAACATGACAAAAAATCGTGATAAAATCATGAAATTTCTAAAAAAAGAAAGAAAATCGGGATATGATATTTTTGCCATATCGCCCACCCCTATATGCAATGTAACATTTTTAAGCCTAACAGAATACAGAATTAAAAATGTTTTTACAAAAGCTGCCACTGGGGCAGTACCCTTTCAAATGGTATATTAGAACTTTAAAAAGGCATATTAGTACCTACAGTGTACACAAATGGTGCCTATTAGTACCTTCTAAAGGGTACCGCCCCAATGATAGCTTTTCTACCATTTTTTCTGAGAGTGTATGGTGACACTTGACTTTATCCATCAGGAATTGCTTGGGTCGTGAAAAGTGGGCGTTTCAAAGCAGAATAGAGCCAGACTTGAATGCTTATTACATTTTGATGAAAGATTACAAAGACGAGCGGGTGGTGAAAGGCCTTGGTCATCTCCAGACAACCTCAGATAGAGATCAGACAGTGTGGGAGGAGCCCTTTCAGACTGGCCAAGACTCTAATACCTGCCCTTTTGTAATCATTTCAGACCACACAAACACACACATACACACACACATTCAGCACATACCCAAGGCCTACCACCCATCAGAGCCAACAAACACATTCCCTTTGACACGCCCAATGAAGACATCATTTACTTCAGAGCAAGGAGGTCTATAAACCCTACATAAAGTTTAGCATTCTCATTCATCTTATTGGCGGTTGCTCAACTGTTCCAGTGCCATTATTGCACACTGATATGAGTATCCACATAAGACAGTTAGTTCAGTAAGTTACTATCTGTTTTGAGAATAATGAAATGGAGCATTATGATTATAAAACAGTGTGAGGGGTGATAATTAAATGGTAAAACAGCTCAAATAAGCCGTCCACCGTATTCACTGTGAATTAAATGCAGACGTTTATCAGTGTAAAATGCTATTAGGGACTTGAAGACAGGTATGAAACTGACTTGTGCTGAATATAAGCACACATCCAGGAGAGTGAAAAACATTCACTGCTCCGATTTGATGACTGGTTGTTAATTAAAAACCCCTCATACTAATAAAATCCCTTCTAACTCCTCCCAGAGCACAACTTGAAAGACCTCTTGAGATGTTTGGGCTATGCTCCTTTTTCACCAAATAAAATGAATGGCACTGAAATGAGGGCTCATTGCTCCGCAGTTAAAAGCAGACAGAGAACAGAGCAGAATGCTAATTCACTAAAGTTCTAACGCTGGCTGCTTTAATAAAGAGCAGTCTATCAGTGTCAACACACACCCTTATCTGACATTACTGCGGCTCGAGGACTGGGAATGAGCTCTGGCATCATAAAAAATAAAAAGAAAGTTGTAGAGCGCGCCAGAGAACAAACGACAAAAAAACATTCAGAGTAAAGGGGCTGTTATGACTGCAAGCAGAAACACTGGCGAAGCAGAAGGCTGACGAAAGCTTAGCCGTTATGTGTGCATATATGAATTTAGACATTAAATTCAAGACATCTTAGAGATAACATTATCCATGACTTAATTGATAAGCTGAATCTAGATTGGTGACTGCAGCCAACTTCATCCAATATCATTTTCTGCTTGTATGAATACAGATAAATGTCTTAATTTGTAAAATAAACACACACAAAGTGCTTTAATTTGTGGATTAAAAAGTTTACTGAACATATTAAATTATGGGAGCATTCCAGCAAAATGAAACTAATTCTTTCTTTTTAAATTACAACCATATTCACATGTATACCACTAAAATTCATATTTAAAACAGCCTGTGCTGAAATGATTTTGGTGTAAATAGATTCACCAGACAAAGCACTTGAACTTGTAAAGACTGAACTCAACTGGATTTTATAAATGGCAGCTAAAAACAGATATTACTGCATTTAATTATGGTGTATGGCCTCACTATCAAGCATACAATTTTGTCATAATAGTTAGCTAACTTTATATGGCTAATATTTATTATTCAATGTACCTGTTAAACAAGACAAACAAACAAAAAAAGGTACAGAAAGTGACAAACCTCCACTTAGACTAGATTTACCCTGCAGCTGGATCACCCTAGCATGGACTGTCTTGCAAACCATGTAGTCTGGTTTAAAAACCTAGCTCCAGCCACGACTATGTCTGCTGGGCCTCAGCCATAATGACGCTTCTCCCTGCTTTGATCCCATGGACGTAAATGGCACATCTTGCTGTGTAACTCTAGCCTCTAATGCCATCTTGTTTCCTTTATTTTCCTGCCTAAACAGCAGTGACAATGTGGACATTAACATAATTCTGTCTCCCTACCCGTGAACAACAATTTAGTTGTCAGATCCTAAAGTGCAAGGCAGGCTGAAACCGTAGCCTGTTATATTGGAAGATGTGCTGTGCTGAGCCGAGCTGAGGGGGCAGCCAATTACTACAGCAGCCCTGATCGGGAGAAAGCAACTCTCCAGTCAGGTGCACGAGGGGAAAAAAGCACAGAATAGATAGAGGACCAAGAGAGTATAATAGATAGCCTGTAGATAGAGCTCCCACAAACAGAGAGAGAGTTAGACAGAAATTAGGAAGTAGTGGAGGGACAGAAAAGGTTTTTCTGCTTCTGCTTGCCACCCACTCAGAAGGGAATTCTCTCATTAGAAGGGCAGGTAGGATGGAAAAAATATCACACCAGCAGGTCTTGACACAGCTGTGCCTACAGACACGGCTCGTTTCCAACTCACAACTTCTTACTGTTGGATTGTGGGAGTTGGGAGGTTTGAAGTGGGATGGGCCCCAGTCCAACACTTACTAACTGCAAACACAGAATTTCCCAAAAGACATGTTGCTGCTTTTTGCTTTTACAGACGCCTGTGGTGATCTCTTCAAACGGGGCTGTTCATTATTTCAGGGAGGACTTCTCCTTCTGAAATAGACCTTCTCCACAAGTCTGTCCACTTCATGTCAGCTGCAAAATACTGACACCTTGCGTGTTATGTTAGTGAATTTGTCTACTCAAGTGCTCAACTGACAAATCACCTAAATACTTTGGGGATCCATGTTCATTATAATTTCTATGTATCTATGTAAGTCTTCAAACAACAGCCAAGTAAAAAAAAAATGTCTCTAAAATAGGTTTGGGTGATATACTAGTAGATACAATAAACTGACAGAAATGTATCAGTTGAGATTTTGGATTTTCATCTCTGACACAGTTATGCTCACAAGATGTTACAAAATTATCATTTGCATGCATTTTTAAGCCTTGCCAGTTCAAGTGATTTTGAACCATTCAAGTGCAAGAAGCCTCAATTCAGGACCCTCTAAGAGCCCGTTTCTGTGCACCCAAAGCGGACGCAAATAAAGCCGGCAGTCAAAAAAAAAGTGAGTACTTCATCGTTCTTCATTGTTTATTGAGCTTTAAATGTCAAATACACAAAATGTCTCAAAATGACCATATTGGCAAGTATTTATGTAAACTAGCGATGTCACGAGAACCGATACTACACTCTAAAAAAAGATGGTTCTTTAAAAGTTATTTACATGTAGTAACAGTTCTATTTAATAACATATTGTCCTGAAGAACCGTTTTATGCTGAATTAGTTCTTTGTGTTAAGAGTTTAGGGTTCTTTATTCCCGCTCTTTTGTTTTTCAAATCTGTAACTGTCAAAGCACCTCATTACTGATTTTCTGGAGTTCAGTGATCCAACTACACAGACTGTCAACACACTCTCAAGGGGTAAATGATTTCATTCTTTAATTGAAATACAATTGTAACTTTAAAAATTTAACTGGCTTCCAAACAAACACTTATCTCTCTTTTTCTTTAAATTTCTGGTCACATATAAGTGTATGTAGCTCTGCTAAGCTGTGGAAACTTCTATCCTCTTCTCCACAAAGTAAGTAAAAGAGACAATGGATTTATAATTCATATTGTTAGATTTTTTAATTATTATTTGAGTGTATGTGTAAACATACCCAGTCACAATAAATATTAAATCTATCCCATGACTTTATATCACTTTTTTCTTTTAAGATTGTGAAGAGCTCACTAGTGGTGGGCGGTATGACCAAAAATTTATATCACGGTATTTTTCAAAATTATACCGGTTTCACGGTACATGACGGTATTTATTTTTTATTTTTTCCATGCATGACCGGGTGTAAACCACATTTCTACTGATTGAGAGAGGAAATACCGCAGTATATTGACTTAGAATGCCCTATTTTACTGTCACGATGAGTGAATATTGTAGAAAAATTCCACTCTAAATAGAGACGAAACACGACCCATTTATATGTTAACCAGGAGTCACTCTCATTTATAAATCGCGGCATCGTCTGATAAAATCTACATGCATCTACACTAAAGAGCATCTATGCGGTGGTTTTGGCTATATTACTTTTTTGTCTCATGCAGCGCACTGCCTGCGTCTGAGTAACAACAAAAAAAACCTTCCTTAAAAAATCCTTATATTAATAGACGAACTATGCTCATATTTATTATTCCAAACAATCAGTAAGCGACAGGTGCTTTTGTAAACGTTGTTTTGTACTCATTTATTGACGAGTCGGCTGCAGTGCGGCCAACTGAATGCGCTGCTTCTCTGCCGCTCACTGCACAGAACAGACGCCGAGAGAGGTGATACTTCTCCGGGAAAGTCAGACCTTGCGTTCGCAGGACAGCACTGGCAAAATCTTCTAGCTGAACCATAGCTAAGGTTTATCCAAAAAAGTCTCTAGGTTTGTCAGTATGAATACTCTATGGAAAAAAAGCCGCTAAAAGGATCTGAAAGTTGCTAAATCTAGTGCCAAAGTCACGCTTGTGTGTGTGTGTGTGAGACGCGGGAGCTGATGGCAGGGCCGGTGGATATTTGTGGCGGTCAATGTGTATATTGTGGATGAGTTCTTCTGTGTCATCACTTTTCTATTAGTTCTACAGCTTCAGTTTCCGAACTTTCATGCTTAGTTACAAATACAGCTGTTCCCTCACCTCAGTGCAACAGTGAAAAGAGACCCCCCCCCAAACGCGTTCCGAACATTATTTAAACGAAACCAGTATTGCGGTATTTTAAAAATTAATATCATAAAAAAATAAACACCGGTATTCTGTATGAACCGGTATACCGCCCAGCACTAGCTCACATACTGTCAATTTTTGCTTTTGGCCTTCATAAACAATTGTTTTTTCCGTAAACACATGGGCACACTGTAACTCTAAACTCAATTGTGTATTTCAGATGTATTACATCCCACAACCTCATCATCTTACGCTACTTAATCACACCAAAATTATGGACTTAAAGGTATCATAGAGGATTGTGAAGATATTTTACTGGAACTTGGTCTTCATCACATCTATTTTTTTGTTCTTATTTTGTGTTTTATTTATTTATGAATTTATTCATGTTCAAATTTGTCAATTGTCATTCATTAATGTATTCAGCTAATAACTGTTGTTAAGAGCACTGATAATTTTGCATGTCAATAAAAACAATTCACACAACATGCTGCTGTTGTTGTTGTTGTTGTTGTTTTAATGTAAAACCCAGAGGCTACACTCTAAACAAAGATGGCTCAATACTGATTTTCTGGAGCTCAGCCATCAAACCACACAGACTGTCAGCAGAGCACACTCTCAACAGGTAAATAATTTATTTCTTAAAATATCTATAAATTATAACTTTCAAATGCTAACTGGTTTCCTATGTCTTTTCTCATTTTAGTTTAAGAGAACATGTAAGTGCTACCAGCTCTGTTCAGTTAAGGATACTACTCTCCTCTTCTTCACTAAGTAAGTAACAAAGATATTGAATTTATGGTCCATATTGTTGTAGATGTTGTTAGTTAGTTGGTCTGTTGGTATTTTTATTACTAAGGGTTTTCTAGCATACACAACTCAGCTAATCCCTTGACTTTCTCTTAACTTTTTTTTTTTCCTTTTAACATTGTGAAAGTTTCCTCACATACTACTTTTTGGCCTTCATAACAATTGTTTTTTCAAATTACAATGAAAGGGGACCCATGGAATTCTAAAGCTCACTTGTGCAGTTCAGATGCTTCCTGTCCTGCAACCCGTCATCTGCCACCGAAATACAGATAATGATTAACTTAAAGGCATTATAGAGGATTGTGAAGATATTTCATTGGAACTTGGTCTTCAATACACTATTATTTTATGTTCTATTTTGTTTTATTTTTTTAAGCATTTATTTATGTTCAATGTCCTTTTGTCATTCATTAATGTATTCTGCTATTAACCGTTGTTAGAATACTGTCATTTTTGCTACAATTTCACGTCATTAAAAAAGTACCTAATTGACACGTTTTTGTTGTTGATTTTATGTAAAACCCTAATAGACACTTCAAGATATTGTAAGACCAGGCAGATAGAGGGGTAAAACAATATTAATAAATAATATATAGAAATAATATTAATAATGTTGTAAATATGTTAATATACTAATATTAATGAAAATAAACCATCATTAAAAAGGTTATTTATAAAAACCAATAAGGTCCTATATAGCATTTTCAAAGCATGATTCTATATGGAACCCTATAAAAAAAGTTATATTTAGCACTAAAAAGGGTTCTGCTAATGTTACAAGACGAAGAACCCTTTTCTGGTACTGTTTAGAAACATTTTTGGTGTTCATTTTGGATGTACGGTACCACGTCTTCTAAAACATTTTAAAATACGCCGGGTAGCTTGTTTTTCTTCCGTAGCATGTACTGGTGGCAAACCGAAGGGAGCGCTAGCAGCTGCCAATTCTTCCGAACTGACCGGTGCCGCAAGACATACCGCGGAAGTGTTTCCGTCGGCCCTAGGATAAAGAAAAAATGTCGCCTACAAGCACACAGAAAACTAACTTGGAAATCGGACATATATGAAATGATTGGTAGATTTACAACCCATCCAACTAAAAGCACGTAGCGCTGGCTGATCACGCACACATACATAACTGTCGACAGCTTACAGCCGTGTTGCATTCTGTGTTCCGCCTCAAATTATCCTTATTAACTAGGGCTGTGAATCTTTTGGTAGACAGCTAATCAATTCGAATCACGATTCATAGGTTTCCGATTCGATTCAAGAACGATTTATGCAAATTTAGAATGATTCAATTCGATACGATTCACAATTAAATTTGATTCGATTCGATTAATGATTCGATTCTGCATTCTTTCAGTGCATTCACAGGATTATTTAAATGCTTCCCATAAATTATTTAAATGCTTAGTCAGGGGACAAATTACACAGCAGCCTTTATGGATAGAGATCCATTGGTTAGAGAAAGAAAACCACTTTTGTCCATTGTTAGATGCTAGTTTAATGATTCTATGGCATGAGTAGAATTTTATTCTGTAAGATTTAAAAAAGATGCTTAAGTAATTAGTATTGGTGGGTATCGATTCAGATTCCCGATTCGATTCGAGTTCGCTACGCAAGCTCTCGATTCGATTTCGATTTTTTTTTTTTTATTACATGCATGAATATAGTTTTAAATACACTGCTATTGATATTTCTAAAATAACAGTAAACATCTTTTACAAAGGTGAATTAATAAAAAAAATAAGACCCACATGCCTGTATTTTAACATATTTTTTTTTGTATAGGGTCCTTTTTTACACAATAATAGGGCCCTATAAAATGTTATTAATTTTTCTGGTAATCAGATGAAGACATAAAACATTAATTAAATTTATCCTAATCAAATTCAAATTAAACCCTTTTATTTTTTGGCAAACAAAATGCTGCACAAAAGAGGTTTACTGTTAAAATTAAAAAGAAAACATATGATTATTCCTTTAAAAATAAAGATTTATTAATATTCATTAGCAGTAGTAGCATTGCTTCTTAAGACTGCTAATAGTCGATTTCTTCCCGTAAGAATGTTAAACCGTACTTTTATTTTGACGGGTTGCCGTGAGGAACTTGCAGATGCTGTGTGTGTGATATGACGGTAGTTTTCTCAAATTAAATGGTAAAATTCTCGCGAAGTGACTCTCACAGCAGCTCTGGAGATGAAGTTCATGTGTCCATGTCCTCATAGGTGCACGGCAGAACTAAACACTGCGAGCGTCATCCGCGCTTTAGTATGTGTAAACAAAACAGTGCGCCGCGCCATCCGTCATTCATTTATTGCGGAAATCATGGCGCCTTATGCGTGGTATCAAATGCTTCCGCAGGTTTATAGTATTATTATAGCATTTCACCTGAGCATTGAGAATCATGTGTATGGCCATGATAAGCGCTGAATGAATAACAGGCTTTCTGGTGTAACATCGCGCAAGGTAAATAAGGGTGACATCTAGTGGAGAAGACTAATGATAAGATTCATGTTAATCAGATCTTGTTTTAAATGTGTGATGAAATAAATACCGGAAAAGATCGATTCGCGGTTTTTGAGAATCGATATCGAATTGACGTCATTTTAAAAAATGATTAATCGGAAAATCTTTTTTTTTTTTGCCCAGCCCTATTAGGTAATAAGCTAACATTTTGTCACTCCAGGGGCGTAGCCATCATTTCAGAAGTGACAGAAATGTCAAATACAATCATTTTATGTATGTACAGTGGGGCAAAAAAAGTATATAAAACACCAATGTTTTAGAAGTTTTGAACATGCTTACCATAGGTTTATGTGACATGGGGAAAAAAAGGTATTGTCAGCCACCATTGTGCAATTTCTCCCCCTTAAAAAGATGAGAGAGGCCTGTAATTTTCATCATATGTATACCTCAACTATGATAGACAAAATGAGAAAAAAAAATCCAGAAAATCACATTTTAGGATTTTTAAAGAATTAATTGGTAACTTCCTCGTTAAAATAAGTATTTGGTCACCTACAAACAACAAGATTTCTGGCTCTCACAGACCTGTGACTTCTTCTTTAAGAGGCTCATCTGTCCTCCACTCGTTACCTGTATTAATGCATCTGTTTGAACTCGTTATCAGTATAAAAGACATCTGTTCACAACCTCAAACAGTCACACTCCAAGTTCCACCATGGCCAAGACCAAAGAGCTTTCAAAGGACACCAGAAACAAAATTGTAGACCTGCACCAGGCTGGGAAGACTGATTCTGCAATAGGTAAGCAGCTTGGTGTGTAGAAATCAACTGTGGGAGCAATTATTTGAAAATGGAAGACATACAAGACCACTGAAAATCTCCCTCGATCTGGGGCTCCACGCATGATCTCACCCCGTGGGGTCAAAATTAATCACAAGAACTGTGAGCAAAAATCCCAGAACCACACGGGGGGACCTATTGAATGACCTGCAGAGAGCTGGGACCAGAGTAACAAAGGCTACCATCAGTATCACACTGCGCTGCCAGGGACTCAAATCATGCAGTGCCAGACGTGTCTCCCTGCTTAAGCCAGTACATGTTCAGGCCCGTCTGAAGTTTGCTAGAGATCATTTGGATGATCCAGAAGAGGATTGGGAGAATGTCATATGGTCATATGAAACCAAAATAGAACTTTTTGGTAAAAACTCAACTTTTGTTTGTCGTGTTTGGAGGAGAAAGAATGGCGAGTTGCATCCAAAGAACACCATACCTACTGTGAAGCATGGGGGTGGAAACATCATGCTTTTGGGGTTTTTTTTTCTGCAAAGGGACCAGGACGACTGTTCCTTGTAAACGAAAGAATGAATGGGGCCATTGTATCGTGAGATTTTGAGTGAAAACCCTCCTTCCATCAGCAAGGGCATTGAAGATGAACGTGGCTGGGTCTTTCAGCATGACAAAGATCCCAAACACACCGCCCGGGCAACTAAGGAGTGGCTTCGTAAGAATCATTTCAAGGTCCTGGAGTGGCCTAGACAGTCTCTAGATCTCAACCCCATAGAAAATCTTTTGAGGGAGTTGAAAATCCGTGTTGCCCGCGACAGCCCCAAAACATTACTGCTCTAGAGGAGATCTTCATGGAGGAATGGGCCAAAATACCAGCAAGTGTGTGAAAACCTTGTGAAGACTTAGAGAAAACGTTTGACCTCTGTTATTGCCAACAAAGTGTATATAACAAATTATTGAGATGAAATTTTGTTATTGACTAAATATTTATTTTCCACCATAATTTGCAAATAATCTTTAAAAATCTACTGTGATTTTTCTGCTTTTTTTTCTCATTTTGTCTCTCATAGTTGAGTATACCTATGATGAAAATTACAGGCCTCTATTATCTTTTTAAGTGGGAGAACTTGCACCATTGGTGGCTGACTAAATACTTTTTTTCCTCACTGTTATTTTTTAATTAGTACTTTTCACAATGAATTATTTCTTATCTCTACTTTGAATTTCACTACTAAAAAAATCAAACACGCTGACAATAATCAATCCCATATGTAATCTCATTTTTTCCGAATGAAATTTTATGATTGTTTTATATACTGAAAACACTATTTCATTTCGCACAGAATAAGGTAAAAATATACTATTTTTCATATACTTTATAGTTTCTGTACTGTAATGATGTCAATTAGCACTGCATTCATAAATTTTATTAATTTAATGTGTTTATTTTCTTAATGTTTCATCAGTTCATTCTGCTTTTTATTCAGATTAGCTGCAACGATAGATGCCTTTGTCCATATTAGGCATTTCCTGTACGTCTTAAGTTCTTTGAGCGCAAGATCACTTCTCTTTCAGTGCAAAAACTTTCTTATCTAATTTTTATAAAATAAAATGCTATAGTATTTAAGTTTTCCTCTCCATCGGCGAATGATACCCTGAAAGAAACGCCCCGAAAGTTTGTTTGTAGAGCAAACGATGCTATACTTTCAATGCATCTGACCGATTTTTCATGATCGATGCATTGCATCGTCAGAGTTTGTAATCGATGCATTGAGAAAACGAGTGAATCGTTACACCCCTACTTATTACCTTTATTGGCTAATATTACTGGTTTAAATAATTGTTGTTTATGTTATTGGTTTTTAAAAATATTTTCGGCTTCCTTATGTTCCATTAATTTGTAACGAGGCTTGCATCAGAGTAGCGGTTGTGTGTGTGTGTGTGTATTATTTGAAGGCCAAGTGCCACAAATTTTTTTAATGTTAAATAAAGGAGTTAATGTTTAAGTATCATTGTTATTTTTCCCGTGGTATTGACTTGGTATTGAGTATTGTGTACTTTTAGTGGTATCGGTACCGACTACTAGATTTTTGTTATCGTGACGTCACTAATGTAAACACAGTCAGTTATGTCTTAAGTGAACAGTTGGGAGAAAATATACCTGCTGCTGCCTAGATCCTTAATGTTAATCAAACAGCAAAAGAAAGAGAACAAATCATTCACGGCTTCTAACTGAATTGATGAGAATCGATGTATATTTCATTCAGTGTTTTTTTTTTATTTGATTACTTTATTCAGTTTCTGTAGCTTTTTTTTTTTAAATTTACAATACAGTGTTTCCCCTAGGTTTACGGCTTTGGGGGAGGGGGCTTTGAATTAGCATGTCTAATTCATTAAAATCATGAAACTTAAACAATTTAACATCAATTTATTAAAAGTTAAAAAGTAACAAATATTACGTTTAGGGCCCTATAAAATGTTTTATTTTTCCAACCTTACGTTTTATTGTAACCAAATTCAGTTTTAGCATGTCTAATTATTTGAAAGAATAAAACAAGTTTCATTTATTCTTACAATAGCCTAGTGTCCCCTGCCATTATTTTAGGGGGTCGCCCGCCCCCCCACACGCCCCCCCCCCCCCTTGAAGGTCAAGTTAATTTTATTTAATTATATTTTCTCTATAGCGCCAGATCAGAACAGAAGTCATTTAAAGTTACCTTTCTTATAGAACATGTCTATACCTTGTTCTTTTATTAAACAATCTAAATAGCCTTATGTTATTTATCTTGTTTACACGACGGCATGTCATTTCAGTCGCTACGTTATGGTCGCGCTCTCTGCATCACGCACACACAAGTTTCCGCCCGATGGCGCGCCAGCTCACACACACATCCCAGTAACCCACTCCGTCTTCATATTTAAATATGGAATTCTGCGTTCCCTCTGTGTTTAATGAATGCGCACCCCCCCCCCCCCCCCCAAGCCGTTAAACCTATGGGAACCACTGAGCCCTTATTGTTTTTGTTGCTCAAAATTCTGTGTTGTGTATTTACATTTTTTTTAAGGCATAAAACATTCATTTAATCTGTCTTTTAAGTAATGAAAATTAAACAATTTAATTTTTTGGAAAATAAAGGTCATTTATTATTACAATTAAAACTTTGAAGAAATATTGAATGCTTATTCCATAAAAATAGGGTTTTAATAATTTTAGAAGTAGTAGTGGCAGTCTGTTACGTACATTCTACTCAACAGTAATATATTTCTGCCAATGCCCTCAAGTTAAACCAAACTTTTATTTTGACGGGTTGCCCTGAATACCTTTTAGATTTCTGTGTGTGTATGACATGATGATGGTTTTACTCAAATGAAACAGTCAAATGCTGATGAAGTGACTCTCAGAGCAGTTCTGGAGATGTTGTTCATGTATTTATGTCCTCATTAGTGAGACGGCAGAGGTTAATATCACCGCACGCGTTACGAGCGTTTCAGTACGAGTACTACACAAAACCGCGCGTCTGCGCCATTTATTAACACAGAGACACAAAGAATTCATATTTAAATATGAATCGTTTTGCGGTTTAATATTTACAACTACTAGTGGGAGTGGGCCCACTTGTGTGTGTGTGTGCGCGCATCGCGCGGAACTCTGCTGTGCGTGATGCAGAGAGCGCGACCATAACGTAGAGACTGAAATGACATGCCGTCGTGTAAATAAGATAAATAACATACGGCTATTTAGTTTGCTTAACAAAAGAACAAGGTATATACCTGTTCTATAGGAAAGGTAACTTTAAATGACTTCTGTTGTGATCTGGCGCTATAGAGAAAATATAATTAAACAAAATTAACTTGACCTTCAAAGGGGGGGGGGGGTGCCGTTAAAATAATGGCAGGGGAAACACTGCAATAGATAGATCTACCTGGAAAACTTTAAGCATGATTTGTTTTATTTGTAACTGTCTGTGTCATTTATTGTCTCAGTCTGCCCTATTTGACCTAGTTTTGCCCTTATTGTGTCTTTATTAGTTAATCATCCTCACCTGCCTGTCCCTCGTTAACCACCCTACTTAAGTTCTCCACTCTGTTCTGGTCTTTGTCAGGCATTGCTTGTGTTTTGTGCTGTTTGGATGTTACCGTCCTCTGCCTATGGCTTATCATTAAAAGAATTTCAAGTTTATCCGTTTTGTCGTGAGCTCTCTATCTTCTGCATCAAGCAGTATCATGGTTCAGTTGTTTTTTTTTTTGTCCCATTGCTCATAATTAGATTCTTTGTTCTTATTTTGTTACTATTTATTCCTAAAAAAAGCTTAAGAAATTTTTACTTGCATTAATTATGCCAATAGTTTTTGCTGTGATATCAAAATTAGTATCAAGAATGATAACATTTCAATGATCTTTAATCTTTTGACATCGTAACACCTTTTCAAGAAAAAATAACTATATTGTGATATATTTAGTTTGACTCATAAATTATTCGTATCCTGATAAGAGTTTGGTCATATTGCCCACATCTACTCTGGAATACATATTTAAAAAAAAAAAAAGAAAAATCCCAGCATTTAGGAAAGGAGGAACACCCTCTTCCACTTCCAAATACAGTATTACTATCATGAACTGAAAGTCACTTTAAAGAGTGATGATGCAAACTGCTATATGATGAAATGGCTAAAAGTGGCAATAACAACACAAAAATACAAATAAGGTCCATATTTCTGCATTTCAGCTGGTGTGAAATGTTGAGCCATTGCTGTTATGTCCAATTACTGAAGTATTTGGGTACTTGTGTGTCATATAGAAGTGCAAGTGTGTCGTATAAAAGTGGACATATATTTCTATGTGGAGAAGGTGACTCATCCTGAGATTATCTGAGATGCCACTCCTGAAGGAGACGGTTTAGGAGCTTTAACAATATCAGTCACGCCAGCTTGAGCTAGTCTCACCCTGGAGACCAGTGCGGGTCATGAAACTTGAGAGGTCTGAAAAAAACAAATCTAAAATCAATATCATCCACAACGCAAAAGTCTCTGCTCTCTCTCTCTCTCTCTCTCTCTGTGTGTACTTCTGTAGTGAGTGACGCTTGCTTTTAATTGTTGCATCCCTCGGCAAGATCCAATGGACAGTTTATTCAACCTTCAATCTAAAAGTTATCATCAATCACGGTTTAAAATATCAATAGCACATTACATCAATTCAGGCACTTTCAAAGGCGATTACGATTATGCGGTCACTTTTTCAGAGCTCGGGTCTAGTTGTGTCAAAATTCACAAATACATTATTGACATTTGCTTCAATATGCATCCCCCCGTAACACGCTGTAGGCAATTGGCAGTGTCACTCTGAATGTAATGAAAACATAAGAGACTATAGCATTTCCCCCTGTAGTCCACCCATAAAATCACTAAACATTAGAACAGACACTATTTGCAAAGCCACTCTCAACTGCTTTATCGATCCATTCAATAGTGATCTAATAAGGTTCTTGTGACCAATGAGCAAGAGAACTGACTTGAAATAATAATCAGATTGCTATTATGATGAAATATTCCACAGCTTTTATATAGCAGACATAAAATATACGGCAATAGTGCAACCAATGTGATGAGAAGACTGGGCTTCCCTTTTTTTGGAATGATCTGGTAAAACCCAATCTTTTTCTCCGTCATTGAATTTCTGGCCGCTCTTATTGAAGAGCCGTAGCCATTGGGCTATTTGTTAAAAGTCTGCCGTTGCACAGAAACTCTGATCCTGCTATCACAGCTCAACTGATGAACTCAATTTAAACTAAGGCCTGGTGGGGCCACATACTTCTCAGGCAAGCTTGTGCTGTCCAGAGATTGGGCTGTCATCTAAATTTAACTCCCTGAGAAAAAAGATGGTCCTGCTTTCAGAAAAATCAGAATAGCTTTAGCATCTGTCATTCAAGAATAGAGACCTCCGTCTAATCTCCATGTGTTCACAAGGCTTTCTTTTGATTTTGTTACAAAAGTAATTCACCAAAAAAATGTAAATGCTATCATCATTTATACACCCGCGTGTTGTTCCAAACCTGTTTGACCGACTTTCTTCCACACAAAAAAAAAACAACTTAATTCAATTGTGAACAGTGGTTCCACACTTTGAAAATGGGTTTTCTAAATATTAAATGAAATTGTAAACTCAAAAACTGAATAAATTCAAAAACACCATCTAGCAGAAACCAGTGTAAATACAACAAAATCAAACTAACTCAACCAAATCTTCTGCAGCTAGCAAGCATTAGCACATGTTAGCATGTTAAATAAAAACTTTTATTTACCTTATCTGACACGGTGTCAGTATAAAGACAAAAAACTAAAGGAGTTAAAGCAAGAAAAGACTCCATTGGTTCTTGCACAAAAACTGATTTTTAGTAGCATAAAGCACACAACCTAAGCATAGGCTCCACTCTTCACCACAGTGGAACCCCACAAAACACACCTTCAATTAAACCACTATTCAGTTCCTTGCAAAGCATGCTGGGAGATGGAAATCCCCGGCCTAGTTTTAGCAAGCTATGCTAAGTAGTTATGTTAATGCTAGGAAAAAAGGATTAATCCCAAATCGATTAACTAAACTTCTGTTTTACAAATGTCATTAAATATAATAAAAACTAATTTTAATGAAGTACACTGAGAAAGCAGATGTTAATGGATGCTAATGACAGGTGTAAAGTGGCTCAAATGACATGAGGGTGAGTAGAGTCCTATGAAATCTCTTTTATTTTTACCCAAATTACATTTAAATTTTTATGTATTCTGTGTTTCTGGAATCTATTTGGTTTCATTTAATTATATAATAAAACAAGTGTATAATTTGACAACATACCACTGAACAATGTTACCATTACTTTTTAGAGTTGACTGATATCAGTACCAGTCATATTGTATATTTAATTGTGCATGCTAATTAATGCATACCAGGGCTCCAGATAGGCATGGGCCGATTACTGGTTTCAAGGTATACCGCGATTTGAAAATCACTAATATTTTCCGTTATATTGTTCCTGCGGTATGCGCTGTTTTTCATGCCTCCTCAAAGACTGAAAGCGTAGGAATCCCTCAGGTTGAGTGCAGTGTAGAAAGTAACACGACCCTCCTCCTCCTGTTGGTGCAAACGAGCGGTCAGTCACGTGTGTGTAGGATGGACGAACTTAAGGAGCTGCCCCTGGCGGTCGGCAACCGGACGTTTTTTGTCTTATAGCAGCTAGTCCCTGTTCTGGACTTGCACAAACTGCGTCGCAATGCAATCGTTTTCCAAAATGTAATTTATGTAAAAATATGAAGTCTGTAAAAGCCAGAGACGTTGAAGATGGACGCACAGAAAAAAATACCGTAGCAGGCAGATCACTCACTGTTCATGATGCACGAACTATTGGAAGAAAATCCTAAATATTGATTTGGGGTTAATATGAATGTGTTTCTGAGGGGAACTAACTGTCTTCATAAAAGTTTACGTGGTATTTTCTTTTAATCTCGTCTCTATAGTTCATATTAAAGCAGTGTTTCAGCTAGGGGTGTGCGATATTGACAAAAAATTATATCTCTATATTTTCTGGGATTTTACCGATAACGATAATTAGACTATATTTTTCTGAGGTGTTTTTGTATTGTGCTGTTATCATTAAGGACTGCATAGCAGCTGACTCCTGATTTTTTTTAATATTCTTCATATTCTGTGTGTGGTCAGTTCATACTGATAGAAATTAATCTTTTCCAATAAGTTTCAACTGATTTTTACATTTTATGGGCATTTTACCTTTATAAAACCATTTTT
This sequence comes from Sinocyclocheilus anophthalmus, assembly GCA_018155175.1. Taxonomy (NCBI): domain Eukaryota; kingdom Metazoa; phylum Chordata; class Actinopteri; order Cypriniformes; family Cyprinidae; genus Sinocyclocheilus; species Sinocyclocheilus anophthalmus. The sequence goes on from JADLZN010007989.1 coordinate 86,104, forward strand.
CTAAAAGTGTCCATTATCTTTAGAGTCAAATTCTTACATTTAATTAGGGCATAGAATAATAAAACATTTGGTCTTTACCAAGCAATTAATCACACAGAGCTGCATCTGAAGGTGGCATTTAGATTATCTTACACACTTTTTTGTTTAATATCAGACATGCATGCTTTAACCTCAATTACATGCATAATCATTTTTGATAATTAACAGAACGTTGAATACTGATATTTTGAAATGTATTTACAAACATGAAAAAATCAAAAGAAAAAAAGAAAAAGCCAAAATTTTAATTAAACCGCCAGCGAGATGGCAGCAATCACTTGGTTAATAAGGAGTCCTTGCGTTGAAGTGAATCCTTTAACGGTATTTCATCCATGTTGCTCCGATCACAAACAAGCACATGGTGTTTAAAACGTAAGTCTCTTAATTAAGTTATTGTTTATTGAATTCAATGTCACTTTTGTAATCATGGTAATTTTTGGAGAACAAAAACGGCACTCTTTGTGTGAAATTAAATAACTATATGAAGTGGTATAAATAAAAATTTTCTGCCATCATGTCTTGAATTCGTGATCATTCTAAATGCATTTTAACAGACTAAATCACGCAGTGAAAGAACACACTCTAAATGCGCACACGCACTAGTCTAGGCTTCACGTAAATTATATCGTGCGCTCTGTGGGGATGTTGTGAATGTTTATCTGCAAATACTCGCTATTTCAATTGCACATCGTTAAAACACACTTACATATTATCGCAGAACGATATATATCGCACCCCCTAGTTTCAGCGCAGTGCTGCTTTGTTTACAGCGGTAACCAAGGAAATGCCTTATCTGGTGTTCCAGAAGCGCCTCCTGCTGTCAGAGAGTGAATCTGCATTTCATTCAGAGCTTCTGCTGTTTGCTTCTTTCAGGCATGTAGTATTATTTCACAAAGCTAGTCAGAACATTCAGTTTTTTCTTCAAATTGGTTTATTATTAAATCAAATTATGTATATAAAATTATATAACTAAATTATATGAATTCTCTAGCTACAATTAAATACTGTAATACAGATTTAGGTTAAATAAGAGTCGTGTTTATTTTTTTCTCTTTTTAGGAAACATCAAGAAAAATAAACAATTCGACGTTCCTAATATTCTGTATGTCTCAAAAAAATATTAATTTGTTCATCGGAAAATTGGATTATTTACTTTATTTTTTTTTTTTTTTTTTTTACCATCATTAAAAATCACACCTTTTAGAGCTGGAACGACAATACCGTTAGACTGTGAAACCGTGATATTTTTGCTTAAGGTTATCATACCGTAAAAATCTCATACCGGCCCATGCCTAGCTCCAGACTGTGACCAAATGGTCACATTTTGCGACCATTTTTTCTTCCGGTGCGAGTAAATTTTGTGCGCAGTCGCACTGGCGCGACCACCGCGTTATTCAACTCGCGCTCTTGCAAAACGGCAAACGCAAAACAAAAGCGTAACAAATCCGGCTACTCGTTGAGCTAGCAGTGGGACCGTTTAACACTCTGACCGCGATGCAAACAAAACTGTCGCGAGCATCAGAACAAGCTGTTACTCGGACAAATTGAATTCGGACACTGTTCAGCAAGTGCTGAAAGATCCCGTGGAGAAGCCTTTAAACTCGCCGCAGAATGGATAAAGGTTGCAGTGAGATTACTGAGGACATATCAATTCGCACAGAATTTCTCTGTTAAAACGATCAACAGCGCTGACGTGGAGACCAGAAGCAGTACCTAACGTAACCATGTGTGTGGCAAAGAACTAGTTGAATGTTATTCATTAATCTTTCGGGTTTGTACATTCTTTTGGAAGAGAAATTCAAGCAATTTTTCATGACTTACAATCATTTCACACAACCGTTTTCCCAGCACTTTAAGCTTCTAAATGATCCAATTTTGAAATGTTCTTTTCAATGGGACAAGCCGGACATGACAAACTGTGGTGAACAAACTTTATGTCAAATTAATATCATCAATTCCACTATAACCGTTAGATGCGCAGAGGAAGCCCTTATTGGCTTATTATTCATTAATTACACTTTTTTTCCTTTGAATTTTAATTATAAATACAATTATAAATCACTATTATAAAATATCAAATCATAAATCAAATTGTGTCCGAATTTTACACTTTTTTGTGTATGAAGTAAAAAAAAAGTCACAAAGTGCCTTGAAAAACAAACTTTTCAATTTGCTACTAAATCACACATAATCACTCAAGTTGGTCAGTTCCATATACTAGAATAATAATGGTACATTTAATAAGAGTACAATATATATCTTTTCTACATAAAATTTGATTTTGCACAGGTTTACTGTTGTTCAATAAATCTATTTGTAAGCTTCCAACTGAGCTAGTGCGTTACTGTCAAATGTGTATAACAGAAATAAACCAGATTAACACTGCAATATTATTATAACCTGCACTTATTCATAAGCAAACAATAGAAATTTTTATCATATTATATTATATATATATATATAGTATCTATATATCTCTTATAATATATAATGATACTATCTATGTCATATCTCTCTGAAATTAAAAGAATACTGCACATTGTAATCTCTATGAGTTAAGTCTATTTATTATCAAAGCATTTGTCAGTTATACAGTTAAAACGGAGAAAATATGTGAACGACTGCATTGCAGGCTAATTCAACATGTGCCCCTAAATGTTCTGCTTGTGCTCCTAAAAATGTTTAGTCAGGGGCTACAGTGCTCCTAGTAAAAATAGTAGTTAGTCTGGAGCCCTGCATACCTAAATTTAGCTGAAGCATTTACATTTATTTTTTTATTTAGACAAAATAGCATAGAATATTTCATATTGGTCATTTGTTTGTTATAGACATTTAGAATTTTCCCTGCATTACATTTTTATTTAATATAATTTAATCACAGTCTGTTGAATTATAAACTTTTACTATGCCCAAATTGGGATTCATTTAATTCAACACTTCTCTGTGAAATTCTTATTCTACTATATTTCTGTCTGCATTTTTCACAGAAATCACAAGCCCCAAATTGACTCAATTTTGAAAGAAGCATGGGTTTTGGGGAAATCATGTACATGTGTGTTATTGAACATTCTAAAGCAATGTAACGGCCAATGAGAACAAATGCTGAGAGCTCTGCTGGGCAACTTATTTAGATGTAGCTTCTGAGACATTATGGTTTAAGAAGAGACAAGCATACAAGGCTTAAAGTACAAGCGTCAGGCATGTGTGCACAAGGCCCACAAGCAAATACTAGACAGCTGTTAGAAAAGCCAAGCTGAATTACCACAGACATACAATGAATTAATATGGATAAAAACTGTTTCACAGACTTCTCATTTCCTCCATTTACATATGACTGATATTCCACTCACTAACTCTCCAGTGAATTAGTTTATCTAATCTGAGAGACAGATTCACCACGTAAACTCATAAACATCTTTGAAACCACCACATCAATAAATCAATGACTCAAAATAAACCATCAATTTTTTAAACGGATGTCAAACTAGGAACAAATGGTTACCTGGAACAAGGCCCAATGCTAAGTCACAATTACCACTTCACTGAGAGTACTTCTACATTGTAAGAAGCCAGACCTTGCTATTATCTTGAAAATAAAAAAAGAAGCATGGATTGAGGCATAGCAAAAGCCCTCTGAACCAGCATAATGTTGACTAAATCATATGCTGCTACTACTACTTCAGTGGCAATCAGTTACACTTAAGCGTGATAGTTGTGAGAAGAAGTAAGAAAATGATTCTTGGCACGACTGACTGCGAGTGACTGAACATCTCTTGAGGGATAATAAAGAAAACCACATCTTAAACCTTTTAGACCTGGCGTCCATTACTATGAATGTGCATGTGACTCTGCTTTAGATCTTGTCAATGAAAGGTTGTATGTTTAACAGCTAATCAAATAGCAATATCGACCTTCATATTTTTATTTTAGAAAAATAAAGCACACTGACGACAGACATAATGCCCCTTTAGCCAAAGTGCAAAAGTAATGGTCCTTTAAAACTTTTTTATATTAACAGGCATCTCATAACAGTTTGATAGATTTATTGTAAGATTAAACAAATTTGTATGTATAAGTCCTATTTCAACTGTAGCTTTACAACTTTGGCCATTAAGTATTCTTTTTTTGACAGACCATGTTTTCTGTCCAAAAATTAGAGTCTAAAGGAAACAATCCACAATACTGTCCACAGTTTGCTGCATACAATGCTTTGTGGTCTTTTACTGTGTTTTTGTGAATGGACAATTAATCAGTGACATCTCTTTAAATCTACATTACATACTTTCTTTTCCATGTTTTTGCTTTTTGAAAAATCAATGCTTGATTAACTGCAAAAACCTGGTCTTTGCTGAGAAAAAGGATGATGGTGTCTAAATTAAGGAGCACAAACAACATCATATCAGCATCTCTCTTTCACCTGATCATGTTCTTGTTCAACTTTTTGATGTATTAGAAAGCAGTAATATTGTCTGTAAAAGGACAGACAACAAAGTGAGCTCATATTAGAAGCATAATGTGTTATAAAGAATACATAAACCAGCCATGTATGGACAAACTGTCTGCCTTCACTGCCTTTGAATGCTGCTAGTATATGGCCATAAGAAATACTGAGACACTTTCTATTTTTCAATATTTGCCCTGAATCCTCAGACTAGACACAATACGCAGCAGTGTTCAGCTGTGTCTGCCCATAGTGCTGTTTGTCAGGCTGGCTATAGCCACTGTTACAAATCACCAGCAGGCAGCCTTGTTAAAACACTGATGTGGTTTAATGGCTGATGTCCGAGACTTGGGTACATCTGATGAGCTCTCAGCAGACATTAATGTCCAGCCATATCCACAAGAGCAATCACAAGTCTGGCTGAAGTTTTCTTGTTTTGTATTTCTTTTTCACATAGTGAAAGTAATTTCTAAACTAAATCTAGACTACGCAGCCTTTTTGGTTCTACGCTGACTAAATCGTTACGAACATCTCATCTAAAAGTTGTTGGCATTCAGATACAGTAGGAGGCTGGCCTGAATCCACGAAGCCCAAAACAGCGACTTAATTCAGCTACCAAAGTGCCTGCAACAAACTGAAGAGAAAAACGAGCCTTCTTATGTATTTTCAGCCTCAGCCAAGCTCACCCATCCATGAAAATCCCATCTCAGGGAGAGAGGAGGTGAAGACCTGCGAGCACACACACATTCACTCGCACACAGCAGACAGTAAAGGACACGCCGCCAGATCCTCACTAAAGCCCTTTATCCTTATCATAACTACTCCCACAATTACTCACATGAGTGGTTTACCTGTTTCCGCCAAGCCATGCTGCATTTTTACTGTCCTAGTGATACAAAAACCTCTAGGCACCAAACATTAACTGGGCCGCTACAGACAGGCACACACAGCGGTTACATCATGCTGGAGTGTGAGATGCAATACTTAAAGCGTAGACAGATACACAGGGCGGCATGCTCGCATATATACACACACTAGGGCTGGGCGATATAGAAAAAATGTTATCACGATACATGTTTCAACTTTCGTATTGTAAGTATTGAACATTGTTTCAACAAGCAATAGAAAAAAGCCTTTTACTTTAACCACTGTATTTTTAAATTACCCCAATTAATTGAGACAAACAACAAATATTTTTTGTTTTAACAGTCAAACTCAAAATAAAAATTTAACAAATATCTCATTTCTAATGTTTTATATGCAAATTAAATAGGTCTGAAGGAAACTTTTGGCTCATCTCCCGAGGCCACAGGACGGCGCAATGAGCAAAATAATGCAGCGCATTACGTCTAAATTAACTCATTTAATCAACATAAATTTCTGTAATTGCATAAACACTATGAACAAAAACAGTCTCATGTATTTATGCATTGCTTAATAACAAAAGTCGAATCGCCCATCCCCAGATTGTGCCTTTAAAACATATGAGATGCATTGAAACGGATAAACCTCCACATCGGACGCGTTTTTCTAAAAGTTTTAACTGTTTTAGCTTTGCATGGCTTTCTATACATCTCTTGTGTGAGACGCGAGTGCAGCAGTCATATTTGTCCGTCTAAAAAATGTGCTGAATATGCATTCTGTGTGAATGCCGTGGTTTCGGTTTTAACCTACTCAATATCTTCTACGCATTGATCTCTAGATGTTCTCTAATTTTTGAATGAATAACGCAGCACCTCATCCGTGGCTTAGACTTTAAACATTAAAATGCAACAACGCACTTACATCATCACCGCATCTCGCGCTTCACTAATGACGCTCCCAGATGCACACCTAACATTTGATTGTACAATTTTTGCATTCAAATGCAAATGTTTATTTTAAATTAATTCTTTTTATTCACAATCTCCTCATCACAGGCAGGCACAGCACTCAATTCAGCATGTTTTCGTGTTTGTGTGTGCGGTCTGCGTCACTCATAGCACGTGCCTATAGCGTGCGCTATATATCGAACATTTTTTTCTATCGTTATCGAAGAGGGTGTACCGTCGATAAATATCGATACCGTTTTATCGCCCAGGCCTAACACACACCATCTGAAATATCAACATGACTGCAAACACGCTTCTGCGTTTCCTTACCATCTCCCTGGGCTGTTTCATTAAAATCTTTGAGCTTTGAAATGGCAAGGACTCACTCAATGGCATAATGAGCAGACAGCACAAGAAGATGAGGCTGATTTAACTCCACTTACAAATTTACACAAAAAATGAACAGGCTTAATTACACAGATCAACTAAGTGTTCAGAGGTGCCAAGAGAGAAGATATACTGCCTATTAAACATGAGAACAGAGCCACTTCTAGGGTAACCAAAGCTCCATATAACACACAAAGTTGTATTAACATGCCCATGATCCCACAACAAATGCTTTATGATTAAAGTCCAACATAAAATATGCATGTTTTATACTCTAAGGGGAAATGTGTCTAGTAGTGTTGACAAATCATTTCAACAAATAGTAGAGCTCAGTCTTGCTGTGCTATTGGATGGATGTTTTTCAAAGGTCGATGCTAGCATTTGAAGCACAGGGGCTACATACTGTACACACTGCAGCTACATTTGGTTGACAGCTTACCTTTTAATGCTTAAATCTGTTCTGTACACACAGAGTTCAGTAATTTATAGGACTGACAACCACATTCTACAACAGAATTAAGTTACGAAAAATGTAGGTAGTGACAACCGCATTTACAAAAATCCTATGCAGTGCATACAGAATTGTACTAAACAACTAGTTATTAATGACGTATTTACAAATGCATCACAGTTGTGTCTCTCTTCTGTATGTGCCATGCAAAAAATCACTGTAAAAGTGGTGTCTTGATTCATTCTTGTTGCCAGATCTTGCCAAAAAAAGACAGCCAACAAGAACAAGCCCAAATAAATCAAAATACTTTATCTTGGAAAGAAGACCAAAATTTTCACGACCTGAACCTGCCTACTTTATTATTTCCATATATTGGATGGACTTATGAGCCCAAACAACAAGCCCTAAGACACTTATAATAAGTGGGCATGGCAACACTTCAAGAGCACTCTCTGAGACGTAGCTTTCCAGACATAAACAAAACACGATGGCTCTGTTGAAGGTGGTTTAGTTAAAATCCCCAAACATACCAATTCTTTGGTCACTGTAATATTACTTTGGTCAAAAATAGAGGATATCAAAAGTGAGACACGAAGATGTTTACCATGGTGTCAGTCATAAAAATTTCACAGTCAGTTCTGTTCCATACACACACAAAACCATAATTCGGGGAATTCACTCCCATATTTAAATGCGGTTGTCTCTACTGAAGCTTTACAGTCTGTACATAACCAAGGTGTGCCAGATCTTACCCACCCACTGTCACTTTCAGTTACTAACAACACATCCGATATCGACAGCATACCCCCGTCAAAGCACTGACTCGTCAATCATCACAGAAAGCCCCAACATGAAGTCCCAAGGGAGGAGAGGACGACAAATGAAATCAAGAGGTAAATAAATGAATCGATGGATGAATAATAGATTAGGCAGCAAGTGGCCCCTTCGAGCAATGCCACGAATGCAATATTAATAAGCAGCTCTTACTGTTCGTCTCTGTGTCTTCACTGACACTCTTAGGAGGAGCATGGGCCGAATAACACACAGCTGATCTGTACATTCGATCCGGATTACGGATTTTCTTCAGTCCTTCAGGAAGCAAAGAGAGAGTGGAGAAGAAAAAAAAGAATTCTGGGAAAAGTACACATTCCCGGATGTACAACTTTGTTTTAGTCTTTATTTCCCCCATGCACATAGCAGGAACTTATAAGAATGTTTACCAGGGTCAGCAGTGTAGCATCTGCCGAACCCCAGTCTCCCTCCCATCAGCAAGCCCATGCATCCCAAATGTGTCCATCTCCATGCTGAAGAACACCTCTCCCAAACAATATGCACCGTTCGGCCTCAGAGTTCAGCATGCCTATTTGCTTCTCCCCCTTTTTTATCAAGCGCATTCAGGGGTGCATTTAAAGGGATTACTTTGGCTTAAGGTGCTGCCTTATGAAGAGAAAATGTAGTTTCATTTGCAGGCAGGGGTATGGACGAGGAATGTAAAAGCACCCGGTTCCCTTGTAACTTCAGACCGCATGCACATTTTCATTAACTATAACAAAGTGTCATAGATGGCTCCAGCTGTTAATGGCTAGAAGTGTTACACTGCCAAGAGAGAAAACAATCTATCTAGACCACTGTACAGTAGTAACTCCAATACTAACTGTTTTTTTTTTCAAAATCACCTGACGTGTTGCGCGTGTTTGCCTGTGTTTCTTGTATTTTTTCACTTTTCACCTCAGTCTTGCTGATAAATCTGTAGGTGCTGAAATAAACAGTCAAGAAACAGCCCCTAACAGGTAGCGATGAGGGCAGCAATCAAATTCATTGTGGTCCTAGGGCTGTTTGGTGAGGCTCAATTTTAGTAAGCTACACCAATCGATGAACTTAATGTGTGTTTCTGTGTGAGGCAGGTAGGGAAGGATCGAGACAAGTCGAAAGGATCTGTTATGACTCCCCAGGAAGAAGTGGCATCTCCATCCATCAAAATAAAAAATGTCAAAGCATACTTTCAAACTAAGGAAAATGACTATGCAGAGATCTTTAAAAGTTAATTTTCTACATAATGGCTCAATATGTCACAAATCCCTCTTTGGAGAGCTTGAATCCTTCCTGCTTCTACTTATAGTCAGTTGTTGTGATAAACAGCACCCTAGTCTCTGAATGAACCATCAAATTCAAATAGATGTGTGTAAAAATATGGAGCACCAACATCATCAAAAATTTAAATAATCCCTTATCATTTACTTATTTTTGTGTTTTACAAAAGAAAGAAAGTCAGGTTTAGAACTTGATGACAGTGAGATTTTATTGTTGTTGTAGTTGTTTTTGGGTGAACTGTCCCTTTAAATGTACAGTTCCTTCGTACATCTCAATCCACCATCACCATTTTCCATAGGTACAGTCCCAGTTCCTGGCCATCTAAAATGTGAGCTAGGTCATATCAGGAGACAGAAGAACTCTATGGGAGACATTAACCATGTTTTCATAGCAGCCTCCAGCTAAGAACAGCCTGTCCTTATGTGCAAAAAACCCTGCCAAATAATAAGGCCCTGGAGAACCGTGCTCTATGCAAACATTTTAAATGCTTCAAGGACAAAAGGTTAAAATACAGGCAACAATCAGTGCTAAAATGAATGGCGTGCAACACGTATAATGGCAAACTACATGCTGAAAGTGAATAGGCCTAGAAATTAAATATAACACACTGCTGGCTATATGGGACTCTGAATTTAGTTGTAGCCATACGGTGTGGAGCACTCTATATTACTATGGAGGTGTGGAACACTAGCTCCTCCCCCATACATTGACCTGACAAGCATGACAAAAATAACCGAGCCTGTTCTGCAATGGAAGTCACAAGTCGGGGTTTCTATAAAGCTCTTGGCTACTGAAATGCATTGGCAGGAAGCAGGCGAGTCTGACACACGTTTCAAGGCTGGTTGTGTTTGTTTGCATCTGAAATGCACACACAGACATGCAGAGATTGACACATGCCACATGCACACACCCACAATCAAGCACATACACACACAAAGAAAGAGCTAGTTTAGGTAGTTAGCCTCAGTGCTGTTTTGAAAACAAACGTAGATTTATATTTATGGTAATGTTTGTATTCTTAGCTGACACAGTGTTAAAAATATAACAGTGAACATTTAGGAAGCTCAATACCACCCCCTTGTGGATTTCTATATGTTCGGATCCCTGTGTTTGTCTGGAGTCATGTTTTAATGTCAGTTTATATTAGGATAATTTATTCTATCTATAGTTTATCAATATGCATAATTTACTACACAAAAGTGAGGTTTTATGATCAAACATATCTTTCACCTTCTACTAGGGCAGGGGTAGGCAAGTTCGGTCCTAGAGCCGCAGTCCTGCAGAGTCCAGCTCCAACCCTGAAAAAAAAAACTCACCTGCCTATAGCCTTAGTAATCCTGAAGACATTGATTAGCTTGTTCAGGTGTGTTTGATTAGGGTTGGATCTGAACTCTGCAGGACTGCGGCTCTCTAGGACCGAACTTGCCTACCCCTGTACTAGGCTATTCACCATCATGAAAATGGACGATTCATCATGACACTATGATTTATCAACTCGTTTTGCTGTCTTTAAAGGTTCCCTAGAGGCTAGTTTGTTAACTATCAAAAACGATTTATAGACTGAATTTTTGTTTTAGCCAAACGTATTTTTTTTTCGAGATATGTTATCACGCTTTCCCCAAATAAAGTTTATTTTAACTCAATGTCGCCACCTTGTGGTTAATAAACAATTATTTGCTTTGATCTCACGCTGAAGGTGAATTGCAAACAAAAAAAATCCTCGCAACTAATGACGACTTGCCAAAACCTCGTTGTGTATACGTTTCATATTCACAGAAATCTGTCATATGAGCTGGTGGCAGCTTGACACAACTGTTCAAAATGTAATTCTGGTCAGAGCTTCAATAATACTAAAAACAATACTGTTGACTACGTCAGACAATAATAATTAAAATCGTATTTCAGCCAAATTTAGCAGCGAAATAATGTGGACATGCATTGCAATGCAACTGTATTAGAGTGTCTCTGAGTCAAACCAACTCGTTGCCTTATTCATTCAAGTAACAAATCTGAAAAGTATTCCAAACAGTGTTAAAGAGAAATGGTTATGTATAATCTTCAATAACACCTCTTCTTTCTTCCTGGCATAAGAATACAATTTCGTTTTGCGTTATGGTCGCCACATTCCATTCTTGGTTATACAAGAATATAGTTCAGAGATTTAAACTGCTATTTATGTGTATCTGACGTAAAAGGGGCAAACTGGTATAGAAGAATGTGTCCTTGAAGCAAATTTCAAAGTGAAATATCTTTGACCACACATTACAAAACCGCAAAAAAGAAGGTCAGTTGGAGTCTATAGACGCGTGAAAGTGACCGAGAGGGGGGCAAATCGACTATTAAACAAGCTTACCAGCCGTATTTTTATGACTCCTGGCTGTAAGGTAGTTTTAGGTCAAACTACGGTCTCCAGAACTCTATCCCCGCCAACTCAGAAACAATTTACGCAACCGAGGAAGCTTGGAAAATCGAAAAAAAGAAGTTGGAAATCGACAGTCGTTGCGGCTCACAAGTTTTGCTTTGAGCGCGACCGTTAGGCTGAGGGAAACGGAGCGCGAGACGGGTTTTTGAATTTTCAGAGGCGCTCGCGCTTTTGCTCCGGATTGTTTATTAATATGTGTGATGCACACTGCTGGCTAGCTACCGATGCTGGCTAGGGTGATGTGATGTGATGTGATGTCTGTGCTGGAATAACGAGTGTGTGAGGATAAACACAGAGGCTTTACAATCCCAAAAGCTCCTCGGTTCTCAACTGGCGGCTCTTCCCTGCCTGCCTCCAAATTTTTCCCCTCGCACACTCTTGTCGTACAAGTCAAAAATATCCCCGATGTTTCTGACTTACCTTCCGGCTTGTTTTCGGCAGCCATTTCCCCTCCGCGCGCCACATCCTCCTCCTCCTCTTCACGAGCGTTGGGTACCACGCGCGTTCACGCCGAGGACAGCAGCACGAGAAGCAGGGACTGGCGAGGCAGAGGCGAGTCCAGCCGGAGCGCACTCACGATTGGCTGTCCAACTATGACTGACCATGTTGTTCTAAAATGGCTTGCGAGAGCAAAGCAAATATCCTCCCCTTCAAAGTGTCTCTGAGAACCATTGGGTAAGGCGTGATGTGTAGATACACCTTAAGAAGAACCGAACCAATCCAAAGTGAGCGCTCGTGAGACGTTCGCGTGCAAATGAAAAGACGTTGCAAATGTTTCAAGTTGCTCATTTCAAACGTATTTTTCTGAGCTTTTTGCGCCGACATTTTATTCGTAAGCAATTCAGGACAGGTCATTTGTACGTCAAGTTAATGGCCTTTATCCATTTTATAAATATAGCTCTGCTACCAATGCACTGTAATCACTTTTACGAAAACTTTCGACCAAGTTGAATTGAATTTGCAATGAATAAAATCACGTAAAATGGCAGAAATCATTGTGACAAGTTCAATGGATGTTGTATGATAATTATGGAAACTTTTTTTTTTTTTTTTTACAAATTGCTGATTGTTATAAAGCCACCTGCGTTAAAACGCAAAAGCTGTGCGTTTTTTTTATGTTGTTAAAGCAATGTATGCCATTAGAGATAGATACATAGCAATCCATAGGTTAACCTTGAAGATGAAGCAACGTTTGGGCTGAATGCGCTGAAGTGCTGAACAGACAGCTCCAGGTGGAAGCAGCGGTCTACTGTCACAGTGCGCTTTCACGAAAAATGTAGCACCCCAGACCTCCTAAATATCTTATGGTTCACTGAAAGTATCCGGAAAGTATCCTACACTGCTGAGCTTGCGAGAGAAATAGTTTCTGATAGTCTATTCCAATAGTGTATGCATAATGCTGTGGTCTGGGTCCCATCTGAATTGCTTAGAAACCCTCAAAACTGCGTTTAGGAATATGGAAGCCGTATTATAACCGAGCTGATTAATTATTCGTTAGATTAAGCATTCGTTAATTGCATTGAGCATATAGATAATGGCTTAAATGCCTCTCTGCCCGCAGCGAATACCCGCCATGAAATGTTATCTATCATTAAAGCGTCATCTTTATTGCTTGCAGTTGCTTGATAACACGAGTGCTTTCCAAATCCTTATCTGTTCATTTGCGAAGAGAAAAATCTTGGATTGTTGAATAAAATATTCTAAATGACCCGTGGAGAAAACATTCGGGCCAGTCTATCAGACCAAACATCTGGTAATGGAATAAACATAACATTGTGACTTATAAACAACATATGACTGAATAAATCAAGCTCAATGTGTATGTAGCAAAGGTTTAATTTAGGATTAGAAACGTGTTCAGAATGCTAACAATAATACATAAAGCTCTTGAAAAATGTTGGTTTACTACAGCTTTTGAGGCACTTGAATTCTCTAAGGGACTGAAAATTATACTACAGCACAATTCCTTATGGAGCATCTGCAATCTGTTCTTGCCAAGGATCACACATGGCATCACACAGAGGTCTTCACAGGCTATCTACTCCTTACTTAAATTCCATTGCGTCACAAAAACATCTTTGTTTCCATCCATTTAACTTATCACAATCATTTCTTTTCGAAGTTGATTTTATTCGCCTGTAATTAAAATCGAAGTGGACTTATTTAATGATTGCACACATACTGACACGACACTGATTTATTATTGGCTTTTTTTTTTTTCAAACACTAATGGAACTCAGCTTGGATCTGACGTCAACTACAGCCCATTAACTAACTGAATGTTAATTAAGGCCAAAAGAGGGCGCCGGTTGACTTTTTAACTGAATAAATTTAATTAAACTAGAATGTTGGATAAATAAAATGTCTAGAATGAATAAAAGTCTGCTAGAAACATCTTTTAAGTCTTCAGTTTGAATGTGTTTATTATTTTTAGATATTCTTTGTGGATACTTGAATGACGCTCCTGTTAAAGTCTAGGCTATATTTTGCGTTTGCATCACGTAAAAGTATTTAAATCAGATTATATGTACAACATCCCAAAAGTAGGCTAATATAAACACGCTTGGACACTGATCAACTTGAAACGAAAACGCGAAAACGCGCAATGTCGAGGAAAACTTTCTAGTGTAGGTTAAATTAATAGGCTATATATTACATAGCACATAATGTGGTTGTAAAATATAAAATGTTGCATATTTTATTGGTACATTATACATAGATGAGTATGTGGATTTTCCTAACCGAAAAAAAGGCCATAAAAACTGATTTTTATGTCGTCTGGACTACTGAACAAACATTTAGAAGTTTATTGTAAAGTGCAAAATGCGAAAATAAGGCTCTGTGAAATTTTTACAACATGTTTGTGTCTCCAAAGTTCTACCAACACTTGCGGTCTTCACGCACACTTGAAAACCTGAACCAAATACAGAAAGGACCGGTCCGTATACGTATCTATTGGGACAGGCCCAAAGAACTCTCTCTTACGTCCTTTTGCTCAGTGTTTCCTCCCATCCTGAGGGTGGCGCTGAAGCCCTGCATGCGCTCCAACTCTACACATCAAAAATCAGCGTAGTTTGATCTGGCGCTGGGGCGGGGCCGGGGATGAAAGGTGGTAAATATGGCGGCGGCCTTGGAAGAAGATGAAATCGACAATGATGATTATTATTCTCTGTTAAACGTCCGCAGAGAGGTATGACATACTGTTGTTAACAGAGAAGTTTAAGATGAGAAAGCCGCAAGTGAACAGTAAATGCAGGCGCTTCAGGTATCGCGCTTTTAAACAGGATCCAAAAGCATGTCGTTAAGCTGTGGCTCAGTCAGCACACCGTGACCCTTACTTACATTGTCTTCAAGCAGGAATTTGACTTCATGGTCATTAATAGATCGGATGCACACTATATATAAATGCCTTCTGTTCTCTTTCACCTTAAACGAGAAGCACTGAGTGAAAACACTATGTAGGTGGTACTTTTTGGCTCTTCTCAACTGTAAAAGTGAAACTGCTTCCTAAGTGTTGACTTCAAGAAAACTCTGCAAATTATATTTAACACATCTATTACACGAGATCGTTTTGTCTTTGCCAGCTGTTAAGGTTATTAGAAAAAAATAATTTGCCTAAAAATTAAAAGTCTTTTACCGTTTACTCACCCTGATGTTGCTCCAAATCTATAACTTTCTTCTGTGGAGACGTTATGCAGAATGTTATGGACTGACAGACATCTTTTGGCGTACAGTGTAATCAAATTGTGACTTTGACGTTTTCATTTTGTCTAATTTAGTGGAACAGAACAGAAAGTTAAACATTTATGACACTTTAAAGTTTTCACAGAAGCCTTGAAAGGATTTTAATTTGTCTTGATTTCAACTTCGGAACTTGTTTTTGGACTCTCTTGAAGTTTTTGGTCTTGATTTTGCACCTTTTTATGTTATGTCCTTCCAAGAGCAATGATGTAATTTAGGGTTATGATGAATGATTTCTGTTTAACTTTATATTCAGGCCACACAGGATGAGCTCAAGGCTTCATATCGCCGTCTTTGCATGCTCTACCACCCAGACAAGCACAGAGATCCAGAGCTTAAAAGCCAGGCAGAGCAGCTGTTTAACTTGGTTCACCGGGCATATGAAGGTACATTGTTTTTGCACACTCAGCCTTTTAAAGCCTTTGACAAAGCAAGCCACTTTTGTTGCATTGTTGTCTTTGTTTTTACTCTCAAGGAAGCATTTTTTTTTAAAGGGATAGTCCATTCAAAAATGTATATTCTGTCATCATTTAATCACTCTCATGTTGTTCCAAACCTGTATGCATTTTATGACATAATATGAAAAATGTTGATAACCAAACCAGTTCCCCTTTGACTTCCATTGTTTTGGAAGTAAATGAAAACTGAAACTGTTTAGTTACCAACATTCTTCAAAATATCTTCTTCTGTGTTCCACAGAAGAAAGTAAGTCATACAGGTTTGGAACATCATTAGGCAAATGATGACACAATTTTCATTTTTGGGTGAACTATCTCTTTAACAGACCCTTTCTCTGTAGTAAAACACGTTTTTAATACCTAGTCATGAATATTTCATGATTGTGATTTATGTTCTTTTTTGCAGTACTAAGTGACCCACAATCTAGAGCAATCTATGACATATATGGGAAGAGAGGGCTGGAAGTGGAAGGATGGGAGGTAAGTTGGCTATTCAGAAGACTAAAAAAATGCTTCAGCATTCGTTTCATACTTCCATAACATTTCAAGCAAATAATTTTCCCAGTGGGCTTTTGTGTCATCTTTTTTGGGCTCACTATAATAATGATTTCTAGGTAGTGGAGAGGAAAAGAACACCAGCAGAGATCCGTGAAGAGTATGAGCGACTTCAAAGAGAGAGAGAGGAGAGAAGACTACAGCAAAGGACCAACCCTAAGGTTTGACCTAATGCCTTCAAAGCAGCAGCCACTGTCATCATTAATACAGGTCTCGCTGATTGTTCTCTGTTTCACTCAGGGCACAATAAGCGTGGGTATTGATGCGACAGACCTCTTTGATCGCTATGAGGAGGATTATGAAGAGATCTCTGGTGGTGGCAGCGGCGGCCTACCGCACATTGAGATCAACAGGATGCACATATCACAGTCAATAGAGGTATAGTCCTTACATCATGTTTTTTCTGATGTATATTCTAGATTACTGTTCAGAAGTATGGATACAAATAAATAAAGTTTAGCTGGGTTCTTTTGAAAGACAAGACTAATTTTTCAAAAGAATGCATTTAATTAAAACATAAGAGGTGTATGATACACAAGTTTCTATTTCAAATAAATGCTGTACTTTTGAGCTTTCTGTTCTTCAAAGAATACTTGAAAAAATGAATCATGTTTCCACAAAAATTGAAGCAGGGACCATGCTTACACCACTCGGGGGGTATAAGAACTGTTGATCATATATCAATGGTTTTAGCAACAAAGCGACGATGAGACTTGCTATTCTGAAGGATGCTGTGCACTGGAGTAAAGGGCTGCTGAAATTCAGATTTTCAAATAGCACACAGAAATAAAAGTATCTTGTTACAATAGTATAGTAAAAGCACAAAGTGCTAATAACTGGATAAGTCACAATGGACTAGTTCCACACGGTAATGTATTTGTATCTCAATAAATTCCTCTTGGATTGCAAACGACGACAACCCCGACAAAGGTGCCAGGTGGCAGACTTAGGAATTATGGATCGGGGCCCACACTAGCCAAGTCTTCACCACACGCCACACAATAAACAACTGACGCTGTGGTGCCAAGGATCACCTTCAAAAAAAAAAAATCGGAATAACGTGGGGGGGCTTGGCGTGAGGGCAAGAGACGCCGCAAGAGGACGGAGCGGTCATGATGCAAGGCAACGGAGAGTCTCTAATGTACAGGCAGGACGAGGAGCGAGAATATCGCGACGGCACTCTCGTATTTGGGGTTGAAACACTTGGTACTTTGAAAAATAAAGTTGTGGCGGGTGAGAGGAAGAGAAAATAGAGAGTGAGAGTCAGGGAATTCAATTTTAAATTTGGGCAGAAAAAAAAACCGAAACCGATTTAAATCTGTCTAACAGAACTTGTGAGTTAAACGGAGATTGCCGTGTTTAAAAGTTTTTTACGGTCAGGTATTGGAACAAATCAGACTTAGAGGCAGGGGCCCTGAGCTTAAACAGGCGTGACGCGAGTAATAACGCCCGCTCTGCGCGCACCGCGCCGTTGCACCTCAACACAGTCATGCTGCCGCGCTCTCTCCACACACAACGAAAATGGAGAGGGAAACATAACTTGGCTTGCCGCGATCACCTCGGCTAGGCTGGGGAGAATAGTGGGGGGGGCGGGCAGGTAAGCTGGACGAGAATGGCGAGATCCTGGTTCCACCGGTGTGGTCCACCCGGGCCGCACTAGTCCAAGTGGCAAGTCTTGCGGGCTGCGCATCAGTTACATATACGTCGCATACAAACCCACCTGATTTATAATATTATAGTCCTAATATTAGATATCTAATCCATTACATTCTGAATCAGAAGACTTCTACTCCCCATAAATGAACCCCAAGTTTGGTGAAATTCTGCTCGAATATAAAAGCACAATAGAGGCGGAGTTCCATTTTTATGCTGGGGGGTGATCCAACACAGACGAGCCACGAGCACGCAAATTTTTTATAATTTACTACATTTCATGGGTATTTATTTAACAAATATTCTACATTAAACCCATTAAGTTTAAAGGAACCATAACGCGGTACAACGATAAAAAAAAAATTAACATAACCTAAGGCAGAAAAGCCGCCTCTTTTGCGGATTTGCGTAGATGACCAGTATCTGCTTTCCTCTCTTCCTAATTTTCCGTCCAATCGTTTTTCAGAACTAGAGCCCTGCATTTCAGCCCGGGCCCGATGGGCCCCGACTTTTTACGCCCCTCGGGCCGGGCTTCAGGACAATTTTAACGTCATAGTTCAGACGCGGCTTGGCCTCAGGCCTGTTTTAGACGTCTCCTTATTTTTGTTTTATATTTTAGACATCCCAATTCTGATGACAACACGATTGCCCTCGCGCTTTTGGCCAACAACACGGAACCGTTGCTACCAGACTGTCAAGCGCTCGACGGTTTTTATGTCCACAGCACGCATGTATGGGGCCTGCCGTCAGCGCAGCTAAAGATGTTCTGCTTTCAATGCATGCAATAGCTTAAGTTTGCCGCCAAACATCGCACAATTACATTACCATAAAGCTTCCGGGAAACATAAGGAATATTTGAATTTACTATAACTAATGTTGTCTGAGTCCGGGTGTTCGCAAGGATGAAGTTGTCGATCCCCGACTTCGCCATCTCTTCTTCGACGCGGCCTTTAAGAACAGTGCATTCTTTACGGCTTTATGATCCTAATGAAGAGTTTTGATTCGTTTTATTTCTTCGTTAACGTAGGTAATTTAAAGCCTTTCTATAGAGGATATTTATCATGCTGTGAGGCAGTATTCGCTGATTTCGGTTCATTTTGTGAAGCGCTCCTGGTGAAGAAATACGGGCAGAAGCGCACATGTTTTGCTTGCTTTATTTTATTAACCCTTAAAGCATATTGTGAGTGCCCACAAATAAAATTGAACACCCTTTAAACAGTTACCTGTTTTTTGACTCGTTACCTTTATGAGCAAACAGACGTGTTCCACTGAAAAAAAAATGCAGTGATCGCGCTGCTCTCATGCCCGGCAACGCGCTTCAGCTTCCACTCTCTGCGCAAACTATTGGATACAGCGCACATTTATCTAGGTTTAACGTTTAAACATTGTTATATGCTTGAACTGTTTTATATCTATAGATTTTATTTTAGTCAAGTCGTGATGATTTAAGAAGGCTAAATTGATCAAGCATAGCTCATGTCTCCGCTTGCCACTTGGTCCGTTACTTTACATGCGTAACGTTAATTGGCTTGTAAGTACTGCTCAGTCGGAAAAGTATATGAAAAACAAAATTATTTTACATAAAAACATTATAGCTTATATTTGTTTAGTACATTTTTTAATTAATGTATAAACTAAAATTAATTGTAAAACTGAAAGTTATTTTTTTTTTATTGTGTTCAGCATGGTGGGCCGCATTTGAATTCGTGACGGGCCACGGGTTGAGAACCACTGGACTAGATTATCATTTTTGCTGAACTTCTAATCAAACATGATTCGTACATGTTTAATACAGGTTGAGTTTGGGGCAGGAGACACACATGGCCCTCTTTTTGGGTTAAAAATTTTCCGTAACTTAACTTCACACTGGTGAGTACAGCACATCTCTGTTTTTAAGAAATTTCGTTTAATTATTGTCCCTTTATTTTTGTTAAAAATTGTAACTCTTGACGGGTTTTTTTTTTTTTTTTTTTTTTTGAGCGAATTGTATAGTGAACGAATATTTGTGTTTTTTGGCTTCACAACGGCTCATTGTGGCATGCAGTTTTCATCCCGCGGCATACGGCCAGGGCTCACTACTATGCTTGCACGCCACCTGGACAAAAACACTATGGGTTATTTACAGTGGCGCTGGGGTACTCAGTCTTCCATGAACACCAGCATCGTCAGGGACACCAAAAGCAGCCATTTGACCTTCGCTGTGCAGGTCAGTTGCTTGTTTTGCAAAGCACCACCTAATCTTTATTCCAGTGTTTTTTTTTCTCAACCACTGTTCATGATCTTTTATTATTGCCATAGTTGGGAATTCCACATACATTTATCATGATGAGCTACCAGTACAAATTCCAGGATGATGACCAGACCAAGATCAAGGGCTCTGTCAAGTATGTATCTGTGAATGCCGCCTTTGTTTTTTTGTGTTTTGCATATAGATGGCTTGTAGTTGTATTTTTATCTAGCTACATTTGCACTTCATAAATAATAACCATAACCAATTCATAAATCTAGTTAGTTAAAACAGGTATTTAAAAAAAAAAAGGTTCTGGTAGAATTTGTCAGCCAATATTAGCTTTGAGTATTATTATGCACAATTTTTTTTAATAATTATTTGTTGATAAAGTTGAATTTATTTATTTATTTTTACATTATTTAATTATTTTTGCTGTATTTGAAGAGTTCTGCTAAATCAAATTCTTTATCATTGTTATACTTTATCAATGTGCTTTAAAAAATGTTGCTTATCAAGCACATAGGCAGAACTAGACTATTTGCACTTGTAAACAACAAAAACAAGGTTTGCATCAAGTTTGGATTAAATTGGATATGTACCCTGTCTGACCTCTAAATGCTTGTATCTTGAAAATCATATATACGTTGAAATTCACTTTTACTCGTATTAGTACTGCATATTTTAATCAACTGCAATCTTTGGGTTGAGCTATTTTGTAATTGAATTAGGTTAGCCCTGTATTTGTGTTTGCTTATTTCACATTTGATATAAAAATATTATACAGCAAACACTCTGCAGTATTGCTGTGGACTCCCTAGGGGTCACAGATCTACTGTTAAAGACAGCTGGTCTATTGAATGTAAATAAACAGGAAAGCTGTGTATTTGTCCTTGCAGTATAAATGCAGCATCTGTCTGATACGCTAGATTCTGTGTTCATGTGACCTGCAGTTTATTTGTGGCTGATCACTACCAACTGTCTTAATGATTCTCATTTTCTGTTTCTAGCCTGTTAAAATAACAGCACTTGTGTTGCAGGTCAGGGTTTTTCGGTACAGTGGTGGAATATGGTGCTGAAACTAAGATCAGTCGACACAGTGTCCTGGGCGCTACTGTCAGCGTCGGAGTACCTCAAGGCGTCTCTCTCAAGATCAAGTAAAATGCTTTTGATAATTTTGAAGCTATATTCCAATAGCAGTTTTTCAGTAGCTCTGAAATCGTGGTATTTTTGTCTATCCCAGGTTGAACCGAGCGAGCCAGACGTACTTCTTCCCCATTCACTTAACAGACCAGCTTCTACCCAGCGCCGTTTTTTATGCCACTGTCGGACCCCTTGTGTTCTACTTGGCCATCCAGCGGCTAGTTATCAGACCTTACATTCATGCTCAGCAGGAACAGTAAGCCTTTTTAGCTGATTAAATGTGCGGAGTCACACTAACATGTTTCATTTTGTTGTCTTTTATTGGCCAGTTGACTTCCCAACACTCTTCTCCAACCTTTATCCCCTGTGAGTCTGGAAAATAATAGACTGAAATCCGTTTAAATGGCTGTGAAACTGTGAGTAAAAGAGCAAAAGAGTAAATTAAAATTGAACCTTTCGTCTTTTGTTTAGGGAGCTTGAGAAGCAGCGGGAGAGTTCGGCATCAGACATTGCCAAGAAGAAGCAAGAGGCAGAAGCAGCTGTGAGTACATAATGTCTAAATACACTGCAAATAATTTATAATGCATGACCGTTTAAAGTGGTCATAACTTTCACAGAAGGCTCTTTGTATTCGGAGAAACAATGAGTTAGCATCAGGCTATCGTTCCTATCTGCACATCAGTCGCTGTGTCAGGGTGATAAATGTGTGCCTTCACTATGTGCATATACAAGCAGTCTTATTTGAAATCACTCTTTTCTCTAGGTTCTGCTGATGCAAGAGTCTGTGCGTAGAATTATCGAAGCAGAAGAGTCCAGAATGGGTATGACCGCATAACACCCAATAGCATTGGACGTGATCAAACTATGATTTGAACTTTCTGCCAAGTGAGGATTGGTGACTTCAACTCCTTGTGTACCAGGTCTGATCATCCTCAATGCCTGGTATGGCAAGTTTGTGACAGACAACAGCCGGAAGCACGAAAGGGCAAGGGTCATTGACGTGACGGTGCCTCTACAGTGCCTGGTGAAGGACTCCAAGCTCGTTCTCACAGAAGCCTCTAAGGTAAAGCACAGTTATGCTTGCTTTTAGTGATCGACCGATATTGATATTTTATAACCGATACCAAATATTTGCATGTTTATGTGCCCGATAACCGATATGCAGAACCAATATTTATTTACTGTTATAAAGTAAATAAATGACTGAGTGAAGTAAGTCCATACTTCACTTTGGTTTTTCCTCCTATCAGTCATCTTTATAAAAAGTGTTGAAAATTAGCAGTCTTTCTTGTTAAATTTAATCTTCATATTACAACAATAATTAAAAAGATTTTTAAAACAATTTAAAGCATCAGCAGCAACACACTAATATTAACAATAAGCAAAATAAATGTAGACGGTCTAATGTTTTCAAATGGAGAAAATAAATAAAGGAAAGGAGTCATATCCACTTCATTTTAAACTACAGTTTTAGTAGGTTTATAATAGGCTAAATAGTTTTTAATAGGCTAAAGAGTGAAGAATAATTCACTGGATAATGTTAATTCACTGAATAATATTCTCTGGAATATTAAAATATAACAAACAAAACATCGTATTTTATTGCATTTCTCAACTGGCATGTTATATCAGAATTACTAATAATGTTTTTGTCGTTCTAGATTATGAAATGCCTGCTGACAGCTAGCAGTTTAAGCGATGCTTACACAAAAACTAGACTCAAATGCGCTTGCTCGGAGACTCATAACTCCTTAATTTCATCGAGTTTATCCATTTATATGTTTATGATCGAATAATGGTTATATAGTACATGTTTAATACAATTTTAGGGGTTTTAAAACACGTGAAGCTTGTTAAAAGTTACATGCGGTGGCCGTGCTGGAGCATTTCCTGAGCATCAACCCGGTGAGTGAACAGCAATATGAAAGTGGCTTCACGAGACTAATGATGAGCATAGACAACAGACAGAGAATTAAATTTAGCGTTTTTATTTCCAACATGCGCTCATTCATGGCTGTATTATTTAATTAATGCAAAGTTATGTCTTTATTGGGACAGGACTTGACGGATTATCTTACTAGCCTATACGCCGCCTTCAGGAGTATAGGAGGTCAGCAAGACAACCGATCAAACTTAATTTCAGCACTTTTATTTCCCCCTGCCCCATTCATGGTTGCCTCTTATAATTCACTGGAAAAAAAAAAAAAAAAAAACAAAATTCCGTCTTTTATTGGGACAGGACTTGACGGATTATTTTACGTGTCTCCGTGAGTTCGTCTCTATTTCTTCAAGCCAAGCTGCATAAACTGCATATCAGGCATTTATGTAATACATCTAATTTGTGCATTAATGGCTGTTATGTTAAATAAAGTTTACTAACTACAGTAAATCAAGTACCCGTGCACGCCGTTGTTGTTGTCTTGTTTCCTCGCAATCATATTTTCCACTCTCAAAACATCCACAAGATGGCGGCTTTTATCGGTGAATCCGATATTACAAAACCGATATCCTATTATTGTAAAATGCTTAAATATCGGAAAAATATCGGTAAATCGATATATCAGTCAATCTCTAATTGCTTTGTAATGTTTTTTGGTCCAGAAACGCAGTAAGGGAGTAAGGAGAGTGTTCTGGGATAGGCAATAAATCTCAAAGTTTTATCTTTTTTCTGAACATGTTGTTGCTTGCTTTCTAAAGCTGATTTTGCTTTAAATATTAAATGTATTTTTTTGCATCGCGTACTGAATAAAAGGAAAGAAACTGAAATGAGTGAAATGTAAATAAGCGTATAATAACAGACATACACCAAGTTAAAGTTTTGAGGCCAGTGTGATTTTTAATATTTGTTAGATATACTTTCACCAAAGATGCATTAAATTCGTTCAAATGACAGTAAAGACAGTTATGTCACAAAAACTACAATTTCATATAAATGCCGTTCTTTTGAACCTTGTTCATCAAAGTAGTATCAGTTTCCACAAATATATGTGACCCTGGATCACAAAACCAGTCATAAGGGTCAATTTTTTTTTAAATTGAGATTTATACACCATCTAAAAGCTGAATAAATAAGCTTTCATTGATGATGTTTGTTATGATAGGGCAATATTTGGATACAACTATTTGAAAATCTGGAATCTGAGGGTGCAAAAAAATCTAAATACTGAGAAAATCGCCTTTAAAGTTGTCCAAATGAAGTTTTTAGCAATGCATATTACTAATCAAAAATTCAGTTTTGATATATTTACAGTAGGAAATTTACAAAATATCTTCATGGAACATGATCTTTACTTAATGTCCTTATGATTTTTGGCATAAAAGAAAAATCAAATCAATCATTTTGACCCATTCAATGTTTTTTTGGCTATTGCTACAAATAATACCCCAGCGACTTGGTCCAGGGTCACATATTAACCTGAACAACTGTTTTCAACATTCACAATAATAAGAATTGTTTTGAATGGTAGTGTAATTATCCTGTAAGTTTCCTTAATATTCCAATAAATGTTGAAATAAAAAAAATGTAATTTTGAAATGTACCTTAATGTATTAAAAAAAGCCTCAAATATTCTAATGTTGCACTCTAATACTGTTGCATGAGAGATGTTTAACAAACAAAAAGATACAAAAAACCAAACCTTGAGAAATCCGAACTGTTTCACCCCTTATGTTAAATGCTGTAGCAGGTATTAATTGATTGTTTTTACATGCATGTCCTCAGGCTGGGTTACCGGGCTTCTACGACCCCTGTGTAGGTGAGGGGAAGAGTCTGAAGGTGCTGTATCAGTTCAGAGGTGTGATGCACCAAGTTCTGTGTGGTGACACAGAAGCACTCAGGATACCAAAACAATGTGAGTACGCAAACCAGACAAAACAATCTGCAGTTGTTTTAGAGCATTTATTTTAATTCTTAATATCCTGACTGTATGATGACAAATGCTTAATTGTGTTTACCAGCAGTAAAGATGAATGCTATTCCCAATTGTAATTTAAAATCTCATGTTCTTTTGTCTTTCCTCTCCCTTGTAGCTCACAGGATTGATAATGACAGTTAGGAACGTGTATCTCTTGAGCTGAAAGGGACAGTTTGGACTGGTATAGACTGATGAGACACAGATGTTCTGGAGTAGTGCCCTGGAAACACTCTGTGCCCTTAAAAGTCTCCATATACCTATTTATCCTTTATTTTGTTGCTGTTTTATATATTATTCTACATGATGTCTGTTTGCAAATTAGAACATTTAATTGGAACATTTAATTTGCTGGATTTCCATGAATAAAAATGTCCTTTCCCAGAAAAAAGCTTAAACAACAGATATATTTTTGTGTTGGTAGGCCTTAAAACCATTTTTAAACAAAGGCCCCCCTCCTCAAATATGGAGCCACAACGGTGCCTGTAATCAGCACTCAGCAGAGAGAGCTATTTTACCCTCATTACATCACACAGAAACATTGCTGCTTGATCCGACTCACTGAATCCCACAGGAGCTGGTGTTCCCCAGCTGTCAGCCTTCTTTCTATATCTGACTTTTTGTACCACCAGCTTCCAAATAAATGATCTTGCAAGTGTATAGGAGGCAAAGCATGTTCTTAGTGAAACCCTGGCTGCTTAATCATTTGCATTATTTTTCTCTTTTATCCCTTCCCTCGAGTCTAATATTTGGAGGCCCACCTCTCGTACTTCACGTCTGCCAGCAGTGTCATAGGAATTGAAGGGGCCAATGCACACATTATGCCGGTATTGTCTATTGCGTGCTGGTTGAGGAAACAGAATGTGAACGGTGTACTAAATCTCATGTAGGGCTAGTCTCCCACCTTGTGTCCAAAGACTTGAATAGCAGTGGATGAAGGGATATTAGTGGAACGTCCTCTCTGTTTTTATTTTAAACTCAATCTCCCTTAATCCCTGCATTTTAGTGCCATAATTCATACAGGGAAGATCTAAACCCCCATTACAGTCTTTGGTTTATTTAATTTTTTTTTTGCCTTTTTGGTATTTGGGATCTTTATGTAAGAAAATGTATTTGTCTTGATAAATGACTAATCTTTTATTTGAAAGACTGGCTGTATGGAATGTATTTTCCTGTTTCCTTTTTGAGTTGTATAATTTATGAGATGTGTCCATTCTGCACACTTGCCATTTAAATGATGTTAAAAAAGACCATCTATGGCTGGAGGAGTTCAAAGGTGTTTGTTATACTTTACCTAATGGCCTACCACTTGCAGCAAGTATAGACTGTCATTTTTAAAATAAATCTTCAAGGAACAATGGAAATAGTATATTGTGTTTGAATGGTGTACATGATTTTTTATTTAAAAAATAGAGCAAACTTACATAATGTTTCCTCAAATGTTTTCAGCAGGGTGACATTTGATAGAATTCAATCAATAACACTTTACAATAAGGTTCTGTTTAACCGTAGTTAACTAGTTCATGTTCATTTCAACATTCACTAATACGTTATTAAAATCAGAAGTTTTATCTGGTAATATTTGATGGACCCGAGCTAGCATGTACTAGCAATTAACTTTTACATTTTTTATTAACTAATGTTAACAAAGATTAATGGAAAGGGACCTTACTGTAAAATGTTACCATTTATTCTATAAATGTTCTCCTAACAATCCTTTGGGCAGAAAATCTTTCACACAAGTCAAAACCAAAGCAGAGTAAATTTAAGTTTTAATTGGACATATCTGTCCAATTAAAGAAAAATCTTGTCACTTTTGCTGCTTTTCAAGAAATATATTTGTTGAACACATTTTCCATGACCAAAAGGTCAGGCTTCTTTAAAGTTCAACGATGTTTGTGCAACCCGAGGTCTTCATTACTGCTTGACAACGTCTTGAAGCCACTTCCCCATTGGGAGCTGTAAATATCTTTGGTGATATGTATATCTATATCTGAGTTGTCGACGCAAAGTCAGAAGTTCTCTTTGAGCATCTTGCAGTTTGAGTTTCATTCTTTTTATCAATCTGCATTTGGTCTGCAACCTTTTCTGTAGCCAGCTGTTAGCATCTAAAACATTAAACAAACAGGCTTTAGTCGTGCATGGGTCCAGAAGAGAATAGGTGTGGTCTGTGGCAGCTAAATCCTGGGGGGGGGGGGGGGGGGAGCATTTAATTCATAAATATTATTATATGTACACATGAATATAAGAGTAGGCTGTAAGATAAAAGATTCACCTTTGTGGTTTGACAGTAAGCCTCTTCATTGCTGTGAGAGTGTTGAGCATTATCATGCATCATCTCCTCAGTTTGAGTATCCTCAGTGAAAGGAGGCGTCCTGTCAGGTGCAGTGTCATCCCATTTATCAGCAGCAGATTTTAAAGCTCTCTTCTTACAATTATTTTGCTGACGGCACAAAGATGACAAGGAGACAAAGATGAAAAACACATTTTGTATTAAATTTATCTTGTGACCTTGTTTACCTTTGTATCCTGAGATGGGACTGTAAAGAGAGTTGGCACTGCGTTCCACAATAGATTTTTACGGTTGCCCAAACCACTGAAACAATCGGGTGTGAAATGAAGTGAACAGATAACCATGTGCTTCCTTGGCTGAAAGTCGTCACGTCCAATGTTCTCTAACCATTGTTTCAGAACCGATGGTTTACTGAAAGGGAACCTGACAAGGAATAAAGATGAATTTAGGATGTGTTTAATCATTTTTACAGTAAGCTGTCCATCATTACCTACCTGTGAAACGTGATTTCGGGATTTTTGTTATTGTACCTATTTGTGCAATAGTATGCAGAACAACTTTTCGGCATCTTTGCCCCGAACAAAGATGGCGCTTATCAAATGCCCCGCAGTGTCTCAAAATTATTACCACAACCTATAACATGAACATGATCTTTGTGGTATTATTTTATATATTCATTATATTACAATCAATAAAAATTAGATAACTCCGAGATAACATTTTCTAATTCAATCCTTAAAACGAACTATATTCTATTGCGTTTAGTTACGTTTTCCGGTGATTCACCTTCAGTCTTTTCAAAATAAAAGTCCTAGGGTCGTATACATAGAGTAGACTGTATAAAAACAGGTCGTATATGAAGGTGCACCCTAGTCAAAGACTAGAAATTTATAAAAGTCCTTAAGAGGGACTTTGTTTGGTAACTCATTTAATACTTCTGGTAATACATCTATTTATGATATGACAACTATAAATAAAAGAGTGGACTTAATGTGAACATTTTACATGACTGGTTAAGAGATACACGGTTTTTAAGTCCCACCCAAAAGATGGTTCTGTCAAAACTCCATAAAAGGAAGTATGTAAAACACGTCAATACAGCTACTATTTAATTACAATGCTTATTCAACTATTTTTAAAACTGGTTCATATCAATTTCGTCTACGGAACCATGACGTATTGTATTTTCATTTGCATGTAGGAATATTTACTTGCAGTGTTTTCTTTTGCTTAAATAATGCTTTGATAAGTGTGCGATTGTTTTGTGTAGTAAAAATCCCTAGAGAAACTTTACAAAGCACAATAATAATAATAATAATAATCATTCTAATATTTTATGGATGTGTCGTGCTGCCTAATATGAATCACATTTGATCACGCCGCACATAACAATGGGCGTGGCCTCATACCGTCAGATGCGTCAGATGAGCCGCGGCTGTAGGAGCGACTGAAGAAGAGGGGGATGGGGAGAATTGTTTTTGTGTTGCATTCCTGCAGTGTGTTTGACCTTTGACCTCATTGTTGTGTTCTCCTCGTCGTGCATTCCAAACCGAGGATTTCCTGCAGTATGCCAAAGGCTGCTGGGGCTCGCCTGTTCTTCGCCCTGTCTCTGTTTACCTCCGTTTAACCAGCGAGACGCTACAAAAAAAAACTCTCTGGAACGCAGCTGCTGCAACAACCGACAGCTTTTTTGGCAGGCCGTTCTACGGAAACGCGTGCGTGTTTGAACAGAGCGACTACGCTAGTACTTGGGGCGAAAGGGTATTATCAAAGACCCATTTGGTATTGCAATTAGCCTAGCACGCTAGCGGGCTTGCCGTATATCACGCACACGTTTCATATCCGCTGCAGAAATCCACACCCGCGCGACAACGCTGAGGAAATGAAGGACAAACAGAAGAGAAAGAAGGAGCGCACGTGGGCCGAGGCAGCTCGCATGGTAATATATTAATCGATTTAAGTCAATTGTAGCGGTTTAATCCCTGTGAGTGGGGTTAGGGGTGTTGTACGGGAGCCGCGAACAAAGCTGTGTCGCGCTGGGCTCGAGCTGTTGTCGGGTTGGACACATGCAGGCGCCGCCGCTGCTGTTTGTGTATCTGTAGGCAGTATGTGATGTTACATAACCCGGTTTTTACATTTGTGTTTACGTGGCTCTTAATCCACGGTCCTGTCAACATAAGCGTTACATTTCTAGTGTTTGTGTTTCATTTGAATGAAAGAACCCTTGCTGGTAGCCTAGCGTATTAGCTGCTCTGCCTGTTTGACCCTTTGTTTGCAGGGCTTCTTTTAGCGAGCGGAGTAAAATGCTGAAAATACCCATTGTGGGATCCTTGTCTGTCATTAAAGACTTTTTTTTTTTTACCAAATGTGTGTCTTAAATACTCATTTGTACTTCTTGTTTGTTTTAAGCAGTGACTGTTAAAATAAAGTAGGCCATATTTGTATGTTTCTATCCAGCTTGTATGCCATTGATCTTCTTTGGCAGTTTTGGATACTAAATAAATAAAATTACTATTAGGGTCAATAAGCATTTTAATGCTTCACATCTGGATCAAAACATGCATATATGTGAAGACAAAGCCGGTTTGCTATTATGATAGTAGGGTTTCTCCTTTATTCTCCACTGTGGTGGTCCAAGGGTGTGTAATATTGGTCTGTCATGCATATATGGTTGCATATTAAATGTAATTTCTACATCCTGTGGTTTATATTCATCGGAAGTTGCTTTTCTTAGATGACCTGCATCATCCTAGTTTCTTTGTTGCATTTGGTGTAGATTAAATGCAAAATGTGTCACGGTAAGTGTTGTTTCACACAAAAACTAGCCTCTTCATATGTCTGACCTCTAGGCTTTAATCTTAGTGTTGTTATAAAAAGCTTTAGTAGAAACCGACCTGTATAATGAATATAAAAATGATTCTGTGCAGTTGAATTCATCAGCCTGTTTTTGCTTTGTCTATGAAAAATCTTAGGTGGTTATAGTCATTTATGTCTGTCAGGTCTTTGTCTGCTTTTCTAAGTGATCTTGGCAGTTCTCTTCGATTTGATCCACCCAAACAGCCCAGACTGTCTTTGAATTTAGTAATTTCTGCAGTTTAACTCATGGCTAGTTTGAGATTAAGACCAAGAATGGTTGGATGAGCTACAGACCGTGCTATCTGGTAAAAGTACATCTTGAAACTCAAGGGGTGCCATTTTGGGTGGGGATCTCATGTTCTAGAGAACCACAACTTGTATCATTTATTACAATGCTGTGTTATGTATGTCACAGTTTAGAAGCTATAATTCATAAAAAATGTGATGCCAAGTCTGTAACGCCACTTCTGATTTCATATGAATGTTTACTTAATGTATTGTCTGTGGTCGAAATCCTAGAAGATTATCAACCCAGCTCATACCAACCAAACACATTACAGACTGTGCTCTTTTGGAGGTATCACACAGTGATTGAGCTTTGGGAAGCAGGTATGGGCATGTCTTTATACCAGGAAGGATAGTCACCTACTGGCTCCTCTTCTGTAGTAATAGGACAGGCTCTCGGGGAGATGCGGGCAAAGTGGAACACTCACAACCAAATAGACCGAATACTTTAAATGTTAAAGCAGAATTTCATTAATTAAAGGATGATCAGGTATTTTAGATGATTCAGTTGTGTGAATGATCATGGAGCTTCAAAGAGCATTGCAGCATTATATAATGACTTTGAAACAAAAGCAGCGGTGTGAAATGGCAGCTTTGGGAGTAAGATGCAACCAGATGCTTGGGCTCAAGGCCAATGTATATCAGATCATCTTGGCGATACACTTGGAAGCAGTAGGAAATGTGAAGCAGACCTCGTACTTTAGCGTTTCTGGTCCTTCTCAATGGTTCCTTGCTTAAGGTGATTGTGACGGTGTATAGCCATTCTTGGTGTGTTTAAAAAAAAACAGAATCTATTTTTGTGAGAGAAAATTTGGTTTTCATTAGTCCTGATTCTGGATGTGGGTGAAGCTGCAGTTTGTTTTTTGTGGTTTTAATATTGTGTCCTCTACAAATGGTTTGGATGTTTGTGGGAACAAGGAAAATGTCACAGACTTAAATGAGCATCAAAGCTTTTTTCTTTTTTTTTATCCAGCACGAGTTTTGTTTGTAAATTTAACCCCTTGCCCAGTCTGTTGTATATTTATTCCTGAAATCCATATGATGATGAATTGTTCTATGTAAGGTCTTTTAAAAAGATGATTTTACACTTGGTTCAGGTTTTTTTTTTTTTACCTAATATTGTTAGTCTTCGATAGTTCTCAGAAAATATTTGCCTACTACTTAAAGGAATCATTCACCCAAAAATGAAAATTGTAATTTACTCACCCTTAAGTTGTTCCAAACCTGAATGAATTTCTTCTGCTGATCACAACTTTGGATGTATATTTTCTATACTATTGAAGTCAATGGGGATTAACAACGGTTTGGTTACCCGCATTATTCAAAATAACCTCTGTGTTTAACAGAAGAAAGAAACTCGTACAGGTAGGACTGGGCAATATAGCTAAAAAATTTATCAACGATTTAATGTTTCCTATCGGATTCGTAAATCAGTAATTATTGAAATTTTTTATAACCTTTTTTAAAACAAAAAGCAATAGAAAAAAGTTTAAATTTAACCACTGTATTTGTAATTGACACAATTTGAGACAAACAACAAATATTTTTTGTTTTTACAATCAAACACTAATTTCTATCTAATGTTTTATATGCAGATTAATTGTCCCGTTATTGTATCTGTCTAATTGTCTCCCGAGGCCACAGGAGTGCGCAATGAGCAAAATAATGCAGCGCGTTTAAATTGTCAACGCAAGGAAGTAACTCTATAAAAAAAAAACGTGCATTACGTCTAAATTAACTCAGAAATCACATATACATTATATAATTGCATAAACAATTATGAACAAAACAGCAGCATGTATTTATGCATTGCTTAATCCAAAGAGCCGAAGCGCCATTCACACAGATTGCATTTAAAAACATATGAGACGCAGTGAAAAGGAATAAACTTCCACAAATTCCTGACATATTTTCTAAAAGTTTAAACCGATTTAACTTTGCATGGCTTTCTATACATCTCCTCTGTGAGACCGAGTGCAGCAGTCATATTTGTCCATCTAAAAATGCGCTGAATAGGCTATGCGTTCTGTGTGAATGGCTTGGTTTCGGTTTTAACCTAATCAAGATCTTCTCCGCATTGAGCTTCTATATTCCTCTAATATTTTGAATGATAATGCGCATCTGTGCATCTTCCCCCCCCCCCCGTGAGGAAGGGGGGGGGCTAGACTAAACATTCAAATGCAACAACATCACTTACATCATCACCGCATCTCGCGCCACTGATGATGCTCCCTGTTGCACACCTAACATTCAAATGCAAATGTTTTTTAAATTTGACTAATATTTATTCTTTATTCACAATCTCCTCATCACAGGCAGGCACAGCACTCATTTCAGCATGTGTTCGTGTTTGTGTTTGCTGTCTGCGTCACTCATAGCACGTTCCTATATCATGTGCTATATCGAACATTTTTTCAATCGTTATCAAAGAAGGTGTACCGTTTGATAAATATCGATATCGTTTTATCGCCTGCCTACGTACAGTTGGAACAACATGACGTGATTAAATTATGACAGATGTTTTATTTTTGGGTCCCTTTTATCCCTTGAATACATTTTCAGAGTTGGAATAAAATTGAAATTCTATTTTCTAAATGCATGTTATTGATTTATTGTGAACCTCTCTCTGTTGACTTATGTTGGATTTCTCTTATTTCGTCTGCATACACCTCACTCCTTTCTTAAACTGCAAGTTCGCATTTAGATCTACCTGCATCCAATCAACAAGTGAAGTCCCGCCCTATATTTTTTTTCTCTTTGGATAATCGGTTTCACTCAGATGCACATCCCAAATATGGAAGCAATGAAGATGCAACTTCAATTTTATCATGGCTTTAAAGGAACACTCCACTATTTTTGAAAGTAGGCTCATTTTTCAACTCCCCTAGAGTTAAACAATTGAGTTTTTTCCGTTTTCGAATCCATTAAGCCGATCTCCAGGTCTGGTGGTAGCTCTTTTAGCTGTAGCTTAGCATAGATCGTTGAATCTGATTAGACCGTTAGCTTCTCGCTCAAAAATGACCAAAGAGTTTCGATATTTTTCCTATTTAAAACTTGACTCTTCTGTAGTTACATCGTGTACTAAGACCGACGGAAAATGAAAAGTTGTGATTTTCTAGCCTAGGCCGATATGGCTAGGAACTATACTCTCATTCCGGCGTAATAATCAAGGAACTTTGCTGCCGTACCATGGTCAGCAGGCGCATGAAGTACTGCTGCCTGAAATGACTAAGGTTTTTCACACTGAAAGCGAATTCGAACGCGATGGACGCTTTTGAATCAAACAAATCTCTATGGCATTCACACTATGCTCGTTTATTCGCTGTGTGAAAAGCTAGGGTTTTTTTTTGTCGCCTGGGGTCCCCAAGCGCGCCCGATGAAACGGGCTGTTCTCTCAGATTTGAGCTTAGATGACGTTTCTGTTGCACAAAAGGGTGAAGTGGTGCGCTGTTTTTGAAAGCAGTGTAAACAACAACACCGAAAAAGATAGCCGGTAGAGATAAAAGTGGCTGCTGAGTTCTTGTTGTCTTTGTATCTGAGACAAGTTCTTCTCACATGTTCTTGATATAAGTTTTAAATTCTCCCATTGTAGTATATGTAGCGTCTCGCCCAATCTGACACACTAATTTTAATTTAATTTACCAAATCAATTATTCTTATGTAACAATCGTCACAGCCCCCTGCACTCAATTCACTGATTCCCGGATGTCGCTGAACACCAGGCCCCCTTGGTCCCATGACAACTAATCATGATATCACTTGTTTTATGACCCCCCAGGAATGTGAGATGGATAGCCCACTCTTTGTCCCAAGGAGAAGCAGAGTAGAAATGGACTGTGTTCTGGTTAATTCATAGAAAAACCGTTATTTGAAGGAACACACATATTTCTTCAGGCCATTTAGTATATTATTGTCATTGTGTATTTGTCTTTGAGATTCTTAGCCTATTCGTATGCTGTCTAGGGGTACCCTGCCTGCTCCTCCTTTAATCACCCTAAGGAATCGTTCTTACCATGTTTATTATCTATGAATTCTTCTGATGATCTAAACGAGAGTGTATTTTATATGTTGGTACATAGGCAATATATTTTAGGGCCCTGAGAATCGTTAATAATGTCGATTTAAGTCCATTTGCAAATTACAATGCTTAGAGAACAAAGGGTCGTAAAACCCTCCAGAAATTGCAACCTCCCGCTTGGAATTTCAACCTTTCTCATTGGACAAGCCATCTTGAGAGTCGTGAATCTTCTCCGACCTTAAAGGCCCGGCTCCCATGGACCCGCCCCTGCGGTGGTTCTGTCTTACGCTAAGAAGATGTGAAAAAAAAAAAAAACCTTCAGGTATCAAAGATTGGCCAGGTCTTTCGGCCTAGTCTTTCCATTCATCATGACTCTGACTCAAACGGTCGTTCTCATTCACCAACTTCAGCAACGATCTTGGGCCTTAAGATCGAATCAGGAATCTTGTCTACACGTGCAGTATCAAATCTTATTCGATTAATTGATGCGTTAAGTATCATTACCCTTTCTAACAGGTGTGTTTTGAACTAAGAATCTGACGTATCCTTGAAGGCTTTGATCTGTTGAATATGCAAAAGTGTTCCATAAAATTAATTCTTTATGTCTCTTTCTGTACTGAGTTAAGTTTGAACCCTTTCCTATACCAACTGTATGTGTGTGTGTGTGTGTTTGTGTGTGTGTGTGTATGTTAGACCGTCTTAATGTGTTTATGTAGTATGTTAGTTTAAGTGTTTATGTAGTTAATATAGTCTTACTTGTATCACACTTGACGTGTTTCATTGTTTGCTCATAACTGGAGTCAATAATCATGCAGATTTACGTTACAAGGTTATAGTTGTACAGTAAGAAAGTTATTTCCCTTAAGTAGGAAATTAACGTTCTTAGAATTGACCAGACGGTTGACCCTGAGTGGTCAGCTACATATCTACAGCGGATCTAAAATATTCAAAATTAATCATAACTAGTTATGGTTAAATATTCATATTTCCCCATGAGCTGATCCGCTACAGTGTGATCTGGATGTCCCGTTTTCTTCCACTTGCGCGAGGGTTATAAGCAGACGCGCGTTAACTCTCTAGAGCAGTGGTTCCCAAACCGGTCCTGGAGGACCCCCTGCACATTTTGTATGTCTCCCTAATCGGACACACCCAATTTAGTTCTCGCGGTCTTTACTAACGAGCTGATGAGTTTAATCAGGTGTGTTAGATGAGGGAGACAAAATGTGCAAGGCTGGGGGTCCTCCAGGACAGGTTTGAGAACCACTGCCCTATCTCTAAAAAAAACAAAAAGTGAAACAGGGTGCTACCAGAAATATGAAGCAATAGACATATGATTATACATATTTTTCAATCGAGTTATACAAGCCACGCGATGATGGTTTATATTGGGGTTTAAGCAAAAACATTAATAATCACATACATTTTCAAATGTGGTTTAATGCTAATTGTACTTATTTATATTTTAAGATGTTTTCTTGTAAGCATTATAGATAGTTTGTGTTTATGATGTAGAACCAATCTTTAATTATATTAATTTAATGCTGTTGAGCAGCGGATGATGTTAAATCCATTTCTGAGATGCATATCTGAAAATGCTTTGTTGGTCGGCGCCACCTAGCGTGCAGGCTTGAATTAGCAGAAGGCGATCAATCGTTTAGTGCTCGGTGTGAAAGCAACGTTCGTCAGTGATTCGCCTTGCTTCTTCTCATCGCGCTCAGTGTGAAACGGCCTTAACTTCCGCCAACATAACCAATGTGACTGGGGACTATTTTCAGGCGCTGCGTAACTATCGTTGCCTGCTGCACCCATGGTACGGTAGCAAAGTTCCTTGATTATTACGCCGAATGAGATTATAGTTCCTAGCCATATCGGCCTAGAAAAAAATCGCAACTTTTCATTTTTTCCCTCGTTCTAGTACATGATTAACGCCAAAGAGTCCCCGTTTAAATAGAAAAATATTGAAACGCTTTGGTCATGGTTTTTGGCAGATCCTAATGTCTCGCCGATTCAAGATCATTCTAAGCTGCCGCTAAAATACTATAACCGCCAGACCCAAGATGGGCTGATGATTCGAAACGGTAAACTGAACTCTTTAACTCTCGGGAGTTGGAAAAGATCCATTTCAAAAATAGTGGAGTGTTTTTTTAAGAATACCAAACCCCATATGTGACCCTGGACCACAAAACCAGTCTTAAGTCGCTGGGGTATATTTGTAGCAATAGCCAAAAATACATTGTATGGGTCAAAATTATAGTTTTTTCTTTTATACCCAAAATCATTAGGATATTAAGTAAAAAAATCATGTTTCATGAAGATATTTTGTGAATTTCCTACAGTAAATATATCAAAACTTAATATTTGATTAGTAATATGCATTGCTAAGAACTTCATTTGGCCAACTTTAAAGGCAATTTTCTCAATAATTTGATTTTTTTGCACCCTCAGATTCAGATTTTCAATAGTGTTTGTACTCGGCCAATATGTCTAGGTCCTACAACCCTACATCATGGAAACTTATTTTTGAAAATTGACACTTAAGACTGGTTTTGTGGTCCAGGCTCATATATATATTTAAATGCAGAAATGGTAGCAATGTTTTTCCTGTTCTCTTAATTATGATGGTGTATAATATCACTCCATTTTTTTATTCCCTATGATACCATGAAATGGCTGGGGTGAGAGGAATAAAGACCAGGCTGGCATGGCACAATGCATGACTCTCCAGAAGCAATGATTAAATGTGCCGCTCCAATCCCATTTTGTACACTTGAAACTTGTCATTGGCCTAGTAGTTTGGTTGAAGTTCTCACAGCTTGACGTTTTTCATGCCTGCTTCCTTGCAGGAAGTGCACCTGATATTTTATAATTTAGTGCACGTTTCTTTTGTAGCTTGTGCTGTTCCATTTCCTGTTCCAGTGTCCTTGGTTCTAGACTTAGCTGAGCACAGCGGGAGCAGTGCTTCCCGTTTTAACCACCATACAGGCAGAAGGTTAAATGCTCTTGTGCACCAGGACTAGGAGAAAATTATTTGCTCTGTATAAATTTAGAGAGAAATGTTTGATATTTTTATAATCCGTCTCCCATTCCACAATTCGTTTACTATTATTTTGATAGTCATACAGGCTAAAAGCCTGTCATATATGCCTGGAACTACTCAGCTGTGTTTGACGGCTGCAGGTCGATGTTATGCTTTGTACATTGTGCAGAACCTGTGTAATATGGATATAACGGAAGAAAGCTGAGTGTTTCTGTTGAAACTGACATGGTCTTAAAATAAGTATGAATTGCTGTGGCACTGTAAATGGCAAACTGAGAGTGTGCTGTGCTTTAACTGTTAAGC
Organism: Sinocyclocheilus anophthalmus; assembly: GCA_018155175.1. Classification (NCBI taxonomy): domain Eukaryota; kingdom Metazoa; phylum Chordata; class Actinopteri; order Cypriniformes; family Cyprinidae; genus Sinocyclocheilus; species Sinocyclocheilus anophthalmus. Next base: position 124,226 of record JADLZN010007989.1, read on the forward strand.
AGTTTTCAAAGTAAAACCCTCACAGATTGTTTATTTTTTATTATTAATTCTCTTTAAATGCCACAGCTATGTTTATAAATATAGATACAGTTTGGACATGCAATTGGATGGATTGAATGGATTTTGAGTCTCTAATGCCATTACAATTGCTTTTTAAACAACTAATTGTTCATGCAACCCACCAACCAGGCAAATTTGAAAACATGTAGTGTTCCTATCCCTAATATGAATTAGTTAAAAGTGATTTGACTGTACACTACTTTGGATAGTTGTTGATTTGATGTGATTTGTTTGACCTCTTGCAAGTTCTGAATTTTTCTGATGCCCCAATGACACCCAAACAGATTCTGCATGTCATCCAAACAAAGGGGCTCAAAGAAATGAGGTCTAGTATAAACTATTCATTAATATTAATATACTGTGTTTCTGTTTGAGAATAATTTTTTATGCTTGAGTACATTTTTGCTGCCTCTTGACTGGGTTTGAGTATCTTTATGAAATTCTGTTTTGTGCTTCTCTCTTTTCCTCAAACCTTTTTCACCCCAAAATAGAAGGTACGATGAATTTAATCATCTATATTGTATTTTTACTAAAAGTATTTAATCTTACTTTCTTGAGCAGCACTTAGACATTTCTTCCCTACTTTCCATCCTTCCTCAGTGGCACAGCACCACTAGCCTGCCTGGTCACCATGCTTCACTCTCAGGTCAGAGGAGACAGAGTGAAGAACAGTATTTTCTTCAAGCTTCCTGGAAGGATGAGTTTGTTTACCCTAAAGGTAGTCTATAAATCCCTCTAGCTTCCTTTCAGTGCTTTACACATTTCACTCTGGTTTTGCAACTGGATTATGATGCCAAAACTCGCATAGAAAGAGCTACATATCTTGTGTCTGCATGTACCCACTGATGCCTACAGAAAAATGCACTTCAGTGGACAAAGAGCCCGACTGAAAATGAGTCTGGAGATGGGACTGGCACTCCAACAGCATCCACCACATCAACAGTTGAAGGAGCAGAGCAGGAGAGTTGTGACTCCACAGAGACGGCTGCTGCTAGTGGTGAAAATGATGGTGTGTGGACTATTCATTCTTTTCATTTTTTTTCCCCAGAATTGATTCATTCAGCCTCTTTTCCAGTAAGTAGAACAGGCTTATAAATTAAAGAAGCGTATAAAAGAACTGAAAAGTAGAGGCCCCATCTTTTCATTTTAAGAAAAGCTTTGATTCCAAATGGTGATGAGCATTAAATACCCTGAGCTTAAGAAGCGTGTAGTGCCTGAGATACATTGATTTCTTTTTTGCTTTGGATGTGTGTTGCCATGGATACTGCGGCACATGACACATCCAGCAGTGACCTAGATGAGAGTGGTTTAGAACATGAATTTGTGTGTTGCGTGAAGGAAAATAAGTGCACAATTATGCCTGGAAATGACAATGAAATTTCACATTTGCTCTATTTTCTGAATTTGTGTGAAAATCTGATTCATTTTGTTCTTGATATATGTGGAAAGATGGTATTTCAAAGGCTGATGTTTCTAGACATCAGCAGTATCTATTCTTTTCTTTTCTTTTAAAAATATATTCACCATGACTAAAAATGCAAAAGATTACTAGATGTCATACGCATTATAAGGCAATTACAAGTATTAAATACTTGCATGTGTTTTCTACCCCTGAATTGGGTGCTTTTTTCCTCTGGTTTAGAAAGTATATGGAATGAAATACATGCATATTTACCACCTATTGCAAAGTATAAATTACATACTACCTATCATTATTAATTATAAATGGTATGTGAGGGAAAAATGTATACTATGATAAATATTTTGTCTCTTCAGAATCTGATCAGTCAGGAAATAGCTGCTATTCTATCGGGTTCCTGCAGGTTCTTAAAATGTTTTAAAATTAGTTTGATCAAAATCGTATATCTTGAATGGTATAACTTTTAATGATCTTTTTGAAAAGGTGTTAAATTTGAGGATAGATGGACAGGAATTGCAATACAGCCTAATGTGATGACTAAATTTTAAAAGGCTGTGATTTTAGTAAATAAATATGATCTTTGCATGTTTTACTGGCTCACGGGTTCAGAGCCAGTTTATAATTAATGAATAGCTTATGTTTGACAAGTGATTACTTATCATTAGCAACACCAAGTAGCCACCGAGAGGCTAGATAGTGGGGGAACTCATTTACACTCATCCTTGCAATCAAAAGCAATATTTCTTTTGGTGCATTTTATTGTGGTGAAGCATATGAGGGCAAATGCAATGTAAACGCAACACGCGGCCAACAAAAGGTTGCCTTTCTCTCTACTCCCCAGTACCCAACCATCAACCTACAATACATAACAAAGAAAACATAAATGTTCACCTATGCCCATGTGTTAGTAAATAACACGTGAGAAATGACAATGAATTACTGCTCCTCCTACACTATTGCTTAATTATGACGATGTTTACTTATGGTATTTACATTGTAATGTGCTGTAGATAGTTGTAAAGGTGTATATTTAATCTTTTTTATGAGCAGCTGAAATGAGAAACAAGAATATTTTACAAACATTTTAAAGTGAAGAAATTATCATTTGTCAGCATTTTTTCCCCTTTTCTCTCTGTGTATCAAATTAAAGGGGTCTAATAATGCGATTTCAATTGTTCCTTTCTCTTTGGAGTGTTACAAGCTCTTGGTGCATGAAGAAGATCTGTAAAGTTGCAAAGACTAAAGTCTCAAATCCAAAGAGGGATTCTTTATAAAAGTTAAGAGTCAAGCAAGCCTACCTAAAATGGCTCATTCTAACAAACCCCCACATGTCTACGTCACGATGTGTGGGAAGATTTGCATAACGCCGCCAAAATGCACGAAAGAAAGAAGGGCCGTAACTTTATTCCTCACTGTAGTTTTGCCGCTGCATCAACTGTTGAAGGCGCTGTGTGCCTCGTTGTGAAAGCGAAACTACTTTGTTTGGTCTTCCAAAAGAGGACGATATCCGCTTCGTCATGCCTAGAGCTGATCTGTGCTGGTCGCTGAGGGAATACTTCAACTTTCATGTGGACGAAGTGGAAGTCCAGCCCGGGGTCGTCACATGTGGTTGCCACTCATTCATCGGATCCGCCGGGCGCGCCGTTCTCGACCCCGCCGCCTCAGCGCACGCTAAGCCGGGGCTTCCCCTCACGCTAGGCCGCTGTGTTTTTCGTTGTGAAAGCGAAACTACTTTGTTTGGTCTTCCAAAAGAGGAAACGACTACAAATCAGTGGTTAAGCTGAATTTACAACACTGGTCCAGAACAGTTCAAACCAACAATTCAGATGTGTGCAACGCATTTTACAGAGGACTGTTTACTGATCCTGGGAGAGTAACGTTAGACTACAATGCCGGCAGTTCTGACTCACGTAAGTCCGTTTTCATTTAAAGGGTTTGCCACTGATGATTCAAACGCGAGTATTGGGCAGTGGAGTAGTACTTGTTGTTTGTCATTTCTCCGATCACAAATGCGAAGGCGGGGCATAGAGGAGAAACAATAATGTACACTGTGAAAAATAATGTGTTTTTTTTTTTTTTTTACTTTAAAAGCAATAACACACATTTCCATGACTCCAAAGACACAAAATATATTGTCTCGTTTCCCAGGCAGCATTCCATATGACCCCTTTAACACAAGAACAGGATTAAAATGTGATTTGCTGCAGTAATATTGTTGATGGATGTTCTGCTTGTTTCCTCTTTGTTCCAGCTTCTGTGGATGAGACTTCCTCCAGTGCCTCTTGCTCCACAGAACCACAGACAAGACTCAGTCGCTCCTCACAGGTACCAGCAGTGGCTAACTTCACCTTTGCACTGAACCATCACCTTCATAACTAATTTTTACATGCAGGACCGTCCAAGAATGGATTTCCATTTCACCGTCATTCTTATGCACAGCACTCAACTCCTCCTCAGATCACCAGTTATGCCAGAAGGCAGTTGAATGCATGGCGTCACTATGTGAAAATGAGTCATTAGTGAAGTGCCGAAAGTTGACATTATGAGTCAAATCAAGAAAACCCCACAGATAACGCTGACAACATTTAGTCATGACTAAGACCTTTTGCTTTTTGCGCTGTCGCTTCAATTTCAGGCCGGGGATTTCTTGATTTGAATAAATCATCAGGTTCTAAACAGATAATTTGCTTGGTTGATCATTTACAGTAAATGCAGTAAAATATTTTATTTAAGCACTGAATCCACAAGAAACTGGCACCAATCAGCAGATTTTGAAACTTAAAGCTGCCTTCATGCTTTTCCCCTCTCATTTGCTTAATGTTGAACTTAGACGCTTGCACTGCTTGTCAGTCTCGCAATCCCCTGCCAGCTACTCAGCTCCCATAGAGAATGAGCTGAAAACTGTCATCTCCAGGACACTTACACCTTGTCCTTTCCTTTTGTATTCTTCATACCTGCATTAATCTTAATATTTTATTGGTAAAATCCTAACTTTCTCAACTTTTACCAGGCATATGCATTTCCGTTTAAATTCTCCTCCGAGCATGCTGTTATTTTCCATGTCTGTGGAGGACCTGTGTGTATGTGCTCATGATTATTTCTCCCATCTCTCTTACAGTCAGGGAGACAGAGGAAGAAAGCTGTGATGATGCCCCGTGTAGTGCTCACTCCTCTCAAGGTCAACGGTGAACACGTCCCATCAGGTTACAATAGCTCTTTTTCTCGTTCACTTTTTTTCTCCCCCTTCTTTCTGTTTTCCCCCCACTCTACAGTGGTTTTGTATACCTGCTCCCTCTGACTGTGGATGCTCTTTATCTGAGTGGCCTGACAGTGTTTGTAATTTTACGCACTGACACTCTCTAATCATTTATAGTGCAGTCTCCTCAAGGGCAGTTTTCCCACAGTTCCCTCCTGTTGACAGCCGCCGCCTCTATTTCTTGGTTAACTTTGCACTAAAAGCAGCATCTTTTCTTGAATCCATTGACGTGTTTGTCACTTGAACGTTAATACCCCTCAGTGTAAAAGCAGTGTTTCTGGTTTGTCCTGTCAGCCCTGCTCTGTTCCCCTTGGGTATCTGCTTTGCATTTGAGCCTTAGAGATATCCATTCACCCCTCTTCCTCTTTTTCTCTGTGCCTTGGGATATCCGTCCCTTTGACTTTTCGTGTTTCACGCACATGCCAAATCTTTGCCTGTCACTTTGGCCTCTTTAGTGCCACTAGCCTTCATGCCTCAGCTGCCCTACCCACACTCACTCGTTCTCAGAGAGTCTCACCAGCCTCCATCCTCCCCCCACCTTTACCCTCAGGAGCAGCGGGGAGGCGCAGGGAAGGCTCTAGGGGGGGTCCAGGCCCCACTCTTCGTACCCGCTCCGAGCTGGGCTGGAAACGCACCCAGCACTTCAAGAGCATACGTGGTCTTCGTTCAGGTACAGAGGATGAAAACCAAGGACCCCATGTATTAATTACTACCCCTAAGCCCCTTGCTTACCACTTTCTATAGCACATCAGTAATTCAATAACTCCTTTCCAGGTACACAGAGGGGGTGAATAGCTAACAAGTTATAACAAACATAACAAACTTATTTCTAACTAGAAATTAAGGCATTTGGATGGAGTAGGGAAAATAAACAAATAACCAATTATTCAATTAGTTTTATCATTTATTATTTGCAGTGGATGGTTGCATGCAAACAAAGGTGTATGTATATTTTTTGCCTTGATCCTATTAAATGGAGAACATAGGTTGCTATGTGTAATTGTGTATCTTGTCATGCTGGTTTCTCAAAGTGTGTAAAAAATGTGTTTTGACCTCAAACACTGGTCAAAACTTTAGTCTATTGCAGAGTACCAACCATGGTTTGTCTTCGTCAGGTTTTTTTTCTTTTTCAGTGTCAGTGTACATTGTTTTATTCTGTCAGATCTAGCTAAGACCAGCTTAGTGAGAGACTGTCATGTCTACATGTCTATTTTCATTGAAGATATGTTTTGTAGTGTGCATTATGCTTTGGTTTATTAATTGCAGCACTGGCTGATGTAATGTTCAATTGATAAAGTAAAATCTGTGTGGATTGATCAATAGCTCAGGTGGAATTAAACTATTATTATTGCTTTATTAGTTCTGCCATAACACCCTCTGATTATTTAGATTTACTAGCGCTTTGAATTCATATTATCGTACACTCGCAGTTTTGTGAATGTAGACCGGAGTCTGCTCTAAAGATATTACATAATTATGTCCCTGCCATGCAAGGTTTCATTAAGCAATGATCTTATGTACACTCAATGTAAGACTATATGTTGCAGGTCCCATGAAAAGGAATCGAGGGGGAGTGGAGGTGGATTTTGAGACTCCAGGCTCCATCCTAGTCAACACCAACATTCGTGCTCTCATCAACACACGCACATTTGCTGCTTTTCCTCCTTACTCCCAGCAGCAACTACTCCAGCTTTTACCAGAGGTGGACAGACAGGTATGTTTCTTAAAGGGGTCATATGATGCGATTTCAAGTTTTCCTTTCTCTTTGGAGTGTTACAAGCTCTTCGTGAATAGATAAGATCACTAAAGTTACAAAGACTAAAATCTCAAAAACAAAGAGATATTCTTTATCAAAGTTAAGACTCTGCCATGCCCCCCTAAAACGGCTCGTTCTAACACGCCCCCACATATCTATGTCACTATGTGGAAATATTTGCATAATGCGCCCAAATGTGCACGCAAAGAAAGAAGGCATGGTTTCAGTAACCGCAGTTAGTGTTGAAGCAGCCATGTCAGGGAGGCACTGTGTGTTTCAATGCGAAAGCAAAAGCACTTTATTTGACCTTCCAAAAGTAGATGCATTTAGGCATGTACTTTACGATACTACTAAACCGAACAGCCAATCGAATTTTATATGTACGACAGTTCCGTGAAACTAGGAAGAGAATGTGTAATTCTGATCACGTTTGCTGTGACAATCTGGCGCTTCTGAATCAGAACCTGTATGTATGTTTTATTATTTACTATTGACTGTTCAAATGCAGAGTTTCGCGCATGGCGTGAGTGCGTGCGCCTCTGCGGGCGTGCGTCGTGTGTGACAGAGAAAGGGTAACACCAGCTAGCACGTCAGCTGTCTAAACCGCGGCTTGTGTACTGCATCATCTCTGTGTCTGTCACGCGACTCTGTTGCTCTTTTGGGCTTGAACTGATGGTAAAAATAATGACATTATTTACTGTCTTTACATGTATTTTGAAAGATTAAGCTCGCGATTACGGTAAAGGGCGTTAGATTTCCGACGTGTGCTAGTGGTGTTCGGCCAATCACAATGCACTGGGTCAGCTGGCCAATCAGAGCAGACTGCGCTTGTCGGAAGGAGGACTTTGTAGAAAACGAAGCGTTTAAGAGAGGCGGGGCATAGAGGACCTAAAATAATGTTTACAGTATTTGGAAAATAATGTTTTTTTTGAACATTAAAGCATGTCAATATATTTTGTTACACCAAATACACAAAATAATGATCTTTAAAAAAGCATCATATGACCCCTTTAAATGGCCTCTGTTTTAATTCGTTCACTCACGTGTTGTAGTGTAGTACTGGCGTAGGTAAACTTTATTTTTGTTTCTATTTGTTTTCTTTTTGCTTTTTTCCTTCTACTCTCAACGAATATTTTCAATGCTTTAATGTTGTACGGTCGGCCCTGATTGGCTTGCTCGGGCCTAAGACAGTTCGGCATATCCATCAATAATGAATTCTCACCTCATGCCCATCAACAGAGCCTGGATCTAACAATCAAAGAGCGTCTAGCTGAGGGTAAGTCTCTTTAGTATTGTTCTGTAATATATGTAAAGAAATGACAGAAACTGACCAAGACAGGTTAGTAGACGGGCTATAGGTAGTTTACTATAATGGTGGATAAAGTGGGAATGTTTTTACTCTCTTGAAGGTGAGTTCACACATGAGATGCAGGTTCGCTTCAGGCAAGAGATGGAAAAGGAGAAGAAAGTAGAAGCATGGAAGGAGAAATTCTTTGAGGAGTACCATGGCCAAAGGTTCGATAGCCTTTTAAAAAAATTCTTAAACAGCTTAATTCCTAGAATTATGCTGTGGATTTAAATGAATTTTTTCCCATTTATTTCTTTAGGTCTGGGTTGACGAGAGAAGAGGCATTAAAGCTCACAATGAGTGATGCTGGAGATGTTGCCAGTGCAGTTCTTGACTCTGATTCTGCTACAGTGGCTACACCCAAGAGGCGAAGTGTTGGAAGAAGACGGAGGGAAGGCCGTATCAGACGGCGTTCACGGGCTGACCTCAGACGCAGAGCTCGGCGAACACTTTGCAAAACTACAACAGTAGCTGTACCTTCAGCAGAGACAACAGAAAGCACTGCAACTCCAGATGTTGAACCATCAGTTGCATCACCAGTCCCAGAAGCGACAGCAATTCAGGGAGAGGTGGTCCTTCAAACAGACCTCGGACTGGAAGCTCCAGAAGAAAACCTTTCTGAAGAGGCAGTTTCCTCTCCAGCTCCTGTACCCACACCTCCTCCAGCTTCTACAAGCTCAACCTGCGATGAACCAGAAGCCTCCACACGCCTGTTGCCTGAAGTACCTGAACCAGCTGTTGCATCCACTTCCTCTCCTTCCTCATCCTCCTCTTCAACATCATCATCATCATCATCATCGCCCTCTTCTTCTCCCTCCTCTGCCTCAGAAAGACAGACTTTTGCTGCAAGCTCAGATTCCTCTTCTTCCTCTTCCTCTTCCACTGCTGCTGTTGCCACCGACCCGCTGGATGATGGGGCATCGGTCATTACCACTGGTACAGCGGGCACTGGCGCAAGCAGCCGAGAGAGCAGCCCCGCTGCTAGTCCTGCCACAGCAAGTCCAGCAATTCAGCTCAAGGAGCAGAAGAGAAGGCCAGATGAGTCCCAGGCCTTCACCAGCTTTCCCGAGAAAAGGGCGCGGCTGGATGAGCGTCAGTCCTTTCGTAACACAGTTGACTGTGTGCACTCAGAAAAGCCACAACCTACAACAGAGGAGCCCAAGGTCCCGCCAATCCGGGTATGTTGGACACGTTATTTCTTGTACACCTCGTTGTAACAGTATTTATGTAAACCACAACTCATATGAGTGTTTCTTTTCTGCCCATTCCACTAGATACAGCTCTCCCGGATCAAACCGCCCTGGGTCAAGGGGCCGCCAACGTACCAAATCTGTCCCCGCATCGTGCCCCCCAATGAAGGGTCACGGCGGTCTGGGACAGGGGCGCGCACCCTGGCGGACATCAAGGCCCGTGCACAGCAAGCCCGTGCCCAGCGGGAAGCCGCTGCTGCTGTTGCAGCCTCTGGGGATGGGGGAGGGCCTGGGGGGAGCGGCCCGGGGGGTGGTACTGGGATACCGGATCGCTCCAGCGGGAGGCGTTCGAGAGAGCACCCAGGTCCCGTTGAACCTGGAGGAGGAGGAAGACGAGGAGGAAGAGTTGATTTGGAGGAGCAGGAATCGACTGCGAGCTCTCATTCGTCTGGAGCACAACTACAGCCGTCCAGTGTAGACTCAACAGACAGGCCTCAAACCTCCACCCCACTTACTGAACCATCTCCTTCCTCTGTGTCTTCAAACCCATCTTTACCACCATCAGAGTCTCCGAAAACACTCACGCTATCGCCACCTGCAACTGACAGCCCTGCTTCCCAGGATCAGGTGGAGGAGATTTGTGGAGTGGAAGAGGTGACTGCCTGCCCAAGTGATGACGCCTCAGAGCAGACCTTAGACACCCCAGTGCCTACGCCAAGTGAACCAGAGTCTTTTTTCAGTCATCAAGAGGGGAGAGGTGAGGAGACAGAGTCCAGTGAGAGCAGAACAACTACCCCTGTTTGCACCTCAGCATCTAATGATGCCATTTCTTTAGTGCCCACCTCTATACCAGACTCGCTGCCAAGATTTGGTGCCCAGGGTGTGGATGTCATTAGGACCTTGGCAGCAGCTTCTCAATCCTGGGAAGGTGAAAAGAATGGTGGTGAGCATCACCCAGGGACAACTGGAGTTATCCAGCATGGCTCAGACTTGAAAATGCCCAAAGAGACACTTGTTAGAGCCCGAAATGGATGGATAGAAAGTAGTGAAGAGCATTCCATGAGAGAGGAGATGTTACAAGAGCATAGGAATGGAGGAAGTGATGCTAATGGCAAATATGAATCAGCCTCTCTGCCTTGTCTACCAAGTAATGCTGGTGAGGAAGACACTGGAGATCACAGTGATTCTACGGAGACAGCATCTGACTTTGAAAATGAAACTCAAGAGGATGAAACACTGGACTGGCATGGAACCCAGATGGATAGTAACGGCATGCAAGCTCAGAATACAAAGTCGCAGAGTCAACCTGTCATTCAGATCTCAAGTCGACTCACTTCAATGTTGAATCCTCCTCAGCACCAGCAACCAGTCATACAAGCCCATATATCTAACCCCAACCATACTCAAACTGTCATTCAGGCTCGCTTCCCTAATGGTGTGCCAAACCAGCCCATCATTCATCCCCACAAGCAGCATCCAATTCATAGCCATGCTATAAACCATGCTCAGAACCAGATTGCCACTGCACCCTCACAAGCCCAAGTGCAAGCTTACCTGACACAGGCAGAGAGGGACCAAAGTAGAAATCTACTACTGAATGATAATGGCAATGGAGTAAAGCTGTTTGTCTCAACAGAGGATGACACCAAACCTCTCGTCAGAGGTCCTGGAGAAGATTTTGCTTTAAAGAATTCTGCAGTTCCTCCCATTGGCAGAAGAGTCCAAGGTTCATCTCGACCAGTTTCCTCTGTAGAGGCCAACAACCCTCTTGTCACCCAACTTCTTCAAGGCAGCCTACCCTTAGAGAAGGTCTTACCCCAGCCTCACTCAGTCAGCAAGCTGGAAATTAATCGACTTCCAGGTGCCCCTGCCGGTAACTCAACCAGTCGCCAACCTCCAAGAAATCTGGGACCACGTTTTAGAGGCCCGTCTGAGTCAGGAGGACCTATAGAAACTGGTGGATCTGACTTCCAGCACAAAGCCCCATCCGCCCGAGTGTCTCCTGGACCTGGTCGGAACTTTGGTTCTTCACCACCGGGTTCTACTCCATCTCGAATGGCATGCTTGTTTGAGGAAGCTAGCCCAAGATCCGCAAATGTTCAGTTCACTTCTCAAAAACCCGGAGGTGCAGTGCCCCCCGGAGCAGTACCTGTCATAACATCCCTCCCTTCAAACTCTTCTGCTAGAATCTCAATAGATGTGAACTCTCAGAATGCTCCAGTTTATGAATCGGCTGTCATTAAAGAGCACCCTGGACCTCTTCCTCCAAGGGGTGAAACTCCGGAGAGGCCAGCTGGCTTTCAACAGCATCCTAACAATCTCTCCCAGTCTGTGTGCAGAACCACACCTGATGCTCCCTCACCTCCACATGGCGACCTTTGTCCATCGGAGGTTGTTCCTACTGTTAAGATTAACTGGCGCCCGTGCAAACCCCAACCACTTCAGCATCAGACATATCAGCAACAGCTTTCTCCTGTAGCTACAGTAAAGAATGAAGTCTCCTCACGCCCTTCGTGCCAACAAGCTCTGACCAAAAACTCACCTGCTCCAAACAGTGGCAATACTTCTATTGTAATAACCAAAAAGGAGCCTCTGGACAATTTTCATGGAGGTGGTGGAGCTATGGAAGGACTGCTAAATATGGAAATGTCTCTTGTTAGAATGGCCAAGAAGGAACAAGTCAAAAATCCATATGCCCGCCAAGCAGACACCTCCACTTCTCCTGTCTCCTCCTCCCCTTCCTCATCGGCCTCCAGTCTCCCTTACCAGTTATATGGCAAGCTACCAAAACTACAACAGAGTGGGGGCAACGGAGGGTCCTCCTCCAGCTTCAGTTACACAGCTAATGTATCCGTGGTGGACGGTAACGGGTTCTCCCGCAGTTTAGCCGATGGTGTGCTGCAGCTAAGGCCACGTGTGAGCGTCAACAACAGTGGAGGCCAGAATGCTACACTTAGCATTCAGGCATTCGCGGACAGCGCTGCAGAAGAAGTGGCTCTCAAGTGTTCCTGCCGACTTAAGGCTATGATCATGTGCCAGGGGTGTGGCGCTTTCTGCCATGACGATTGCATTGGCCCCTCAAAACTGTGTGTGTCATGTCTGGTTGTAAGATAGTTTGTTGCAGCTCCTCCAAACTGAGCCGGTTGGTCAGAGCAAATGCTTTGACCACTCCAGAAAATTCTAGCCCTTTGCCTGTGGTTGGATACCACTGGAAGTCTTGGACTCTTTTGAACAAAGAATGAGGCAGGACACTGCATTGTTCAAATGGAACAGTTTTTTTTTCTTCTTCTTTTTTTTTTGATGGGCCAGGCAATACAATAGGGCTGGAAGATTACTTGTAAGATAAAAAAAGTCAGTCTGTATTTTTGTTGCATATTTTTTTCTATTGCTGTTATGATGGTGTTGTTATTATTAATATTATATGATTCAATAAATTGATATTGTTTTTAATTATTATTGGATATTACATGAATTTACATGGCACGGTTGATTGTAAATTGTGCCTTTTTTTCCCCCAACAAAACATTTACCTCATCTTCTTGACACCAGTCATCAGTTCAGTGTGAAAATGGTGGCGTACCTGTTTGTTTTCTTCTCTTGAATTCCTCTCAGTGAAGAGAGCTTTAGAAGAATTTTGTGTGTAATGTCTTGCAAAGATTATTTTTTTAATCATTAAATAAGAAAATACATTTTTGTTATTTTGTAAGTGCTTTCTTCTTTTTGTTTCCATTTTTATTTTCTTATCCAAAGTGAAGTCCAGTCTGTACTTGGCGGTTAAGCACAGTATTCAAATCTAATAAAGCTGAAAGTTAGTGTATTTGATCTTTTTTAACTGAGGGTAAAGTGGGCCAAAGTTGTGTTTGGGGAAAAAAGGTATCATTGTATCATCACAGTGATACATTGGTATCATTGTATGTGTTTCCACAGCATGTGCAGATATTTCTTTTAATGTCACCCATTTAGGTAGTATTTATTGTCTTCAGCCCTCATAATAATGCATACAGTATGGTTCGCACTTTCAGAAATCTAAATTATGCATTTAATCATTTAATCTGTCTCACATGTGAGCCCAATGTTTATCAGTGTTTAGAATTTATTTAATTTTACATTAAATGTTTGCAGAGACAACGGTCTGAGTTTTTCAAAATACATCCATAATACTTTGGTTTGTGTTCTCCAAAAACTGTAAATTGATTTACAAGTCAATTTGGACCCTCTAGTCTTTGCTACATTTGGCACTTCATTGTTAATTGTATGCCACATGCACACTTTCATTTGCATAATGAAAATAATATAATTTTTTAAAAGTGAAGGATTTTAGTAATGAAATGGATTATATAAATGTATAATTCAAAACAGCTTTTTTTTCTTTTCTTTTTTTTTCTTTTTCAATTAGTGCATTCTACATCACTGGACAAAGTGCACATCAGAGCATTACCACAATTCAGAGCACCATTTTATAACTTGTTACACAACTATAGACTATACCTTTTATACTTCTATATAGCAAAAGGCAAATGCAAAGGCCCTGAAAACAGTACAAACCCAAGACTATTTCAAATAGTTTTTCCATCTTAAAATCCCTGAAATTGTACGACACTGATTATGTTGGACGATCACATTTTTAAACGTGCCATTGTATTTTCACACAATATAAGTGTAATTCAGCACACAATTAGATTTTTTTTTTTTTTTTACAAATCCATACACCAGAAGAATATTTTGATTTTCACTTTTCATAGTAAATCTATGAGCTGAAACTAGATGTTACATAACTCACAAAACAAAAGAATACACTGCATTTATGATTTAGCAAACTGTTAGTCACTAATGTCCATTTGAAAATGTCACTGCACAAATAACATGAAACGTAGATTAATAAATCAGTTTTGACTGTTTCTTGATTCCATGATTAACGGTTAGCATTCTAGACCATGAATCCAGATCCAGCATTGGGAATTTTCCTTTATAGATAAAATTAAGTATCTCTGCCACCTGACTTGGCAGAACAAAGAGTGGTGAAATTCTATGAGAAAGGTTATCAGGATAATGCAAAAAGAGAATTCTTGATGTGACAGTGCTAGGTAGATGCGAGTAGTTTAGAATAGACTATTCACTGGAAGGAGAAATCTACTTCTCTCTGTAGTAAAGAAGATACATCTTGAGAGGCTCTGGCAAAGGCAGGCTAAGGATCCTCTCTCTTAAGAGGTTTACTGGAGTCTCTATCACCAAAACACTGCCCTCATTCCTTCTCTCATTCTCTTCTAGTTGTTCACAAACCCTTCTGCAGTCTTCATCTTCATCCTCATTGTCTGTGGATGACTGGTTGTTGTTGTTGTCCATGGGTCCGGGAATCAAGCGACTCATGAACAAATAACTATTGGTCAGAAGAGGGGTGTCACGATGCTCTCGTCTCTGTTTAAGGTGATTTCTTCGCTTCAATCCAGTTCTCCGTGGTAGTGGCAAGGATCCAGACCCGGATTTCTTTAGAATGTGACGGATGGAGATGCGGGCCAGATCCTGAAGACTCCGCACCTCAAACATGGCAGCTGGACAGCATGAAACATGGGGGTTTTTGACTGCATTTATGCATATACACCAATCCTATTATCATTATACTCAATATCCACAATTTTTTTATCTAGTATTTTTTTTTTTATTATTTCTATTTTTTATATATATATTTCTATATTTTTATCTCACAAAGGCTGCATTTATTTGATTAAAAATGCTACAGTAACAGTAATATTGTAAAATATTAATATTCAAAATATTTTAAAATGTAATTCATTCCTGTGATGTCAAAGCCGAATTTTCAGCATCATTACTCCAATCTTCAGTGCCAGTGTCACGCTCATGACATGATCTTTCAGAAATCATGTTGAAAACAGTTGAGACCTTATGAATTTTTTCAGCATTCTAACATATATGAATGATAACAATGTACATTTTTTTGTAACAATGTTTTTACTGACACTTTTTATCCTTGCTAAATTATTATTTTTTATACTTTTGAACCGTAGTGTACAGTGCTGTTCAAATATCCAATAGAAGTGAAATTGCTTCTATTTTGTATTTTTCTAATTTAATATACCAAAATAAAGAAAAGGCCACAATAATCTAATTTAATTAAACAATTTAAAATACAGCAGGTGACTTACGTAGAGACACTGCTCTCAGTTTACCATTTTCTCTGTGTTTAGGGAGCACAAGTGGTGCAAAGGACACAGCAATTATCTTTCTCGTCTCCCATGTGTTATATCCTGTCCGAGTAATTTTAGTGAGCTAGAACAAATTAGAAATGCATAGACATAAATTTCACACACAATCTCTCCTGGATTACCTGAAACCAGATGTACTGTAAAATTGCTTTGTCTTTCAATTATTCACCTTTTCTTCCAGAGGTAGTACTAAGACGCCCCCAACCTTCAACAGCTTCTTCATGTAGTCTTCATGTTCTCTCTGGACCCCTGCGCCACAGTAAACCCTGTCATACTGCCTGCTTTCCGGGGCAATCTCCAGACAGTTGCCCACCACAAAGCAAGGCTCACAGAACTCAAACCTAGACCAAAAATATTGACAATGTCAGTCACTTCATTTTGCACACTACACTTTGAACAAGGGAATGAGTTTATATTAACATAAAAGTAAACACCCAAAAGTTACTACACCTGTCAAAACTATAATTTGTCTTGATGAAGAAGTCCAGCTTCTGATAAGCATATTCTATAACATCTTCATGTAATTCCACACCATGATTCACACCAAATGCTCCTGGAAATATGACAGAAAAATTCAGTGAGCACATTATGGCATATGAAAAAAATGCACTGAAAGAAAAAACAGGGTTCATGGTAATGTTGAGATGAAAACCTAAAACGCGATAAAAAAGTGTCCTCATATACTCGCCCTTATGTCGTTCCAAAGTTGTATCATTTTTCTTTTCTTGAACACAAAAGAAGATATTTTGAAGAATGATGGTAACCAAACAGGTTTGGTTCCCATTGATTTCCACTGTATGAAAAAAAACACAATGGAATTCAATGAGAATAGAAACGGTTTAGTTACCTTTCTTCGAATACTTTGTTTTTTTCCAATCAGCAAATTCATACAGGTTTGGAACGACATAGGGGCAGTAAATGATGGCAGAGCAAAATGAAAGCCTTCATGTTCTCTATGAACTCACCCAGTGTAAGTCCCACCATGGTGCTGAGGTAGCCTGTGCCACTGCCCAGGTTAAGAAAGGACAAGCCAGGCTGCAGGTCTAAAGCCTCCATCACCTCAGAGTAGATACAGGGCGCAGAGAGGTGGATGTTGCCGTGTCTCCAGGCCAGATCCTTGTAGGCACTGTCACGGAATTCTTCCAGATAGTAGTCAGCACGATCAATGGCCCTGAAGGCATGTTCAACCAGATCTGAGCGAATGTACTGGGCCTCCTTCAGGTTGTCAATTAACTCGTCATTGTCCTCCCCAGCACTGACTGCACCTCCCATTTTAGCTCTTTTTTGGGTGCAAAACAGAAGAGAAGAAAATAAAAGACATGTAAGTGTGCACGTAGCCAAATACAAAAAACTGGAAACATACCGTTGATTCAGGCCTTTAAAAAAGTTGAACTGATAAACAACCACTTTCATTAGTTTCTTGCTATAACAGTGGATCTGAACTGATTTTGCTTCAGAAAAGTGGCACCCCAACACAGTACCAGGACCGAGTAAGATATAAAACTGAAATGTATTAATATTACCATGAAATGAATAGACCAAATAATATGCTAAATTATTAACTTGACATAGGCTGAATAGGAAAATTTACAAATTAAGTTTCTTTAATTTTTTTACACTACTATTCAAAAGTGGGGTTGGTAATAATTTTTTAATGTTCTTAAAAGTCTATGCTCAACAAGGCTACATTTTTTTTAAATAAAAAATACAGTAAAACAGAAATGAAATATTAACTTTATACATTCATGATAACTTTTAACATTCATTATTATCAATGTTGAAAACAACTGTACTATTTATTTTTTATTTTATTTCATTAGTTTTGTTTTTATTTATTTATTTATTTTTCTTTTTGGTGAATCGACATTTTCAAAAAATACATTTATGTCAATCGAATCCCTGTATATAAACGTCTTTACTGTCAATTTTGATCAATTAAATGTGTCCTTGCTAAAGTATTAATTAATTTTTTTAAATATAATACCTACTGCCGCCAAATGTTTTCTTAAGTTTGGTAAAATATCTCTTGAATTTTGGTTGTTCCTTGCTCTTGGCAGCCAGTAATTAAACATACAAACCAAACTGAGGCTGCGGTAAGCCTATTTATTTCGCTATCCTAACTATGCACAATCATATTAGTTGAATTTTATGTTTTTAAATAAAATGCATATAATGCATTGCTGTCCCAGACAACACTTTAGATTGTGGCCCGCTTGTTGAGAACCACTTCTCTAAAAGATGATGGATTGCATGTCTGCTTAATTATACATCTGAGCATTTAACTACTGTCAAGCAGAATTTGTCCTAATACATTTTGTAATCAATCTGAAAACTCAGTTCACAAGTTCATAAGACTTCTTTTTGAGGAGAATTTTGCTTAGGAAGTGTGTTAGTGTTGTATTTCTTTAAATGCCACTGTATTTAATATTTTCCTATCTAATGCAATGACATGCGTATGTATTTAAGTGTCCAAATAATTTGGGGGCTTACTGCACATGCTTTGGTTCTAACAAAACAGCATTTTTGTCCAGTTGACGGGTGGTGGCGCTGGGCTGCGCTGTTGGAAAGTTCAAGCTTCCCCAGAGACGCTGTGTAGAAACTGCGGATGTGAGGAATGCTCCACCAATCACCGCGCGCTCAAATGCAGCTGCGCCATTCGCTAACAAACGCATATTGTGCAGTGTTTTGTTGAACATCCGGGTAGTTACTCAAATACAGTCCAATATGAAATAACATACATCAGCCCTTTATTTTTAATCATCACGACCTGCCGTTCATTCTGCACGCTAAACTACTCGTTAGGCTCAGTGAAAATGCACTAACCAATAGTTTATCATTCTATTATCACGCCAGAATTATAATAGATAACAGCGAGCACGACTCATATAATGCGCTTACCTGCAAAAAGTAGACGTAAATGAAAACAAAGACAGGAAAAATCGGGATGGAGGTGTTTTGGGTAGAAACTTGTCACGGGAAACACCCCGACGACTTCACAGTCGACCGAGCTGAATCGTCTGGCACCCTGAAACACCCTGATTATGGTCTGTCGAGGCTGTCCATTCGGTTAACTGTCTCCTGTTGTTTCTATCTCTCGGTTTCTTCCCATAAACGTCCACGGCGAGCAGCGCTGGATGTAAACATTCGCCAGCTGACTCCGTGACGTCACGCACACAAACACAAACCAGGGGCCATGGAGCACATGGGTCCTGCACTACATTCTTTTTATGACATATTCATAAACACAGCAGCCTCTGGTGTTGATAAGGATAGGGGAAAAAACGGAAGCAGTCAACACATTTTTATTGGTGAATAATTCTCAATGTGGTTATTTCTATTTAAGTGTTGTATGGGCACATATTTTAGATATATAGGGCCTCGATTGAACATTGCCACCGTTGTTGCACAAAAGAAAAGATTGTTGATCTGTAGCAGGGCATGATGTCACACCATATGGGGTAAGTTGTCACAAAGGAGCCATCATGGCATGTCAATAGCCTATTAATGGTTTTTCAGCGACATGTAGACAGTAAAATAAATCTATAACTTTTAAAAGACGTGAATTTTAAACAGTTTTTGAGGTTTTGTTATCAGCCATTTTATCAGTATTGGTCTTAATACATTTAGACATCATTTAGCAGACGCTTTTATCCAAAGCATTAATATTTAATATCATATTAATATTAATCTTGACAAAATACAAATACATCCTTTATGTTTTTATGTAGACTTTATCAGCTGAACAGAAATCGTGACTGAATCATTTTGTATCCAGCAGATGTCAGCCAAGTATCCTGCTGAGAGAGTGTTTGGTTCGAATTTTATCTTTGCTCTAATAAATGTCAGAGAAGCCAAAATTATTGGGACTGACCAATGTCTCACAAAATATCACTGTTGGATCAGGGGCAAATGCAAGCTTGTAAATATGCAGTCATAATAACTCAATAGAAGCCCTCAGCATTAAATGCTCTCTGTTGTAGGTGATAGAATTCCCATTTATTTTATCAACAACATGGGCAAAGACTATCCATATGCAGCAACCACTAACACAGAGACATTTACAAAATAAATATGCAACAAGATCTCCATTCAATTTGTTCTTAAATACTAAATAAATAACAATAAATACATCATATATGTTCAACCCACTTCACTCTTGACTGGAGGGTGTCAAAATACTTTTATGGAAAACAGAACTCATTAAATAAAGAAGAATATTAAAAAACAATATAAAAATTGTTAGGTAGAAAATATTTGCACTTAAAAAAAAGAGATTATAAATCTCTGTCTTTAAAATAAATAGGAAGGTTTATAAAACAATTTGCTGTCGATATTCTTAAAATATTGCCTCTTTCACAACGCAGAAGGCAACGTCTCTCCTCTTAATAACTGTTTAAAAGCTGTGTATAGAATTTTGCTTTGTGAAATAAATTAAGTCCATAAATAGACACTGATTAATAAATAAATAAAATAACCCTTAACATGAATAAATAATACATTAAACTTACATTTCAAGGACCCAATTTAAATAGCCATAATAATAATAATAATAATTACAATAATAACATGACGATGGAACTACAAACTATTCATGGAAGTGCAATATCTATGTTCTCAAATACGATAAATATTACTGAATGGAACAGGAGAACATTTACACCAAATATGAGACAACATTATCATACAGGGATCAAATGTAGCAGTGCTGCATACTAATCATATTTTGTCAAGGGAGGTCATTAATTGGGAATTCACCTTCGGACGTTACACATAAAACACTCTGTTACGCATACACACATAGACTCTCCTCCACAGACACACGACAATCTCACAACTTATTGTTCACGGCAACCTCCATGCACTGAGGGAAGTAAAAAGGCAGATCAGTGTCGGTGAGAGTTGCTCTAGAAAACAGTAACAAATGGTTTGCTCCAAAATATACCCCAAAACAAGAAGAGCCAGCTTGGTTTAAGAGGCAAAGGATCTTGTATCTCATCAAAATTGCTAAGCAGCATAGTTTGGAATTGGAATTTGGTCCTTTTCTCTGACTTCCATGGGTCTCGTGATGTTCCGCGTTTACGAAGGGTGCCACATACAAAACCTGAATGTCCTTAAACAGTATTTTTATGTTGTTAGTCTGGTTATTTAACCCACAGTGTCTTGCAGCTGCTGCTCCTCTGCTCACACCTCAATGCCTTTGACAGCCTGGTTGATCGACTCGAGTAGGGCTCTGTTCTCTGGGTTCTGATAGCACTCCTTATCGGTGAACATGTGGGTCAGGGTGTCCACGCAGGCGTCAAAATTCTGCTCAGTGATGGGCCCTTGCTGTGGTAAACAACAGATTACAGTTTGTTAAAAGCAAGCTACATAAAAGTATAATGTACAATGCTAGTTGGGCATAGTCATAAAAGGTAGATAGCAAGCGGGCTGACCATCTGTGGTAGACGGATGTTGGCAAGGCTGCGGATAAGAGCCTGGCTCAGGCCTGACAGTTCCATGAACAGAGCCTCATTCTTCTCCTCTATGAGTTTATTCTCTTCCTCCATGCTCTTGAGGTTCTTCTCCATGGATGAGATCTATTGAGGGATAGAATTGCATGAATAAACAGCAGCTGCACGGTCAAGATGTGTATTCTATCTTTGTGATGATAAAATACTGTCATTTGTAATATTGTATTTAAAGTACTGTAAATATTATCATTATCATTATATTTCTTATGGAAATATTTCTTATCAAAAAAGCTTATTACATGCAGTTACCACCAGTGAAGGACCTAATGCTATTAATGATCTCAGATCTCATTTCAGCCATATATAGAGTGAATCTGTTTCATATCTGTCTTTATCAAAGTTTCTGATACATGAACTGTTCAAAAGTTTGGGGTCAGTAAGATTTTTTATTTTGAAGGAAATAAATGTGGCAGGGATGCAATTAATTGATCAAATAAAAAAAACTTCTTTCAAAAACACAAAAAAAACTTACCAACCTCAAACTTTTGAATAGTAGTGTGTATATGCATTTATAAATATGCATTTAATAAAAGCAGACCTGTGTATGGAGGTTGTCCATGTCTGCTTCCATCTCAGAGTTCGACTCATTCAGTTCATTGATCTCTTTGTTCAGCTGTTTTATGTCTTCATCATTGTCAAGAACTGAAGGGAACAGAAAAACAATGCATATGTTAATGAAGAGCACAAAATGAACATAATGGGGATGAAAGAAGAGAAGCAAATTATATTTGATCTTACCATCACTTGCCCTGAATTTCTTGCTGATGTAATCATCTCCTGGGAACCTGGCTCTCTTCTTGTTAGCTGAAGCTCTAGGGCAACCTGATAGACTGTAGAAACACATTATGATTAAGAGATATGAAAAAATGTATTGTCTTAGATTTATTGTTTTTATTCTTTCGGTTTTAATCTTTCGGTAACCCCAGAAAGCCAAAAACAGGCATTTCTAATATTTAAAAACATATTACTTACATATGGCATTTCCAAGACAATTAGTTTTATTATATATCTATCATATACAGTATAGCAGTTTTAATTCACTCTCAGCTTGCCATTTATCAAGACTATTTAATACCATAATACTAATATTTATCTGTAAATTTTTACTAGGTCCCGTCTGTACCTGCGATGAGTGAGAAAGCTGCCGTTGGCATGTCCTGATCCATCACATCCTGGCGTAGGGCAGGTCGGGCCTTCAGTCTTGAAGGCCTTCCAGGAGAATGGAGTGCCATTTAACATGCCCTCCTTCTGCTGGCGTGCTGCCAGCGGGCACCCATAGGCACTGCGGTGAGTGGCATATTTCCCACTGATATGCCCCAGACTGTCACAACCTGGCACCGGGCACCTATTGTGAGGTAAGTGATGAACTGGCAGTCAGGTTTGGCATTCTCTAAAGATACAGGCTGTGCTCAAAAGTTTTCGTACAGAAAAAGTTGAGATTGTTTTGTAAAAAAAAAAAGAAAAACATACTTTAGGATCTCAGAATCTTCCTTGTCATCCTTAGTCGGGGTGGTTTTGATTCCTCCCTTCTTGGCACGTGGACATCCAGACAGACTGCAATAGAGAAAGTGTGAATGTTATTATTTTTTTACATTTGCCGTTTAATATTTTTGACTAGTTGCAAAGCTTGACACTGAATCCAAAAGTGCATCTTGAAAGTAGGTTCAGTCAGTGTAATATCTCTTAATTAACATACCTTCTATGGGAAGCATAGTTTCCAGTGATGTGTCCTGTTCCATCACAACCTGGGGTAGGGCATCTGGAGGTCACAAAGAGAAAGACTTTAGAAAGATACAATTCAAATATCACACATACAATCATACTGGAAATCTAAATAAACAGTTGGCCTTCAGCCTGGATGCTTAATGTGTCTCAGCTGGTTTGATGCATCTCTAGGACACAGTCCAAGAAAATTATATTTTTGGCCACTGAAAATATAAAGTGATTACTGCTTCAAGAGTATAAGAATAGCCAGTAAAAGGTACAGTAAACAGTGCTTTGCAGTAACAGCAGTATTATGTAGAGTCAAGTAGAAGCAGTAATCGGTAAAGGATTCATTAGAGGAAAAAATAGAGCACAGACATACTTGAGTTCAGCAGAGTGGGCAGCCATGAGGGTCCGAAGACTTTTATCAGCAAGGGGACAACCAGAGAGACTGAAGAACAGTAGAAAAATACCAGGAAGGAAGAAAGAATAGAGGGAGGAAGATTTAATTGAAGATGGAAGAGATATATATTTTGTAGTATGTCACTGATTTGTCATTTTTCTGTATGTATTTTAGCAAATATATACATACAAAGAGACATGAGTAAATGAGTTGCCCAAATGCATTAAAGAGACATAAAGCATTTGTCTGCAGTCAACATACAGGTTTATGCTATAGAGAGCTGAAGCTGTTAGGGTTCAACAGAGAGGAAAACAGATAAAGAAAAAAAGAAAACACAAATAGGGCTTGTGTTCAGAGTTGAAATACTGTGTCAGCTTCTGGCATACCTGCGGTGTGATGCATAGTTCCCAGTTATATGTCCACTGCCATCACAACCTGGGGTGGGACATCTGGAGGGGAGGTAAAGAGAGTATTAAATCCCTGTGGAATCATTCTGGTAATTTATTAACCTTTGCAAAACATTAATTTTACAGACGTCTTTTATTGGCTTAGCAGATGTGTTTTGTGTTTAAATAAGGCTGTTGTTGCAGCAGACACTTACAGCAAGACCTCTTTCTTGCTGTCCTTAGGCTGGAATTTGACTTTGAAGCTGGAGGTTGTGACCTCACCAGGGTATTTCCTGTCCTCCGTGCTCTCCTGAGTGGCATCATCATCATCTCCATCAGAGGAAGCGTATGAGTGTGTGGTGTACTCAACCTGGACACAACAGACAAACAACAGTCAAACAGGTGCAAAACTGTGAAAGTTTAATTCATAGAATGAAGGTTTTTATTCATTTACCATAATTTAACCATGAAGTGAGACTATATGAATATATCTCAAATTGATATACATTTACCTCCTCTGGCTCCTCCTCTTTCTGTCGGTTTGACTTGGTGTAGTCCAGAGGCCCCTCCCACTCCTCTTGTTTATAGGTGTGGCTGGAGTGGGGTGAGTTGACGTCATGGTGTTGAGAAGATGATGACGAGGGTGAAGATGGGTCTGGTGACCTGACACCTTCCCTCTTGGGTTTCTTCATGCTGAGGTCCAGTGTGCCATTCTCATCCACCTCAATGTCCATGTCCTAGATTTGAGAAGATATTAATTAGAATCTAGCATATATATAATGTGGATGTTATGGAACTCAACTTTCCAGATACAGACAGAGAGGAACTAACTTTGCTGGCCTGATCTGGCTGTCTGGTGCTGAGGTTTTCAGGCCTCTCCCAGCAGCGGGTGGACAGGTTGAGAATGGCAGTGGCAGCCATGTGTGCGGCTTCGGCATCATGGGTATAATCGTACCCACTTGAGGTGGAAGAGGAGCTGCTTTTGGTGTAGCCTCCTGACAGGCTGTGGCTGTGGGACAAGGCTTTGGGGAATGGTTTGGCTGTTCATTAGAATAGTAATAATAATAATAATAATATGTGTTTCAGTATGCTATCAATAATTAATTATCTATTAATATCTGTTGTATTTGTATCTGTTATTTTAAAGGGAATGAGGGGGTGCTTACATTTGAAGGCTTTAGGTGAGGTTTCGCTGGTGGGCATCTTGGGTGCAAGCATGCGCTTGCCGAACACCTGTACATCGAAGCTTGCATAGTCGAAAGACACCTTAGAATACTTCTCCAGCTCCTTAGCCAGGTTAGCACGAGGAGTGGCTGGCATGGCATTGGGCCTGTAGCTACCGTACTGAGGGATGTCCAGCTGTTTCACAAAACACATCGGCCTGTAGAGGAAAGAGTGTTTAGTCACAATGTTTCCCTATCAGGCTCTTTTGTCTGTTAAAGATCTAGCTGGGATGTTGAGAAGAGGACCTGAGAGGACCTCACCTGAGAACTCTGTCAGAGTTTGAGCCTCCGCTGGCAGGATCACTGACAGAGGTCTGCGGCTGTGACTGCTTTTCATGGCTTTTCTGTTTCCCTGCAGCAGCAATAGGGCAGCCAGAGAGACTAAAAGTGTCCAATGCAAGAAAACACATGGTTTTAGGGAAACCTGTTGTGAACAGAAATTGACGCCTGAAAAGTTTAAAATAGTTATGGAGCAGTACCTGCGATGTGTGTTGCGGTTGCTGTTCACATGTCCCTGTCCAGTGCATCCAGGTGTTGGACACTTAAGTATATTCTCGTGCATTGCCAAGACTAATGCCAAAAAACACATTACTTAAGATATTAGTCTACCGTTCACATGTTGTTTGTTTTTTAAAGAAATTAATACTCTTATTCAGCAAGGATGCATTAAATGCGACCAAAATGGGCAGTAAAGACATTTCTAATATAAAAAAAAAAACATTTTAAATAAATGTTCATTTGAACTTTCTATTATTCAAAGAATTAAAATAAAATCATGGTTTACACAAAAATATTAAGTAGCACAAGCTCTCTTGAACATTGATATATTTAAAAAAATAAAATAAAATTCTTGAGCACCAGATTAGCATATTGGCAATGATTTTTTGAAGGATATATTTATCACAGGAATAAATTATATTTAAAAATATATTAAAATAGAAAACAGCTATTTCAAATTGCAACAATATTTGTTTTTTTTTACAGTATTTTTAATCAAATTAATGCAGCAAAATACTTTTTTTTAAAAAGTATAATATTTTATATAAAATATGTACACATTTTATCATTTTTTATACAATTTTTACAAACAAATGTATGTAAATGTAAATGTGTTTTAAATTTGTATTAATATATATTATGTGTGTGTGTGTTTCACATATTATAATAATAGTGCAACACAATGCTTACCCTCTGGAGGGATTCTGTCCTTGTGTGGGCACCCAGAAAGGCTGCGGTGGTGTGGGTATAATCCAGTCACATGACCTGCCCCATCACATCCTGGAGTAGGGCACTTTACTTCCTTCTTCTCTGATCTAGAACCTTCTGTGCCCAAGAGTGATGAGGCAAAAGCAAATTAAACTCCGCACACACTGTACCTGCATGATAATGTTATCTATATTTAATTGGGGTCATAATAGGTAGGCAGCAATTTCCTGTCACCTTTGCCATAGTATGCTCTACGAGCTGTGATGTCCATGGTATTACTCATCCTCTCCTCTGAGCTGTGGTAGCACTGCTGCTCAGGAGAGCAGCTCTCTTCAGAACTGCGGCCTGTTTGTTTGGCTTTCAGTGCAATGGCCTGTTCCAGAAGTCCCAGGTTCCCCCGTGTCATGTCGTACATCTCTGAGTCATCTGTGACATCTGACCTCTGTGACATGCTGTCCAACTCGTCATCATCCGCTTCATCAGCCTCCTCTTCTTCTCCGTCATCTTCCTCTTCTTCCTCTTCCTCTTCCTCTCCCTCTGAACCCAGCTCGATGACTACAGTGGGTGAGTCTTTATCCGAAGCATCATCTCTTTCGTCTTCATCCTCCTCCTCCTCATCTTCACCAAGAGGGTGGTTTAGATTGATGTTGCTGTGCGTCATCATGTCTAATTCCTGAGCTGAAGCAGCAGGGACAGGGGCAATTAAGGAGGAAGGCTCTACCTGGGATTGGATCTCCTCATCTTCTTCCTCATCATCATCATCATCTTCACTGTCCTTCTCTGTCTCCCCAGTGTCTTTGGTCTGGATTTTGCCAAAGTCTCCACTGAAGTACTGGTGGTCCGAGTTGTTCTTCTGGCTCAAACATTGTGTCTCCTCTTCCCCCTCTTCCTCTTCCTCATCATCCTCCTCTTCTTCCTCAACTGTTGTCACAAGCTCGTCAGTCTCTTTCAGCTGCTGGGTCACACGCTCTTCCTCTGTAATCTCTTCTGCTTCCTCCTCTACCTCTTCCTCTCGAGCCTGAATTTCTTCAGTGACCTGTAGCCCCTCCTCTGCCTCAGCATCCATGGTGATTTGTTGGATGGACATAGCCTCGATATTGGCTTCTTCCTTCTCAATTTCGCTCTCTGGCACTAAACTTGATGTTTCTCTGACAGGTGTCTTTTTCTCTTCTGAATCCACTTGTGAAATTTCTTCTAAGGGAATGGCAAAAAGGCCATCATTAACTAAATGTTTTTTTAATGTTTCTTGACAAGTTTGGGTGATATAATAAAGCATAAATACATAAAGACCATAGTATGTGCACTGTATGGTACATAACTTTAAAAATAATAAACTTTTTTGTAGTTAATAGGTTATTAACCCACCTGTCATTGCTTCTGATGTAGGTGTTTTTTCTTTTGCTTCCATCTCTTTATCAGTAGTGTCCTCTTCAGATTCTACTCCCTCATCTTTTGTTTCTGTTTCACTGTTTGTGTCACTGTCTGCATTAAACCCATCATCCATGGCCAGCTTTAGGGGGCTGGGCTTCTTTTTGGGGGCTGGCTGATTCTCCTCAGCCTCCTGGAGTTTTCTTTTCTTAGCTAATGGGCAGCCCAATGAACTGGAACGGATGAAAAGGTTTGGCAAAAAACTCAGTTGCTCACTTTTTCTTTTTTAATAATGGCAGCTATAAGAGACTGAATTCTTACTACCTACCTTCTGTGTCGTGCATACTTTCCACTGACATGGCCTAAGCCGTCACATCCTGGTGTAGGACAGCTGCAAAACAGTGGTTTTGATTAGCTATATACATTAACATACTAAACTCTGGTCTTTAAAAACATGATGAGTAACACTACAAAAGCATAAACGCTCTCACCTGTACTCTTGTCCGACAAGCTCAAGAGGAACTGATATAAGGAGCGAGATAAAAGCTCTGTCATTCATTAAATTCACTAAAATGGACAAAACATATTTTTCAAAACATTATTTTTTTAAAGAGTTTTTAAGAGGCTATCACCTCTGATTCCTTTTGAGCGTGTCCTCGTCCGCTTCTCATCTGCGTCTTGGCTCATCTGGAACACAAACACATGAGTGGTTATGAGATTATAATAAGTATTTATTAATGCCTTTAGATATTTACACTCTCCGTTTCTCTAATGTGTCTCTAAAATCATACAACATCACTGTTCTCCGGCTCTTATACCTTCAGACTGTGATTTTTGTCTTCAGATCTGAGCAGGTCTGATTTCACAGACACCAGAGTAGCCCCCTATCCTCTTAAATGCTTGTAAAGAGCTCAATCAATAATACACATCCAAGTTTTTTCAAATGCACATCCCTCCCAATCCTTAGTGGAGGTGAAGTGAAATATAAGAAAGAAATGAGGCCCTCCCAGACTTATAAAGATGTCAGAGCTTCGGAAAGGGAAATGTACTTTTAGTTTCTTTGGTTTTGTGGTACAGTATAAGACAAGAGATAATCAATGAAAATGAAGCTACTCTGACATACACAAACACACATAATGTCTCACTTTTAGTCTCCTACTCCTCTTGTTCTCACAGCTGCTGGCTCTGTCCCCTCGTGTCCACCTCTGGCTCAGCAGCTGCCCTCTGAACTCATTCTCTGTTGGACAGAAAGGATAAGACAACAATTTCAGTCTGACATGTCCAAATATTAAAAGGTGCATACTTATGTATTACACATTGACATGAGAAAAAAAAACATCCGCTTATTAAAAGTGACACACTAAAGCAGGTCTTGACAGTGGATTCCCATTTTTGATGTTTGGGTAATTAGTTAAACTATTTTATATATTTATTATATTTTTGAGTAATATTAGTGTGAAATATGCAATAAAACTAAAATACCAAGAAAACACACATATTCTTTGCGAGCAATTGAGCCTCTAAGATCAGAAAGTAAGCAAATCTATGCCAGTAATGCTGATTCATTCGCAACTATTGTGATGTCATTTTCCACAGGATGACTATAAAAGATGAACACCCGTAATCCAGAAGCAAACATTAAAAAGCCCCCAGAGGACCCATACACTTTGGTCACTGAATGGGCTTTCAGCAGTCCATCACAGTCTGCGTGCCTTCATGGCTCTGGTTTTTGAGTATTCTTCCTGGGTGATGAGAGATCCGGCCGTGACCCAGCTGTTTTTATCAGGGCGTCATTACATGTGGTCTGATTACATTTTAGGCAGCACCTGGTGCTCAGTCATGTCACACATGTAACAGGGGAGGGAATTCCCTTGAGAACCGCAACAATTGCGGCACTTGCCGCATATGATGCAATATGCAATGTAAACCTTTCTTAGAAGTCAGTGTCCCGTGTTTGTTCGCATGGAAACCAATTAAACTGATTTTATTGCATTTGCTGAAAACTTTCTATAAAAGTAAGACGATACAAAAGGGAGGAACATAATATCTTTGAAAATAATGTATCCTACACTCTTAAAAATAAAGGTGCTTCACGATGCCATAGAAGAACCTTTTTGTCTAAATGGTTCCATAAAGAACCTTTAACATCTGAAGAACCTTTCTGTTTCACAAAAGGTTCTTTGTGGAGAAAGAAGGTTCTTCAGATTACAAAAAGGTAAGAAAGAGATGGTTCTTTAAAGAACCTTTGACTGAATGGTTGAAGAACCTTTTGAAGCACCTTTATTTTTAAGAGTGTATTTTCCAACACATTAGGAGTCAAGTAATATAAATACACATAAATTCTTCAAAATATGGCTTTCAAAGACACTTACAAAGACAACAGCATGTAAAAGATAAGGGACATTTGCATGCTTGCTGACATGTTATTTCTAGATGAAAATGGTGAGCTGATGACAGATTTTTTATGCCAAGTCACTTGAGATAAAGTTTCAGTCATCCCTTTTTAAAGTTTTTCTCAAAAAATAGGGCCCATTCTCTTAAATGACGGTATCTCCCAGCATACAAAAACCTTGTTTGACTCTTATATAGTAGGCCCATGCATGAAATGGACCAATGGGAGTGCATGTTAGCCACAAATTGCTAATACGTTTTAGTAGGCCTATAGACTAATATTAGTATTTCTTTTGTCGCATCAGGCCCTTTACTTCGAAAAAGCACCATGATGCTGCTGCGCATAACCTCTTCTAGCACACCACGCCTTTCAATTACTATCAGCCAAACCCTCCGCCTTTAAAACACTGTCACTTTCCTGGAGAATAAACAATATCTAGCAGAATATGTTTACAAGACCTGCGACTGTATTGTTAGAGCAATAACGTTAGAGTCCAACCTACAGAGGTGCTAAAACAAGAATAAGCGATGAATAAAGAGCAATTAAAATGTAAAACAGAAAGAAAGGCGATAATCTAATAAACGAATAGTGTATTATGTAGGCCTAGCCTGAAGTAAACAGATGGTTCGTTCGCATTGTTTTTGCTTCTCGTAGATAACGCACGCACAGAAGACGAAACATATGCTGCTTTTGCGTTGCTTAAGGGTTTCTAATGACTATTTGTCCACTCCCATAAAATACATTGTATTTGTACATGTATCTCTGACTTAGTGTGAATCGACAAACTTCCAATCGATATTCCGTTTGGCTTTAAACTTCCACATTTCCGATTCGTCTATAAATATTGTTTTAAAACAAGCTCGACTCTAAAATGTAACACGGGAGCCTGGATATTGTGTTATAGATGCAATAGAGGCCCTTTTAAGTTCTTGGGTTTCTTGAAAATAAAGCAGCAATGTAAATGCAAATACAATGATCCAAAAACCATTGTAGAATCGTTATTTTTACACAACGTAATTGTGGCGTATAGAACGCAAGCGAAAATAAAACAGAATGTGCAAGAAATGTAAACACGGTTGGAATGGCACTTCTTCTGTAAGAGATTACAAGTCCGGCGTCCATTTGGCTTCAATATGAACGTAAATCCAAACCAGCAAACCTTTTCCAAACATTGCATTTTTATCCACACCAGCATCTGAATTAGTAAATAAAAAAATACCACAAGCAAACGACGTTTTTTCAAGGAGATGCGAGCGGCCTCTTGCTCTTTGTAGGCTCTGTGTGTTAACTTCAGTGTTGTACAGTACCTCCCCTTCAGAATGAGTCTCGTGCCGCTACCGTTATAAACCTCTAATAATTCGCTCAGGACCGGTCCAAAACCTCCTCATGTTGTAAGCAAGACGCATATATCCATTAATCGACATGTAATGTGAGCACAAATGTTGCCAAAATCATTTCCCCACACGCTTTGTCGAACGGTTCTGACTTACCTTTCGCTCACAGGCCCATTGTCCACCCCTCCTCTACCCTGCGCCGTGACATCATCAGCATAGTAAACCATGTACAGCACAAGATGGAGAGTGGGCGCCGCTGACCCCCGCCCACCCGCTATAAAATACTCACACAAAAGTTTGACATTTAACTTACGCTCTAAACTAATTGATTCGGTTATTTTGGAAAATATCTCTACGTTTAGAAGCAGGAGCTCAGCTGAAAGATCAGCACCCAGAACAGCGCTGTTTCAGTACCATGGACAAGAGCGCTTTCCGTGGCAGGTGTCTAGTAAGAAAACGCTGTCTTCAATGAGTATATAGCAGTTTAACGATGAATACAATGACTATTACATTTAAAAAAAAATGAATTACTCAAAAGAGAGTAATTTAAACATCAAATACAAGCATTTGTTTTATGTATAAAAGACTGTTGTCCGATTGCCATAGCCTACACGATACTATTCTGTATTGACAAGAAAGAGAATAGTTTCTGTAAGTGGAAAAACACAATTCTTTAATATGGATCTATTTTTTCTTGCGCAATGACACATTTGCCTTATTTCAAAAGCGTTGAACTACTTTTCTTTTATGTTCTTCTAGAAGCCTAACAACGTGACCTAGTTTTGTGGAAAATTATCGAATTAACTTCATCTGTCTAAGTAATCGGTTCAATTACTATGATTTCTTCCGAGGTTGCCAGACTGTAAAATGTTGAATAAAAGTGAAGCTTATGTTTATTTTATGATGTCAAAGTGATTTTAATTGTTTTTTTTTTTATCACTTTTCTTCCTGAGTAATGAACGTCAGAAATAAGTTAATTTCACTTTTCGAAAATAAACTGTTAAAAAAATAAATCAAAATATGTTGTTAATATAATTACTGAAATCATTTTACAGTGCAGTAAACCAACCAAACACAGTGCCGTTCCAAAGTTCGATTGATGGTCAAATATCAAAATCAATCTATAAATAATAATATATTACAATAAGTTATTATAGGTTACATGTAGTGGAAAGAGATGTAACTTAAAACGGAAAATGCATTTTCTCTATAATAAAGGGGGAGTGGAACTCTTTACTAAACTTCAAAAACGTTTTTTTATCATATATGAAGCTTGCAAAAGCTTTTGAGAGTTTTACATATTTAATGACACCGAAGTTCTTCGGTTACCAGCTGGAACTTTGCTCATCCCTGATCCTAAAGTTTCGTATACAGATGGATAGCCCAGCATACAATTATATCCACAGTCTGTTCCCACTGGCCAGACACTGTGTATAAATATTACATAGGATGCCAGCTGAGCGAATGAGAAGCACAACACCCGGAATCCCCCACAGCCAGATGGACTGATCCCTCCCGAACACAAAAGTTTTAATACGCCAGAAGTCCGACGGCCTCTGAGTTTAAAGCACAACTCCCTCTGCGAGACAAAAGTTGCCTTTGTTTAAAAACTGTCTGGACAGGGATTTCGTTCGCAACTTTTAAAAGATGCAAAAAAAATCAGGGATCTGGGTCACTACTATGCGTTCGGCTATAGAATTTGATGTTAAAACGTAATCCAAATCTATTCAGTCAACATTTTATATTAATACTTAAAACGAAAGTAAACAAAGAAGGAACAACAACAACGGTGTCTGTTGGTATGCTGTAGGTTTATAATCAGCATAATCAGTCCGTATAATTAGCTATATCACTCGTGTTTTAATTACAACAATAAACGTATTGTGTATAGTTATTGTTAACAAAAAGTTAACCAACCCCAAAAACACCGGCTATCAACAAAACCACGGCGCACCAGACTAAATCTAAGTTTGACGCGAGGAAAAGACTCAAGTAAAATAAAAGTAAGCAGTTCAGCACTCACCGAGAAAAGTTTTACACAACTTCATCTTTGCGGTGATTTCTTCGCCTCTGACACCGCAAAAATACTCAACTTCATTGCAGAGAAAGTTACTTTAAAGAAAACTTACAGACAGAGGTGGGCGGTCTTATTTACTAGAAGTTTGTTTCTGCCAATCAGCGGCGGCGGGGGTAGTTTTTGTTCATCTCAACAAGCCAATGAGGGCGCGCCTCACTGCCTGTGTCCCCCACACAATGACCTCTAAAAATGAAAACAAAAGCTTGTCTTGTACGCCTCGAGTCATGTGTCAGGACTTTAAAGTCTCTTTGTAAAACTTTTTAATGAGTGGTTTTTTGGCATTACCTAAAAAAATACATATTTCAAACACTTTTAAACAAGGTAAGAGAGCACAAACTGAAACCATTGTTCCTTGTTTAGAGACATTTTCTAGAAAGACAAAAGAGACAAAGAGTTAAGAGAATTTTTTGGCTCATTGTTTGCCACTACTTTTATGCTGTGTGTCTCAAACTGGTCGGCTATGACATTTATAGTATTTTAGACATGCAAATACAAAGTCTATAGGTGGATGTTCAAATTAAACATTAGTAACATGATCCTAAATTAAGAAGTAGACAGGAAATTTTATATTATATTGTTTATATTATTTTATATTTCATCCCTGTGATTTCTGTTTGGTTTAACTGATGTTCACCCCAATGATAACAACAACAACATCACACACACACACACACACATATGTGATCCAGCGATGGTGCCGCAGACGGCAGCCTCAGTGTTTGGCTCTCCAGTGTTTGTACTGTTTTTGTTAGTTTTTCCTGTTTTTTGTTTCTCAAACACGATCAGTTTTACCAGGGATGAGCTGCTGAACATTCGGCAGAACACGCCACAAAATCTTCTACCGAACATACCTACACTTATTTTATTTTATTCTTTCTATCCATTATAGGCACACCTGTAACATCAATTTCTTCTTTTTGTGGTTATATTACTGCATGTATTTTATTCACATCTCATTTTTATTATCTGTGTGTTGTTGTTGTCTCTGTGTACTGGAAGCTTACGTCACTAAAACAAATTTCTTGTATGTAAATTCCTTGCTTTCTTGGCAATAAAGCTCTTTCTGATTCTGATTCTGATGTACACACACACACACACACACGTGATATACAAATACATACAGTATCTGCATATATTTATAGTTATATATATATTTATATAAGTATATTATACACCTATATATATAATAGAGGCAGGGCTTTCAGGTCACTTGATAAAGGAAAAAAGGGAAACAATTAAAAATTAAAAAAATATTATTTAAAAACTTTCTTATTATTTTTGTTATATTTAGAATTTTCTCAACATAAATATTTAGTAAATCTATTCTTTTTTAAAGACTTTTAGTCTCTATAAACTCTATAAATCAGTTAATCAATCAATGAAAACTCATGCCCTCAGATCAGGCCTTCTCATTCTTTCCCAAACTCAATCTGTGCACTCTGGTGTACCTCTCTTCCCTCTCTTCTCCCCCACCCTCTCCCCTGTCAGGCCAGTAAGAAGGCATATGTGCTGGGTTGCTGCTGGAGCCCACGTAGGCCTCTTTACATGATCTGAAGTCTTACCCCCCATGACAGATGGGCCTGCTGATAATGATGCTGAGAACCACCACCAACTTGCTGTTGCCATGGTGAGTAAGGAGGGGGACTATGGGACGTGTAGAGGGGACCTGGGGTGCTTATTAAGGCATTTACACTTAGTGGACACCAGGCTTGTAGAAAGTGTGAAAAGCTTTTAGAGGTTTATTTGAAAGGATTCATATGAACATATGGGCACCTGGAGTCTGTTAGCAGTGGCTATTATGTGTTTAACTGCAGATTGTCTCATGTTAGTGAATACTGATGATAAAGGATTTTATGGTGTCTGTTTTGGTTCTGTTTCTTTGAGAGAGTGTTGATTAATTATTTACACTCTTGCCTCATACATAATGGTTGATGATGACTGTTTATTATTATATGACATGTTGTAGAGGCTTTAGTAGTTTTAGTCTTCAACTTGAATGAAAACTCAGGAAAACTTCTGTAGTTGTATGTGGAATATGTCTACCGGGAGTAAAGAAGTCTAACCCACTCACTTCTTCTTTATACACATGCACATGGCCTCATTACAATAACAATGGCTAACCACACTTTAGGGCGGAGCTTGGAGTGTGATTTCCAGGCTACTGAGCCAGGCTCCCTAATACTTGGGGGGGAACATGAATGTCTGTGTGTGTGTGTGGGGGGGGGCAAGGGCTTTTTGGCACAGCTGTCACCCTGGAGGGTGATATCAGGCAAGCCCAGCTAGTTTGCTTTTTTCAAGAATCTTGTGAGAAAAAAATGGGGGAAGGGAGGGAGAAGAGAAACAGCTAAAGTTTAGATGAGATAACAGCAACCAAATTATGACTGAACAATGAGTGATATTAGACACTGCACAACATCCATCAACAGAACAAATGGCAAATTAAGCATTTTTATGTCTTTATTTTTATGAATGTATGTTTGAAAACTTTTGCAACTTTCCTTGTAGTGTAAATTAAATAACCTATCTGTCTATTTTTTAT
Organism: Sinocyclocheilus anophthalmus; assembly: GCA_018155175.1. Classification (NCBI taxonomy): domain Eukaryota; kingdom Metazoa; phylum Chordata; class Actinopteri; order Cypriniformes; family Cyprinidae; genus Sinocyclocheilus; species Sinocyclocheilus anophthalmus. The sequence goes on from JADLZN010007989.1 coordinate 159,619, forward strand.
CTATCTATCCAAATAATGTTTTTAGTTTTTATTTGAAGTTTCAAATTAAAAGTATATTTTATTGTATAGTATATCATGACTAAATAAAATATGAATAAATACATACAATGCAAAATCACTATGAATAAAACAAATAAAAGCCTACTCACACACTCACAAACACACACACACACACATATAGGCTATATACAGCACGTTTTAAAACATTTATACATTTTCAAAAATTTTAAAACACATTTGCATGGCCAGACAAAATATTAAACCTATACATTACTTGTCCTAACTTGCAAAATGTAAACTTATATTGTAAGTCTGTTTTGTTTGGCTGTGCAATATTGTTATATTGTGAAAAGACAAAAGCCTAGATTGCCTGTGAACTAAAACCATCAAATTTAATAAGAACTTTCAGGTTTTGGGAAACTTTGCTGACTACTAACAAAGACAATGGCCTGCGGTATGTGTTCAGTTCTTTGACAACAGATATGCAGCTAATGCAGCTAAAATCAGCTTAGCAGCTGTCCAAAAGTATAGGTTTTCTTGTCTTAGTGAGAGAATAAGACAAAAGTAGCTGAAAGAACAGGAGACTAGCTCATTTCACACCATCCCTTCTGCTCTCTCTCTCTCTAACTTTCTCAGTCTCTGCTCCACCTGTTCCCATGCCCCACAATTCCCCTCACTAATTATTCACATTCTGGACACAAAAGTCTAGATTGGTGATCTTGAATCATACATGATGGACACCCTCATATCTGAGCACAGAAGTCCCCTAAAATTTGCTCTATTTAAATGTTGGCCAAGCCATTAGGTAATTCTGTGTCATCAGCCCTTAAATTTAATGCTCTAAGTGTTGCTAATGGTACTTTGAGAGGGTCTGCTCAATTAGTGATCCAATACAAATGGCCCTCACCCTTTCTCACAAAAATATCCATGGTAATTAAGATGCCACCTGTGCCCAGTGATCGAAACACAGTAGCCATGGTGCTATAAAGTATGCTTGGAAATTATGGGCCAGGCAGCAACTCTTCCTGTTTGCAACCTCCAGTCCCTCCCTCCCTTTCAGGCCCAAAGTGGGGCTGACTAGACATCTGTATGCAAATAAACTAAATAGTATAGAAAGTACATACATCAGAATGGGGGGTGAGACTGCTTTCCCCAGCACTACAAAGACTAAATTGGTGGATATTGTGAGCATGCACAGCTGACTGGCTGGCTTGGAAATTCCTATTCAAATATCCATACTCAGTCGCCATCTGCAACTTTTCAGATAATAGTGATTCAAAGTAATCACTGGGTAGGCTAATCACAAAAGGTGAAGAGGCAATTATACATTTACATTTTTCAATCTTGTGTAAAATATTGGGGGTATTTACATGGGTTCTATTATTACTTTTTCTCCTCTTTTTAGGTTTATTTCTATTATTTCTATTTTATTTTATATTTTAAAATGATTTTACATATTGTATTGTATATATTTTGATTAGTTTGATTTTAGTTTAAATTTCCCCTTTCTAAGTTCCATATGTTCCACATGTACCTTCCAAAAGTTAAAAAAGTAACTGTTTTCTATTTTAATATATTTTAAAATATAATTTATCCCTGTGATGCAAAGCCTTTACGCCAGTATTCGTGTGTAATACAGTACTTAATATTTTTTTTGTGACAAATACAAAACTGTTACATTTTTTCATAATTCTTTGATGGATAGAGTTTAAAAGAACAGAATTTATTTGAAATAGAAATCCTTTGTAACATTATAAATGTATTTACCATCACTTCTGATCAATTTAATGCATCCTTGCTGAATGAAATAATTAATTTCTATAAAATTAAAAAATATATTTTTTGTGTGTGTAATAACATACACACACAAAAACTAACAAAAAACAACCCTCAAATTGATCAAAAAAGACCAATTAAAAAAAATTTATGGTAGTGTACATGTACTAAGTTTCCTCCACAAATTTATTTCTATGATGATATGACACCTACCTTTATTTTATTTGTTTTACAGAATTTTATCAGAAACACACTTTTATAGCAAATGTCCCAAACTAATAACCAGAACCTCTGACATGTCCCATCAGCCCACCAGGGAACTGAATGCTTCCGGGTCACGTTACGATTGGACGCAGTGAATCGGAGTCACTTTGGGACAGCCTCACCAGTCAATGCTTGACCTCTGACCCACTGACGTGTTTTATACACAGGGGTTGTGACCTTTGTTGATCTCTTTATTTTAGAGAGCAGGTGCTGTAGGAGAGATGACCCTAGAGAATGCCAGGAAAGGGTCACTGAGGGTCACATCTTATTTACTAGTTGTGACATGGCACACGTGCCACTTTCCCAAGAGAACGAGAAATCAAGTCGGCACTGTTGACAATTCTCCTCACGCTCACATTTTTGTGTGCTCTGTAAAGTGCTGCACTGTCAAAACAATCAGGTTGAGCTTGTATAAAGCTCATATTCCTGAGATAAAGCACTTCCCTGTGTCCCTGCACAGGACACACACACAGATACGCACATTTAAACACCCTGAATTGAAGAGATAAGAGGCCCTGATGGCTGAAATCTGGCTCTGCTCACTCTGGGCACAGAATGAGAGGTGCAGGTTTGCAGAGGAGACCACCCGAGGTAAACTCATTAAGAGTCCAATAAAAACCTTCTGTCGGGACGGCAGGACTCCCACAGATACTCCAGTGGCAATACCATCAACAACAAGAGCAGAGAAAAGAGAAACCCACAGACAAAAGAGCCCTCTAATTAGCAGAGCACTTCCAAGTGACATATGCTCCTGGAATCGGGAGTGAGGGATAAGGGAAAAGTAGGAAAAGAAGAGAGTGAAGAGGATCTGCCTCAGGCGTGTAGTATAGACAACAGGGCCTGTGAATGACTCCTGTGCCATAAAGGCAGCACAAAAGGACCTGAAAGCCTATCAACTGTACCGCTGAACTGAGATAAGCAATGCATCGGTCTGTGGTCATCCTTTCTTTTGTCTGCACAATGGATGCCGGGATGACAGTCGGACTCCATAGGGAGGAGCAGTGATAATATGCGCTTTGTTTTACGTTGACATTCCTCACAGATTAAATGAAAGAAGATTAAATATTGAAAACCGAATAATGCTTGATGTATTTGAGAGAAACTCTGTCCTTTAGTGCTTTGTCACATTAGATAACCTCTCTTGATTCGATCCCAGCGGAATCTTTGATGCGTGGATGACATTTCATCACAACACGCATTGACAGAACCGCAGAGCCAGGCATAATTCACTGTGCTTCACGCATCTACACACATATAATGATCAAATAAATATTTTACAATTCACTATACAATTCACTTCTCTATGAGAGAAGTTTTTATATTTTTTTAAATACACAATTATGTTACTCTGCATGTGTGTGTTTGATTTAAAAAAAATTATTTGCAAAGACAATCATGTTACATCTCTCTCACTGCTTGTACTAATCATACCTGACCAGACTGTTGCCAGGCAACATGCAAAATACATTGACTGAACTGTATAATGCAAACATCAGAAATGTAGGCTAAATATATATGTATACGCACATGCATATATATGATGTTTATTTACACATATAATCTGCACACGCACACACACACACACACACACACACACACGTTGTGTTTCCATGTTTTATGGGGACATTCCATAGGCGTAATGGTTTTTATACTGTACAAACTGTATTTTCTATCACCCTACACTTAAATCTACCCCTCACAGGGAACATTGTGCATTTTTAGATTCTCAAAAAACTTCATTCGGTATGATTTATTAGCTTGTTTCCTCATGGGGACCTAAAAAATATTCCCACAAGTTCAAAATTTACTGGTATTACTATCCTTGTGGGTACATTTGGTCCCCATAACGTGATAAATACCAGGTACACATACACACAGATTATAGGTTTTATTAATATTTTGATTTTTTTCCCCTAATATGTTATATAGTTTTTATATAGTTTTTGTTACTTTGTAAGCAATAAAAAGTTAAACTAAATAAAAATTAGTATGTTGCCTTGGGAACTATCTGAAATAAAATAAGTCCAAGTAGTTCACTTTTTTATATTTATTTTTATTTTATTTTATTTTAGCGAAAGCTCAAGTAGGAAACGTTTATTTTATTATTTTAGTTGTAGGTTTAATTAACTGTAATAATCTTAATTATATATATTAAAGGCGATAAAACACAATTTTATTTAACAGTTGATGGTCCAAAAATACTGGCTTGAGTTGATCTGAAGACTTTGAACTCACATTTATGTGGCCTTTTGATGCAAGTTTCCTCTTTGACCTGACATTCCTTTAACCTTATAGACACAGTTTGCGGAGGTCATGTGTATCAGCTCAATAAAAGCTGTGAGCTCTGTCCCTTTCCCACAAGGTTAATGAGTGTTTGGTCCAGCTGAGCAATGCTTCAATGACATCACTGAATGACATTATCTAGGCTGCAAGTCATTTGGTTCTACAGTCTGTGCTTTCTAATTTGCATCTTTTTTTATAGATATTTTTTATTTGTATCTCTTTTTAATGTAAATCTCATTCTAATTTAATAATATGGCTTATAACGATACAAGCAATGTAGTGCATCTCAATTAGTGTATGAACATTTCCATTTATTTTGCTAGAGTGTCAGCTGTTCTGCATTTGAATGATTATGTCAAATGAACAAACCGAGAGACAGAAAGACACTCCAAATTTGTGCGCTTTGCAGTTCTCTACTGTACAAAGTATGTTCAAAAGCTTACTGGAACATTACTTCAGGGTTTGTTTACTAAAACTAACCCATTAAAAATAATGGTAACACTTATTCCACATCCGTATTCCTACCCAATACCTAAACTTAACAACTACCTTGACCTAAGCTTATGAATCAAAGCAGACAGGCTTAGAGTTTATTGAGGTCAAACATCTATAGTTGATGTGTGTTAATTACTCGAGAATGGTGGACTTCTAATAAAAAAGTTGACTGCTAAACAGTAATCATTTCGTTACTTAAATAAACATGTTAAATTTAACTGAATCAAAAAAAAAAATATAATACACTGAACAAAATTATAAACACAACACTTTTGTTTTTGCCCCCATTTTTCATGAGCTGATATCTAAATATCTAAGACTTTTTCTATGTACACAAAAGCCCTATTTCTCTCAAATATTGTTCACAAAATCTGTCTAAATCTGTGTTATTACTCGTTGACACGGTATTCTCTCTTTGCCGAGATATCGATGCCACAGCCATTTCTTGCTCACAGGTGTGGCATGTAAAGATGCTGATTAGAGAGCATGATTATTGCACAGGTGTGCCTAAGGTTGGCCACAATAAAAGGCCATTCTAAAATTTGCAGTTTTATCACACAGCACAATGCAACAGATGTCTCAAGTTTTGAGGGAGCGTGCGATTGGCATTCTGACTGCAGGAATGTCCACCAGAGATGTTATTTCCATGGACGCAGTGAATTGAATGTTCATTTTTCTAGCATAAGGAGCCGTCTCGCAAGGCAGTTCAGATAATTTGGCAGTACATCAAATGGGCTCACAACCGCAGTACCACTGTGTAACGGCAGATCCAACTCAGCTCCAGGACCTTCCGACATCAGCAATCGTTACACCTTCCTAAGATCATCTGAGACCAGCCTACCCGACAGGCGCTAGGGCAACAACTCGGGTTTGGCTAGTCCAGAAAGAATTTCTGCACAAGACTGTCAGAAACGACGTCTCAGGTAAGGCTCATCTGCATGCTCGTTACGTCCTCATCCGGGGTCTCGACCTGACTTGCAGTTCGTCATCGTGAAGGCCGACTTGAGTTGGGGGCAAATGCCACATTCGATGGCGTTCTGGCCTTTGGTAGAGTGTTCTCTTTCACGGATGATCTCGGGCCGTTTTGCACTGTACAGGGCAGGTGGCCAGACAGGCGTGTATGGGGCGTTGTGTTGTGAGGTTGCGGTTTGTTGCTGATGTCAACGTTGTGGACACGTGGCGCTCATGGGCGGTGGTGGGTATTGTATGGGCAGCTGCATATGTATGTTATGGATCAACGAATCACAAGTGTGGATTTATTAATGGGCATCTTTGAATGCAGCAGAGACTACCGTGACGAGATGCCCGCTGAGGCCCATTGTTGTGGCATTCTAATGACCAGCGATCGCCTATGTGACCACGCTCCACCTCATGTTGCCGCATGATAATGCACGGCCCCATGTTGCAAGGATCTGTAGACAATTCCTGGAAGCTGAAAACATCCAAGTTCTTGCATGGCCAGCATATTCACCAGACATGTCACCCATTGAGCAAATTTGGGATGCTCTGGATCGGCGTATAACACTGCGTGTTCCAGTTCCTGCCAATATCCAACAACTTCACACAGCCATTGAAGAGGAGAGGACCAACATCCCACAGGCCACAATCAACAACCTGATTCAAGCGGCTATGCGAATGAGATTTGTTGCAACGTCGTGAGGCCTTATGTGTGTCAGCGACCAGATACTGACTGGTTTTCGTAAAAATAACTAAAACTGAAATAAAAACTATAAGATCATCTAAAGTAAAAAAAAAAGAGATACAAAAAGCTCAGATCGCAAAATTACTAAAACTTTAAATCAAATAAAAATGAAAGACTGAATCATAAGAAAACCGACTAAATTAAAGAAGAATTAACTAAAAAACTATAACAGTATAGTTAGCTACTTGCTTTATAGATTTAATTATAGACATGTAAAGTGGGATCTAAAATAGTGTAAATAATTTAAATTCAAAGTCAAAAAAAGAAACGTTATGACGTAAAAGGAATAAAAATCTTCACGTTCATGCACAGTGTTTAAATAATGCAAGTTGTTTTTAACTGAGTGTTTGCAACCTTAGTTTAAACAGCGTGAAGCTGAACATGGCACTCTAGCGCCACCTCTTGATATGCCGAGACTCCGCTTTATTAATATTCTGCCCCCTGCTGGAGAAATGAGAACGTCAGTAAAAGTCTGTCAAAGGGCTTGCAAATCAGGTTTCAACTTGAGTATGTAAATATGTGTTTGTTTGAATTTCCTTCATGTTTTGACGTGCGCTTTGGTGAAAGCCAGACTCTTCTATGTATTGACCTGAGCAACCTCAGTTTCGCATGAGCGTTTCATCTTTTAAATCCTTTCAATATTGAGAGAGGGGAAAACACTCGGGCCTCATTAGATTGAACTTTTATTCTCCTCTCTCACTCATATTTATTTCCTCTTCTGTGTGATGCCTTTCATCTTATCGACGGTCTGAAATTCTGTGACAGACTGTGTGTCTGCGTTATTTGTCCAATGATTTGTCTAGTGTCATCCTTGGTCATTGTTCACATTCTGTTTAGAGGTATCCCTGCTTCCTTTGTTCCCTGAATGCTGGCAGACCAGTCTATTGCCTCTGCCAGCCTGAAATGTACAACAACAGAATACAAACAACAAGGAAGAACAACATCTACGTTTTGATCCTTGTGGACAGAACTCTTCTACATTTAGCTGAGAAAAGGCTAACTGCACTAACCGCAATAACATCAGGGATTAGGAAGGATGACGCATCTCTATTAGTTCTCGGTCTTTGTTATTGGTCATCAAGCTGAGCTTGTTCCCCAGGCAACAGACTGAATGGCAATATTTTTCTTCATTAATTCAGAGGCCAAGAACTTTTCAAGATCACATTCATTATGCAAAGAACATGCTAAACACTGCCTTTCATCTGGGAAAATTAATGGCTACAGTTGTGTTCATTTGGTTGTGAATTCCAAGGCAGAGCACGACCCTGTGACCGCAACCACTATGAATGTGCTTTCGGAGGCTTGGTGCTACAGAGATGATTAACATCTTCATTCAAACATCATAAGAAACTTTAAATGCAACACAGAGATCTTATTGCTATATCGCTCTCAATTGTGAACATTATCCTCCTTCAGAAAATTGTTCATCATTCTGTTTGTGTGAAAGCATTTGCATTCAGCCATATTCATTTGTTACGTTGTCATTTAGCTTGTATCATTTAGGACTTTCTAGCTCACTGACAAATCATGTGATACATCTGGAGAGGATCTTTACAAAGAAAATGCTTATGCAATTACTTATGTTACGTGCATATAAGAAACATTTGGTCGTCTGTCTGGGTGTCTGCAATGAATCTAATGCTCGAGCGGAATCCTCCCTGTAGGTTGTGTTGGTTCGCACGTTATATTGAGCATTATTTACAGACAGTAATCATGTTAAAATGATCCGTATAGTCAGAAAACAGAGAATAGCACGCCATATAAAAGGAAAAGACGGCCAGCATAGTAATCAGACTCAGAAAGAGCTTTATTACCAAGTATGTTTACACACACAAGGAATTTGACTTGACAACAGGAGCTTCCAGTGTAGAAGAAAGTACAACCATAGTGCAGACATACATGAGAGAATACCCACAGTAGGGATGGAATCTAACACTAATAAAAAAAAAAAAAAAAATAAGCAAAACCTGAATTAAATAATATACTATATACAGAATATAAGTGATAAAAATGTAATTGTTTAGATAAATGTGCAGATATGTTATTTACAAAGTGTGCAGTTTACAAGTGTACACATTTTGGATTCTGTGTAAATGTCAGTTGTGATGGACGGTGTATAATTATGAAAGTTTAATTTTTCAGGCTGAATATAGCCCGCGGGAAAAACTGTTCTTGTGCCTGGCTATTCTGGTGATGCGAGTGGCTCATAGCGGCCAGGAAGGTCAACAGCTGGATGTTAGATTTCGCTGGGTGTGAGGGGTCCAACGGTTGATTATTCTTATGGTCCTTTTTTTCCGCCCTCACTCTGAACGAGGAGTTATGTAAGAGATCTGGAGGCTGGCAGAGAGGGCTACGCGATAAGCCTCTTCACAGCTAGCTCCTGACTGTCGTCTGTTGTAGTCTGCTCTTGATGCCATGATAGCGTGAACGCAAAACTAGAGACCGTTATGATGAACACAGAACAGACTCAATGAATGATAATGAACACAAAGCAACAATAAATTAGAAATAAATAGTTTTTATTTGAATATAAAATGAATGATGCTAAGATTAAGCTTTTGATTCACAGCTTACTATTATTTTTTATTTTTTGCAGGGGCAGTACCTTAGTTTTCGATATACATCCTTTATATTTTCTAGGCTCCACTTTTCGCACTTTCACCATTTCTGAAAAACTTTGTCTAAAGTATATGCATTATTTAGGTAGATCACATATGTGGAGTTACAACATCGTTTGAGTCATGAACATCTATTGATAGATTAATTGCCCTCAGGAGATTTTATTTCTCTATTGAGTTCTATATTTAAGATAACTGGAGTGAGGAAAGTCTATCAGAATGTGTTGCTAGTTGCGAAATAAAGCACTGCAGACTGAAGTTGCTGTCTGGGAGTTTATGCTTTATACTATTTGTACAATGATCTTCTTTTAAGTGTCATAGGCAGAGACTGATCATAATCTTTTTATTATAATAGCTAATAATATCAGTCAAGTTAATGATTTGATTGTTTTTGAAGCAATATCTTTCTTCTAAAATAGTATGATGCAAATCGTTGCTATTTTAATGATGATTGGTATGCGCTATAATCAGAAAATGATAGGTTTGAATTGTTATTTGTAGTATTTCAGCCAATTTAGGTCCATTTTGCCTGCAGCGGAGTCGTCTAAAGGAAAATAGGCTGTTTGGCAAATCTTATTAACCATGCTAGCCATAAATTCAGCAAGGGGCAGTTAATCAGGAAGATTTTATGAATAGGAGGCTGGTCATATGCTTTGAGACGTTGTCTTGGGCAGTATCATTTGCGACACATGAGAGAAGCCCGTCTAAAGTTAACCAAAATCTCTATTTTTTATGGTGTCTCATGACAGGCAAGTATCTGGTCTGGCCCGGTTCATGATAACTACCGCTCAATATGGAAAATGCATCGCTGCTTTCCATAATGTCCTAAACCGCTAACACACGGCTACCGCCATTAGTGTACAACTAACTGTGCGGCAGCATAATACTGTGGCATGGACATCTCTGCATTACGATCGAGTGTAACCATATCAGCCTGCGGAAAACTATGCTGCGACATATACAATGTGCTACTTCTGAGTAGAGCTCCGAATGTTGTTAATCCATGAGGCCTGTTTATAGAGCGAGAGTACAGACTACCGCTGTTAAAGAATAAGAAAATAAGAGGGAAGGGGGGCGGGAGAGGGAAGGGGAGTACAACATTTTATATAGCTATTCACTTCCTGCCACTCTTACTGAAATTGCTCTTCACCACTTAATGTATCCGATTGCATTTATGCATTAGCAAAGAGGTGCTAACACTCTGTCTTTTATTGGCTGGAAATGATTTCAAAGCCCACAGGGTGGAAAGATGAGTTTACCAAAAAATGAAAATAGAAGAAAAGAGCCTTATTTGATAAATCATCCCTGAAATAAGAGAAGGAATCTTGAATAAAGATTTGCAAAAACCTTGGGCCATCAAGGGCCAGTGCATCAACAAGCATCAACATTTCAAAGCTGCTTGAGTCCCAGGGGTCCAGTTATAGAGAGTTATAAAGATATAAAATGATGCTGAAAATGCAGATATTCTATTTTTTATGAAAACATACAAAACACAATGTGCACAATGTAGCTAAAACTATTGTTCTATTTCAGATCTAAGGATTATAACTTAGTAAATATTTTCTTTCTTTCTTTATTTTCCCTTTGCCTGCACTTACTGTTTTTGAGTGACCAAATTGGTTTAAATCTGCATTATAATCTTGCTTCTAATGCATGTCAATCGTGCAGAGAGATGTCTCTTTGAGTCTGAATCTAGTAAACGTACATGTATCATCTGAACAGCTTAAGATTTGTATGTTTAATGCCTATTTTCATATTTTTGCTTTATTATAAGACCAATAGAGACCGGTAAAACATGGTTTTTGCAACATTCATGTAATAGATTTTAGCTGTGGTTAAAAATACAGAGATCCTCACTCATAAGGATTGGTGTGGGAATTCAGCATGTAATGAGACATACTTTGATGATTACTCACCGCTGTCCCCCCCCCCCCCCCCCCCCCCCCCCGCAGCTTCTCAAATTCCACATGAAGGCACATGTGGTGGGTGTGATTAAGTCTGTCGTGGCTGGGCTCCTGCCACTCAGGGGCCTACATTTCTTTTGTGCTGTGGTTTTCCTCTGTCCTTGAAAAGGACACTGTGTCGGCTATTGTTGTGGCAAGTCACAGTCTAAGTACATTTGCTTTTACCACTCTGAAGGTTTTGCAACTTTTTTTATACACTCTAAAAAAATCAAGGTTCCAAAGGTTTTTGGCAGTGAGCAGACCTTTTTGGTTCTCAAAAGAACCCTTTCAGGAATCAGATTCCTAAAAAACCAGTTGAAAGAACATTTAAAAATTCTAAAGGACCTTTTTCAGAATAGTAGAAGGACGCTCATTATTTGCATTTGAAAGGTTCCATGTATGGTGCCCACGTTTCTTCATAATTAACCATTGATGGTCCAATAAAGAATTGCTTTGATTTTTAGCGTGTAGATGCACCGTCACAGAAAAATACTATGTGGCTATAAATTAATATGCAATTACAGCCCACCCACAGTCACAACAAGGCCAAGTTTTTTCATCCTGCTGGGCCACATGTTTATCTCACAGGAGAGGAGAACAGAAAAAGAGAAGAGATTTGAAGAAAAGGACATTTTGATTATTTACTTACAAGTTTTTACTGACTTTTTGTGTATAAAATAAATATTCTGAATATGAGTAATAATTTTTTTTAAAAAAAAAAAAAAAAAAAAAGGAGCCGATTTTTAGGAGCAGCAGATCCTTTAAAAGTGCAAAATTGATGAAAAGATCATGTACTGCACGTCTCATTGTTGTTTCTTTTTTCTTCTGCAGGAAAAAAGAGAATTTTTTCAAAATATCTTCTTTTTTGTTCCAAAGAAGAAGAAAGTCATATAGGTTTGAAATGACATGAGGGTGAGTAAATGATGACAAAATTGTCATTTTTTTAGATAAATTATCCTTTTGCATTTAACTTGTGGGGCTTTACTGAAAACTGGATCTTCAATCATTAAAAAAAAAAAAAAAAAGAACAATAGAAAGCACAGCTTCGCATCCCTCATTCTTTGGCAAGGCATAAAGGTATCCTGAATATCACTGCTATGCACTGTCATGATAGTATCACAAACCACACTGTCTGTAATTCAATAGGACATAAGAAGAATTCAAATCAGACACCATATAAAAATGCGCAGGGGGAGTGAAAATGAGTGAGGGCATATTTAACACAGATCAAAGCTTTTCTGACTGACACCACAGAGAATATCACATCTATAAAGAGCACAGTCATTACAAGCATTTCTGTTTACCTGACTGAGGAGAGATGACCTGTGGGTGACGAGGTGTGATTTGTTCTATTTCACAGTGTTCCTGATGTTCCGTTTGTACTTTGTTTTTGTTTATTCCATTTTGATTCATGTTTAATATAAATGAAACCTTTGAGGCAGGACATATTAAAGCACAACTGCTGTCAAAACTATACAAATCAAGCAAATTCAATGTTTTGACATTTGTCTACACAGTCTAAAAAGTACATATGTCATAGCCTATTTCATAGCCTTTCTGTGCTGTTAGTGCCCTTGATGCCACTTTTCAAAACAGTTGTTTTAAAATGGTTTTGGTACATAAAATGTAAGTAAAATCGCAGGGTCCGTGCCACTTCAACAAAAGGCTGAAGAATTGAATTGGCTAATCAATGCATGCAAGGCAGAGTATAACATGGGCTCACTCTAATGGTTTTGAATGTGATGGATCAGTTTTCACACATGAGATTTAATTGATTGAAACGGTATGAAAATGAGCCAAAGGTACTCAGTTGATTTTGCATTTTGAGTAGTGAACTGGTCTAGACCAGCATTTGTGATATTATTTTGGTATTGCAAATAGGTAATTAGTGTCAGACGATAACAGAAACAGTCTTATTTTATTAGTTTTATGCAGCTGCTAACACTGCATGACACTGTAAATAACCTGCAGTGTTGAATAAATGTTTGTTATGTCTTGATTACTGTATCAGGATACTTGGTTTTGATTATTAGATTCAGAATCTGGAGAAAGAGGAAATTTCCTTCACTTATCTGTAAATTTTTCTTTCCTTAATTGCACATTGGAACACATTTGTGTCACGGTTTATTTGTTTTATTGTAAAATAATGTTCTGTCACACACAAAAACCTACACTTAATGTACAAACTCTAATTAAAAAATAGCTGTAGTTTCCATAGTTTGAATAAAATAACTTAATAACTTAAGCTTTAAAATGGTGATCAATTACCCTTCCCCCATGCACCTCTGAAACTTCACCAATACCCACTTCTAAGTCAAATCAATCTTCAAGTCGTGAGTCATGACAATCTGTTTTCCGCATTGGCAACCTTTCCTGTCCATCGATCATCCCAGACTCCATTTCCTTCTTTTGGCCTTATCATAAAAGTTCACAGTGCTCACTGTGTTCGGCATCTATTTTACTCCTGTTTAATCCTTCTAATTTACATTCTTTTTTTTCTTTTTTTACATTTAACAGTGGTGTGAAAAAGTTTAAAAAACTCCTGATTTCTTATTTTTTTGCATGTTTGTCACACTTTAATGTTTCAGATCATCAATCAAATTTAAATATTAGTAAAAGATAAAACAACATGCAGTTTTTAAAAGAAGGTTATTTTCTATTTATTAAGGGAAAACACAAGGCCAAAACTAATGTCACCTGTGTGAAGAAGTGTTGTTGGTCCCCACCTCTTTTTAACCCCCCTGTGTTTGGTTTATCACCTGTGATTGCAAGTCTTCTCTACCACCTCCGCCAGCTCCTTAGTAACTGCCACCGCTGTTCGCACACGATATCTCTTAATAGTGACCTGCCTCGCAAATGTGAAGTAGACCAACATATCCGTCAAAGGCATAGACCATCATTGTCCGCTATCCATCAAAAAATTCCTGAAACAAACTGAGAATGAAAGTAATTGAGATCTTCAGTCTGAAAGGTTATAAAGCATTTCTAAAACTTTGGACTCCAGCGACCCCGTTGAAGCCGATTATTCCCAAAGGCAAAAACAATTTGAACAGTGGCAGAACCTTCCAGGAGTGGCCGGGCGACCGAAATGACCCACAGGAGCACAGCGCCGACTCATCCAAAGCGTCACAAAAGACCCCAAAACCACATCCCAAAGCCTCGCAGAGCTCTCACTTGCCTCAGTTAAGGTCAGTTTTCATGACTCCACCATAAGAAAGAGATTGGGCAAAAATGGCATCCATGGGAGATCCCCAAGACGAAAACCGTCTTGCTAACAAAATAACATAAAGCTTCGTCTCAGTTGTTGCCAGAAAACATTCTTTGCTGATCCCCTGACTTTGGACACCCTCATCTGCTCTCGTGTGACTGACCGGAGACAAAATGTGATACTTTTGGGATATGGGTGTCGTCCCATTACGTCTGCGTAAAAGTAACACTGACACTGGCATTCAGAAAAAGAACCTCATACCAACATTAAATATGGGGGTGTGGTAGTGGTGATGTGTCCTTGGGGTTTTCGCTGCTTATCATGACGATTGATTAACTTGCTGTGTAAATCAATAACCCCTAATTCTGCTGTTTTCCACAAAACATCCTGAAGGAGAGATGTACCGGATGATCCATCCTGTTCGTTTCCCTCTATACTGCTCTCGCTCTGGTCGTGCTGCACTCGCAGGCAACTTTGCTTCCCAAAACACACCTATCAAGTTCACCTCCGCCTCGCCTGAAATGGCTTACGTGTGCTGCTGAAAACCTAATGTTCAACGTTGGATTGGCCTAGTCAAAGTCCTGACCTGAAACCTATTGAGATGCTGTGGAATGACCTTAAAAATGCGGTTCATGCTCAAAAACCCTCCAAAGTGGCTGAATTACAACAATTCTGCATAAATGAGTGGACCAAAATTCCCCCACAGCGCCGTAACAGACTCATTGCAAGTTATCGCAAAAGCTTGATTGCAGTTGTTTCTGCTACTCTCGGTTGGCCCAGTTTCAACCTACGAGCCATGTAGTGTTGGAGTTTGGGGGCCCTGGGGTGGGTGTTTTCCGTAATAATAACAACCTCATTTAAACCAACTCCATGTTGTGTTATCTTTACTAAAGTTAAATTTGTTTAGATCTGAAAACATTACAGGTGTGACAAAACATGCCAAAAAAATAATAAATCAGGAGTGGTCGGGACCTACACCTCTATTGTTATTTCAACATGAGGGGTACTGTACTCCACTCGGCCTCGTTTAATGTTAGTAAACTGAGTAACTTTCTGTGAGGGCATGTTGTTGTATCAGCATTACTACGTTACCGTTGTGATTGATGAATTCATGCTAAATCGAACATATATGCTCCACTTTTCAGGACAAGGCATTACGTCTAGCCTTCATATGAATGGTACTTGGCAATATTACATCTTTTTTGGCTCTACGAGCATAAAACACCTACGAATTTATTTCTGAAAGCCCTGATAGTTGAAGACTGGTGCATTGAATAGATTTATTCTTTCACCCTACAGACAATCTTAATTCTACCTTGCACATACTGCAAAGTAGAGTTGTTGCAAGACATCTTGTGCCCATGCTGTCATGAGGCTTGCGGGGTCTGCCACCGGTTCTCTGAATTTCTCAGTGTTAGTTCTCTATACATAGACACTAACATTAGACCTACTTCTATCTTCGGCTTACAGACTGTTGTTCCTCTCAAATTTCATGATATATTTGAAGCCTAATCAGAAAAGTTGAGACTATATGCTCTAAGTCTTCAAGCTCATCCCTGCTCTTGCGCTATAGCCATTGCTAAAATGAATTATGTAAATGTATTTGCCAATTTAACATCTATCAGCCCGTTGTCGGCATCCCACTAATATTCCTGCTGCATAAAAGCTCCAGCAGATTAGCGATGTGCTGATGTTGTAGAGAACCATATATTCGTTACAATTGAACACCTGCCCCTGTAGATGTGTAGTCATTCTGTGTAAGAGGTTTAAGATGAGAAAAAGTTGATTGTAAATCCCTATGGCAACAACTAGTTTACGAAATAGCAGAAACATTAAGTCTGTTTGACACCTTGCTAATTTCTCAGCCCCCTCCAGACAAAAGGCTGCAGGCCTGCTTGCCTTACAACAGTACCCCATTTTACAGAACTCCACTATCTTCGCGTTAACTTGGCATGGAAAAAAATATATTTAAATCCACTTTGACCCTTGTAAATTTAGTGATTTTTTTGTTTGTTTTTTATTCTGTGAGTGTTTCTCTCATCTCCTATTCTGATTGTGTATTATTTGTTCATTTCAATTTTATTTTCTCTTTTTCATTTAACGACATCATTATTATATTTATTTATTTATTTTTAGGTTCTGACTGGTGTTTTACTTTTTTGACTCCTAAGAAGAGCAATGTTCTGCTACTATACAGTCATTTATTTCATAAGACTAATTGGATAAATTGCACTTTATGATACGTTTCCTGTTGGACAATACAAGATGAAAATGATATAAAGACTGGTGCAGGGTCTGTCTTGCATCATACGTGCGTGAAATCGAGCGCGTAAAAGCGCTGCGCTCTGCCATTTACCACAAATTGTCCATTGAATACCAATAGAGCAGATCAGCAGAAGATCCTGTATGTCTGGATCTGTCAGGTAAGTTGACTAATTCTCAGCGTTTTTACTTTTATGTTGACTTCAGTGACTTTTCAACTTCGTGAACTGAAACACACTATTACATTTCAAAACTCTTATGTGTTTTAAACATTTAAATGCATAACTAACATTTTTTATTTACTAAAAAGGTAAACTAGAATAACTGCGAATATATGCAAAACATGTTTTAGTTCAAATGTATTTAGTAAACAATGACTGAAACAATAACAACATTTGACTTCTCTACAGAAAACAATGCAACAATTGCATGTAGTTTTTCTTCTGTTGTAAATTTTTACTTTCTCTACTTTTAAAAGGTGCTGCTTTTTTATAGAATTCAAAGGCACAATGGATAATAAAACAATGCAATCTTCATGCAACCTGACCAGTCCGGATTACAACCAAACCAACTGCACGTCTCCAGCGTGGATGCTCTACCCTGACTTCTACATCTGGCTACCGGTTATTTACTCAATCATTTGCGCTGTGGGACTCACGGGCAACACCGCTGTTATTTACGTGATTTTGAAGGCGCCTAAAATGAAAACTGTCACCAACTTATTCATTTTGAATTTGGCCATCGCCGACGACCTTTTCACGTTGGTGTTGCCCATCAACATAGCCGAGCACCTGTTAAACTACTGGCCGTTTGGAGAGATTTTATGCAAAGTGATTCTGTCCATAGACCACTACAACATCTTCTCCAGCATCTTCTTCTTGACTGTGATGAGTGTGGACCGCTATCTGGTCGTGGTGTCCACGTTGCGCTCCAAACGGATGCCCCACCGGACCTACAGGTTAGCCAAAACGGTCAGCCTGAGCGTTTGGGCTCTGGTCATTCTCATCGTGATGCCCTTCACCGTTTTCGCCGGTGTCTATGTGAGTCCCGACGACGCGGAGAGCCGGAAGAGCTGCGTTTTGAGTTTCCCAAGTCCTGAGAGTTTTTGGTTCAAAGCCAGTCGGAGCTACACGCTGGTCCTCGGTTTTGTCATCCCAGTTTCAACCATATGCATCCTCTATAGCGTGATGCTCTACAAGCTGAGACGCACGCGTCTCAACTCAAATGGTAAGGCTCTGGACAAAGCCAAGAAACGAGTCACAATGATGGTCTTCGTCGTGCTTGCCGTTTGCTTGTTTTGTTGGACACCCTTCCACCTGAGTACGGTGGTCGCCCTCACCTCAGACTTGCCCACCACTCCTCTGGTTATAGGTATTTCTTATTTTATCACGGGACTGAGTTATGCCAACTCGTGTCTCAATCCGTTCCTTTACGCGTTCTTAGACGATAGTTTCAGGAAGGCGTTTAAGAAAATGCTGGAGTGCTGAACCGTTTTTGCACCCTCACAAAACAACCAATACGGTTCAAGTTCCCATTCAGCAACATCAAATCATAAAAGTGTTGTTTTTAACTCAAAAGTCAAAACGCAACTTTTAAAAAGTCCTACTATTTCCTTAACAATAAACGTGACTCAATTAAGTAGCTCCATTTTTCCTTCCCTGTAAACTTTTTCCATCATTTGTCTCGTTTCAACATTCATTTGTCCTTCATCAGTGTTTAAATTTGAAGAGGTGCAGAGAGTGAATGAATGTATCATTGTTGGGTGTGACTTTAGTACCATTTTGATTTTAGTACAATTAAACTTTTTTTTAATTTGTTTTCATTAACACTCATTCGTTAACCATTTTATAAATCTTGGGTAACACTTTATTTTAAGGTGTCCTTGTTACACTTTACATGTACTTACAATTATAATAACAATAAATTATGCATAATTACATGCAAGTAGCCTATAACCCAAACGCTAATCCTAACCATATAGTAATTACACATCACTATACTTAAATGTATAATTACACTGTAACAAGGACACCTTAAAATAAAGTGAAACCAAATCTTGTTTTAAAGTGTAAATAATTATTTATGTACAATACATGAATACTAATATATATGAATATATTTATCTCTTACGCTATGTGGCTTGGGAGTGCGTTGCATAGCAGCTTAAAAGCTTGAAAGTGAAACTCTCTCGCCTCCTGTGGTATAAAATGCTGCTGCTTGTGTTGTGTTCAATGTTGATAATTAATAAATGTGCATGAAGTGTGCACTGTTCCGCAGGCTACGTTTATTTTTTCCCTAAGTAGAATATGTTTTTCGCGTGAATGAAGTTGAAATGAAAATGCTTCAAACTGAATGTAAGAAAATAATTAGGTATTTATGCCCTTCCCCTTAAATTAACAAGTGGACCAGTGACGGAACAGATCATTATAAACTGCTGTTCCGTAATACCTAATACCACCAGAAGAGGGCAGGATGAAATCATGTTGTAATTTTAAACTTTTTCATGACTTTAACATATTCTTTTAATCAGAAAGATACTCGTGTAATTTTAAAAGCTCTACAAATATATACTAGCAATATTTTATTTTATGGTAAATATATATATAGCCTATATACCAAGGCCATTATACTGACGTCAGTGTACATTCGCTAAAAAAAATATATATAAGTATAAATCTAAAGACTGTTAACTTTAGTTAACTATTTAACTAATGTAAATGTCGCAGCCATAATTTTTTTTAAAATCAATTAATAAACATTCAAATAATAAAAATAAAATCTGCATTGCCGCTGACAGGATTAACAACTAAGCTAGAAGTTAATTGATCACAATCAGGTTAATTACAGACCAGTAGCATAAAAAAAGATTTAAAACTAATTTCAGTGATCTTAAAGATACTTGTGTGAAATAGCCATTCTTTCTCTGACAGATAGGGTGCCTTAATGGGCATGATATGCTGATTAAGTTTAATCATTACTTCTCATTTGAGTTATTGTGTGATACAATTTCTCTCTGTTCTCGTCTTCTTAAATCTATAATGTTGCTACAATTCATGGCGGAACTCTTAAGAACATAGTTTTATTGAGCATTCAGGTCACTGGCATTGTGAATTTCATTATCTCAGACTTTCTAAGTGTTTCTATAAGCTATTACTCCTCATTGAATTGCACTGGAGGGCTTTAATTGTGATGTAATGGTGATTCTCATACCAGGGGTAGTTTTCTGTTTGTCTAATCGTATACGAAAATCTCTTTTGAGAGAGAAAGAATTTATAGCCAGCATGCCTCAATGCTTTGCGGCACATACATATATTATATATATATATATATATATATATCTATATACTGGCATGGTGAGGAAGAGCATTTCAAATGGACAATCCACACTGTCCATTTCACATTACTTGTTTTTATACCTTTTGTTTCTCCCCCACCTGTCTCCACATTGTCTCTTGCCTGTCACCGCTATCATCTCCGTTTCCTCTCCAGCTCATGGGCTCATTTTCTCCCTGGCACCGCTCCTAGTTTTCCAACTTCTGCTTTTCAGAGCTGCTGTGTTGTGAGTGCAGGTTGAAAATTGATTGCCTCACATTTCAGTGAGTGTTCTCCACCGGGATACAAAATATCCCCTCATTTATCTCCACCACAAACCGCAGTAGTGCTAGCTGTGTGTGCTGCCTTATAAACACTCTGTAGCCCACAGCACAACATCACTATAAATATTCTCCAGCTTCAGTTCTCTCTCTCTCGCTCTCTCTCTCTCTGTCATACTGCATCACCAACAGCCATGAGTAAAGGCTTTCACTGTAAATAAGATGGCACTGGCAAAGGCATTGTAAATTTTCCCCTCAAGGTTAAATGTGAGTATTTTATCTAGCTCTGTGCGTTATAGGCTACTGAGCAGCATGTAGGGTAAGGAAAGCATTTTAAAGTGTAAATATCATGCATTGTGATTTCGAAAGCATTATGATTTTCGAATCCTCATTATATTTCTGTGCATTTTAATTGTTTAAATAACTAGTCTCATCGGAAGACACATGGTTAGCCTAATGGCCTTTAACTGCATTATGGTCCCCATAATTTTCATTAGAATATTTCTGTCTCAGTCAGTGCTGCATCCAATCTATATTTCAACAATATTATCCACCTATTGTTTTTGTTCAGAATTCATTGTTCTGAAACAGTCATACGATATATTTTACTTGTGATCTGGAGGGCAGCATGGTGAATTCAACTGCAAAAAAAAAAAAGGTTGCAGCTTCAAATCTTGTGCAATGCCCTTCAGCAGAGGGCAGTTTCCTCTGTATAAAGCAATAAACACTGTTCGTAAATGTTCCTTTAGCCAGGATTATTAACCTTTAGCTTTCATTGTTATGCAGAAGACATACAGCTCTATATTTCTTCTAGACCAGATGAAATTTGATGGTTTTCCAAGATGGCGGATTACATCAAGGGCATTAAAGACTACATGTCAAGTCATTTTCTTTTGATACATTAATATGGGAATTTTCTACCTATTCCAGACACTGAAAAGTTAGGTCATCCTTTCATAGCTTCAAGACTCAATTATAGTAATGCACTTTTGGTTGGATACCTCAGTGTTTCCGGGCTAAAGCTTATTTAAAACACTGCAGACATAACTGTCCAATATTGACATTGCTGTTTTAAATTTAAAATAACTTTCTTCTTTGCTCCTACATCATATATTGAGGAGCAAAATAACATCTTAAGTCTTTCTAGTGGTAATTTACATATTTTTTCAATTGTTTTATTATTATTCTTTATAATTTTTCAAATTTCTATTTTATTCTTTACCTTTTTATAAAAAAAAAAAGATTGTGAATACTGTTAAGACAAAAATATATAAATCAAATATTTATGGCATTAAATTTGCTTGTTTTTCACCCAAGGACCAAGATTTATTTTGTACCTGGCTAGGTTATGTTCATGTTTGTTCCAGAGATATTCAACAAGGAATGAAAAGTGACACACACACGCGAACACACACACACACACACACACACACACACACATTTACGCGCAAGCGCAATGTTTGATTACTGTAACGATGTGCGCGAAGTGAACGTCGGACTCTACGGTGAGGAGAGTCGTCTCATGGACATGAAATCTTAAGCGTTTTTCTTGGTTTAAGATGGACCCATCTCTCTTCAGTTTCACCGGAGAGCGTCACATACTTCAAGCTTGATCTGCACTTTAATGATGTAAGTACTTCACAATACTACTCTCTCAGAGAGGATATAACGATATTAAAGGGTGTAGGCGTCCTTTAAACCCTATTCGCGTCTTCTGTTCACTTGCTTGTTGTGAGACATACGTAAGTTTTTGTTCGTTTCTTATCTTCTCCTCAACAGCTGTGGGTGCTTTCTTCACGATGGAGTTGCTCGAGTTGTCCGACGTCCAACAGATGTTCAACGACTCCCGTTTTCAGGGGAATTTGAGTGAGCTTGATGATGTACTCGAGCCTTTACCTAAGGGCGCAAAGATCACTGTCGTTGTGGTCTACTTGATAGTGTGCGTGGTGGGGCTCGTGGGGAACTGCCTGGTCATGTATGTACTTATCAGGTGAGAATAAGTGTTCGGGGTCATCATTATAAGTGTGTGTGTGTGTGTGTGTGTGCTAGAGGAAGAGCTTAATATAGAGAGCTCAGTATAGAGGTGGACAACCAGTTCAATGCATGTGAGTTGTGTATGGTTACAAAGTTAACCCTGTAACCTGACATATAAAATAATGGAACATATGTGTCATATTTGACTTCTATAGCCCATATAGTATAATACACCAAAAAAACACCTACATTTTATTTAGACACCCAAACAATTTCAGCATTGCTGTTGTTGTTATTTATATGGCCTAATAGTAAGATAAAATTATTATCGCTTGTAATGTAAATCAGTCAGATTTTATATAGCAGGCTACCTACATAAATGCATATAAATGTCAGTTGTTATTTTATCTTCCAATAATGTCTTGGCAAGATTACATTTAAATGCTTGTGTTTATGATCAAAGCTCTGTCGTTTTAATTGTGAGAGGCAAAACGTGTAATACAATCTAATACAGTGATTATTGAGAGATGATTGAAAAGCTTGTTGTATTATTTTTGATACTTACATTTTAACATGATTTTCTAGTGATGTATGGATAATCAAGTAAACCCAAGTTGCTTCAGTCCAGCAAATTCATCTTGACATTTTTTTTTAGGTTTACAAAAATCATTCAAGATTTCACAGCAAAAAAGACGTGTACCATGAAGTTGGAAATAGACCTTAGAATGACAATAAAAGCCTTTTACTTAGTAAAAAGAATGAACTATTAAACAGAGATCAGAAGGCATATAGAAGATTCTGCACAATAGGTTTTTCAGTAAAGGTGCGATCATGTTGATCATTAGAGGCCTTAGAAAATTAATTTATCAAATATGACACAGGCTTTGTAGGGTTAAAAAAGAGCATCGTTATACAGTATGTTCATCTTGCTGCAACATTGCTTCATCATCATGTTTTTATTAACTGGGGTCATTATTTGAAATGCTTCTTATGATTTACATTTTCAACAAGAGCAGAACATTTCCCTAATGTTAATATATGGTTCCTATTTGGTTATTTTCTGGGAATGTTCATTGGGTTTATTGTATGTTGCATAGTTCTCAGCTGGTTTTGTTTCAAAAACAAACAAAACTAAAATGCACTTAAAACAAACAATGTATAAATATTTTAATGTGTGTCCTGCAACCTATCCATGTTGACATTTGCCTAATTTAAAATCTGAAATACAAAACAGTTTAATTGGGCGCAACAAAAAAGTGTTTTCTCCTAAATTGTTTTCTTTTGATTCCTATTTCTTTTGATAGTTGAACTACGCATGATTACATGGCTATGTTATCACCAGAACAGACCTGCTATTCATTTTTGGGTTGCTAACCACCAGTTAGAGCTCTTGACATGTTTTTGCCCTGTAGTTGAAACTGTACATTAACACAGTGAAATATTAGCTTGAAGCGACACCATTTTCTCTTTTCTGGCGCTAACTAATCCATCGTAGCACTTGTTCTGCCAGCGTCGTGTCACAAGCCTGCTTGTTCATTACATTGCTAAATAAACATTTGGTTCTTGTCCAAACCTCCATGTCGTGAAACAGCTGTAGACGGGGGCCAAGACACAGCTTTTCGATCAGCACAGCAAGAATTCGTATTAGCAGAATACACAATTAGTTTTATAATCATTAAACATTGTTTCAGCCATTCCTGAGGTCAAATTCAGAGAAAGAGGAATTCATGTAGGTTTGATTGTGAAGAGACAATGCAAAATGTCCCTCTGATTTACCAACTTGCACTCTTCGCCTGGTCGTTCGCTTTAACATGACAAGCATGGCCATGTAGTAATTTTGTCTCGCCCTCTCATGCTTGTATTTTGTTGAAGGTATAATTATGAAGGAATTCCATGCTGATCTAATGTACAAGGAAAACTGCTTCATAATTAGGAGTCAGAAAATAGATTTGCTCCATCACCTCATGTTTTTAAGGGAAAACATCCTTAAAGGTAGTTGTACATGCTTGTGGTTTGTGTATACAGGGAAAGGCAATGAGTCTTTGTCTTTAGTGTTATAATGTGTGTGTTCATGCATTCACTTACATGGTCATTACTCAGACGTTCTGATATATAGTCCTATGGGCCTATTTTAAAACCTGTTGCTAAGCTGGTTACCAAGCACCACCTGCAATTTCTTTACCTTCGAAGATCACAGCCTGTCTCTGAGCTTCACTGAATTTGGAATGAAAAGTGTCAGTCTACCTCTTGAGGATTTTTAACAAGGTTTTCACAACATCACTGGCATAGTCTTTCTTTTATGTCCAGAAAGAGACAGACTATGCCTAAATTTGATAATATTTGAAGATAAGCATGGCTGCTTTATAATTCAGATTTAATATTTAAAGGTTTAGTTCACCCAAAAATTTAAATTTGCTGAAAATGTACTTGCCCGCCTTGTCATTTGAGCTGTAGATGAGTTTGTTTCTTCATCAGAACAGGTTTGAGGAATCTGTCCCTTGTTGACCAGACAAGATGAATTTTCCCCAGAAAAAAAAAAAGATTATAGGACTTCTATTTTAGTTAGAAGCAACGATTTAACGATAAAATGTCTTGATGGATGTAGCTTTTCACTTCACAAGACAATAATTAATAGACTGGAGTCTGTGTCGATCTACGCTTTGGATTCCTGGATTGTGTTTATTCGCTGGTTTTAAAACGCTCATTCTGACGGCACCCATTCACTGCAGAGGATCCATTGGTAAACAAGTGATGTAAAGTGATCTAAATTTCTCCAAATCTTTATCAGAGGATCCATTGGTAAACAAGTGATGTAAAGTGATCTAAATTTCTCCAAATCTTTATCTTGGATGGCATAATTTTTAGGCGAACTATGGCTTTAGCCCTAATCCTAATATACTGAAGATCCATCTGTAGTTATTGTCATTTGATTTTTAAATGATGCTCTTGCTTGTCCTTGTCTTTGTCAATAGGTCATGTCATCTAGCAGGGCATTGCAAACAATGGCAGATGATCAATATATGATAATACTGTCATATATGATAATACTGTGTGTTTTGCATGCATGCATCTCCTCCAAGAATTACTAACACTATACAAACATACAAAGCTAAAACTATTTCCTATTAAATATAATGTGAAGTTGTGAACAGAAATTCACATGAAATTTGGTTTCCGCAGAATGATTTTCTGATTATTTTTTAAATATTCTAAAATGTACTTTAAATATCAACCCCTTTATTTATAAATGCATAAATAGCATTCTTGTAGCACAAACAGTTGAGCATGACACTAACAATGCCAAGGACATGAGAGAAGTAATAATAATAATTATAAAAACAATATTGGATTTGCTTTGAGACCTATAAACACTAAGTTTTTAATTAATAATTTAAACTGGAGTGTGTAATTGTTTTTGTTAAAATACTTTATACTAGTGTATTATGCAATATTAATTCATATAAATTAATGTACATTAATAATTATATAAATTTAATGAAATGTGTTATTAAAAGTTATTTGAACAGTGATATTTGTACCTGCTTCAGGTACACAAAGATGAAAACGGCCACCAACATTTACATCTTTAACCTGGCCTTGGCTGATGCACTAGTGCTGGCGACTCTTCCTTTCCAAGGCACGGATGTCATCCTTGGTTTCTGGCCCTTCGGTCTGGCTCTGTGTAAAGCTGTGGTGGCCATTGACTATTACAACATGTTCACAAGTGTTTTCACCCTGACCATAATGAGTGTGGATCGCTACATAGCCGTCTGCCACCCTGTGCGCTCCTTGACAGTTCGCACCCCTCTCCGGGCCAAGCTAATCAACGTGGCTGTGTGGGTGCTGGCGTCAGCCGTAGGACTGCCTGTTATGATCATGGGTCAGGTGGAGGAGGAAAAGGATGTTTACGGTAGTCTCTTTTCTCATTATCCTATGTCAACCTGTCACTCCGAAGCATGTTTGTTCATTATGTCACGAAAATGTGAATCCGTCTTTGTCAATTTGATGTTGTCATGTTGATGTTCCATCGTTTACTTAGGCAGTTGTACCCAAAATGATTATATTTGTGGTTTTACTGTGTATTAAAGGTGCACTAATTCAGTTTTTGTTGCATTGATCAGCCTGCAAGGGGGATGCCAATTTTTGTTTGATATTTGTTGGATAATGTTTATATAGAAAAGTAAAACAAACGCGCACCTTTTTGAGGTTCAAGTTAAAGGAGGAAGCTTAATGAAGACAAATTATAACTGCACACTGTCTTAAGGCATGATTAATAATAAATCATGCTTATAAGAGATTTTTCTTCATGATAATTTGTATATAAAATAAAATCACACATTAAACAAAAAATTCAATATTAAATTAACATCAACCAAATTGGCATTTGAGTTCAAATATATGATTTTGTGTACATGAACAAAGATTACAGCAACAGGAAATACCAACATTGTAGAATAAAATAGCTTTTTTTCCTTTGAAAAATACACTACAGTTCAAAAGTCTGGGGCCAGTAAAATAAAACACACACACTCGCAATTGAATGTTTTATTCAGTAGGGATGCATTAAATTACTAAAGATTACTATTTCAAATAAAACTTTTTGTTGATCCAGAAAAAAATCAGTTTACACAAAAATATTAAGCAACACAACTAACAGTATATAAAACCACATAACAATACTGTTTTTACTGTATCTTTGATCAAATAAATGCAGCCTTTGGTGAGCATAAGAGACCTATTTCAAAAACATTGTAAAAACATCCTGTTCAGAATAACTTTTTAAGAAAAAAAAAACAAAAAACGTTTTTTTCTTTTTTTAAATGATTTGTGCACTATTCTCTCTTGTGGAAGATTTTGCTTTCCGCTCATGATTCATTGTAAATCATGGCACTACTTTAAATCAGCTTTACCAATTCATTCCCTGACTTTATTTCTGTGCAGGTGCCGAGTGCATACTGAACTTGCCTAAACCAAGAGAACACTGGTGGCCTGTGTTTGTGATTTGTGTGTTCCTCTTCTCTTTCTTGATTCCTGTGGTGGTCATAAGTGTCTGCTACGGGTTGATGGTACGACGCCTGCGCAGTGTACGTGTCCTGTCCGGTTCTAGAGAGAAGGACCGGAATCTGAGGAGAATCACCTATATGGTACTGTCTGTGGTCGCTGCTTTTGTGTTGTGCTGGATGCCAGTGCAGGTCTTGGCTTTGATCCAGGCCTTGGGGCATGTGGATCTTGGGACCAGCCAGGCCTCGATGGCAGCCATGCATTTCTGCATTGCTCTGGGCTATGCTAACAGTTGCTTGAACCCTGTCCTCTATGCCTTCTTGGATGAAAACTTCAAGCGGTGTTTCCGTGAGTTCTGTATCCCGGCCAACTCCAGTTTGTTCCTAGAAGAGCAGCGCAAGAGGTCACTGAGGCAGGAGAGAGAATGTGCTGAGGAGGAAGAAAAAGAAGTGGTTATTGATGAAGGTGCCATTCCAGTGTGTGCAGAGTAGAGCTTTGCTAAGTGACCATATTCTTGGATGGCATGAAACTTAACTAACAATTGAGTAAATTTATGTAAACATTGCTGCTTTTGTTTAGCTGGCAGATTGTTTGTGATGATTCAGAATTAGAAGTATGGATATACAAGACCATTGTTTCACATGGGACACAGATTGTGCCTAGTTGCCCCCCTCGTCTTGCTCTCTCTTTCTTGCCTCTTTAACGTAATCTTATAGTGTATAGTATACACACACATACATCATCCTCCATTGTTATGGATGTAGTCCTTATATATTACATGACTAATTTATATCTATAATATTATAATATTATACGTATTAATAAATATTCTTAAAAAAAAAATTTGGAAAAAAACAATTATTTAATTCCCTGCATTTTTGTAAATGTACTGCTTTTTTTGTTCTAAAATAGTCATATTGGAAAAGCTTGCATATGCAAAATATTTCTTGAATTTATTTTACTGCTGTACAAAAAGTTGTGTGTATATCATACTATATACTTATACTTTATGTAACACCAATATTACTTACTCACTAGTGTACAAGGTTTTGCAGGGCTGTGTCTCCTGTCAATATGTATATTTCTATATGTCTTAATCATTTTTATAATCTATGTTTGGATAATTAGTATACTATATTTAACTCATACCATTCTATACTATATATTCACCCGTAGGTTGGATCGTCGAGACAGAGAGAGAGGAGAGAGAGAGAGTAATACTTTTATTCTGCAAGGAAGCAACTAAATTGCTCTAAAATAAGCCTGTTCCTTTTTGAACTTCTATCTTTCATCAGAGCTTAACGATATGCACAGCACAGCGAAACACTGTTGATAATAATAAGAAATGTTCAAAAACAAATTCATCTTTTCCATCACAGGAATACCTGGTATTTGTATAAAATCTATTCACAAATAGATAAGCTTGTATTAATTTGCAATAGTATTTCAAAACAATATTAAAGTGGGTTTATTGCAGTTTAAATGATCAAAAGTAATGCAGCCATTGGGCAGACATAAGACTTTGGCTTACTGCCCACAGAACTTTTGTTTGGTATTTATATTACAGATACTTAAAAGGTGCAGTATTTAAAGATATTGCTATTTAATGACTTGAGAAATCACGAACTGGATAATGAAATACTCATGTGTGCCTGTCCGTCTAATAATAACTTAGAACAGTATGCTCCTGTTCTCCAACTTGAATATTGTGCTGACAGGATCTCAGATGACATGTTAGTGCTAATGGAAGTCAAGACTCTTCCCAAAAATCCCCATCTGTTTCCTGCTGTAACCAAACGCTGTGTCTCAGACAGGTGGGAAGAGGATGCGGATTTTTGTGATGATATCGAGAGCATGTTTTCCTTGATGCCCTTTGCTGGCCATCTGTCAACTGCTAAACGAAACACGCTCTGGAGTGTAAAGACTTAGAAACATCTGTTTTTGTCTGTTGTGGCGTACCTGGCTTGCCAGATGTGTTATATTGCTCGATATGTATGCTCCCCTTAAGCCTCATCTTCATCTCGGACTCCACGTCAGCTTTTACAACTCTATGTTATTAAGTCGTGCTGCAGGATGCAAATAATATAAAGAATTCATCAATAAACTACTTGTTTTTCTATACAGGTTAGTTTTATCTGGTGGGAAACATACCTTAGACCTGATGTTGAATAACTGATGTTACTTTTAAGTAACAAAGAACAATGTATTGTCTTATTATTTTTGTGCCATGGGTTTGATTCCCATGTTCTGAATCCATGCAACCGTAAGTTGCTTTGGATAAAAGTGTCTGCCAAATGCATAAATGTAAATCTATCATAATTAATTAAATGGTCTATTTATTAGGTATTATAAAAATATGACTGAATAAAAAATTATTACAATTTTTGTTATTAAAAAATTATTTGCAATTGTAGCCTGACAAAATATTTTTCGTCTTCTTTTCTAATCCTTCATTAACCATGTTGTTATTGTTCAGTTTTGACTAGCTAGTTGAGGACATTTAGTTTTTGTAAACAAGGCCACCAGAAGACCCTGAATTACAAAAAGATGTGTTCTGTCCATGATTTATTATGTCTCAGCCTGTTAAGATTTGACAATCAAAAATCATGTTACTATACACCCAGACCGTGTTTTCAGTACCTAAGCATTCAACTTTGTTACTGTAATTGTCAGAAGGTTCTTAAATTCTGAAATTATGTTCATAAACCTTATGTTGTTCAACCAGCATTAATAAATAATGTCCATCATTGGGAAACTATTGATTTTGGGGGATTTTAAACATTAAAGTCTGTAAATAATTGAAAGCAACCTGTGCTTTCTAAGAGTTTGTTTGTTAAAATAGGGATAAAATATTTATGAACAATAATAAATCACATATTTGTAACCATCTGGCCCTTGGTATTTTCTGACAACATAACTACAGTATTTTTTAAATGGTCATAGATTTCTACAAACCCGCTGTTCAGTGATAATGGTCTGTTTTAGTATGATGACTGCACCTGTGTTTGGCTTAGATGTAAATCATTTAATTTCACTGTTAAAGATTAGGCTACTCATAGTGTACATTTGTAAGCTTTTCTGTAATATTTTGCTCTTGATCAAAGGCTAAATGAAACTACCTTACTGCCCCTCCTTGGTTTTGTTAATGTAGATCTGCTTAGTTTAGAAATATTTAATATGTACTCTCAGAATATTATTGACAAAAAAAAAAAAACATGAACACTCTACTATGAATCATCATGTAAGTTTTATCTCGGGCCATTCATAAGCAACCTGCTGTACTGCGGGATTATTTTGTAAAAGCTTTTGATTTGGATGTATAGGTTATGTTTTTCAACTACAACAACTACAAACTGCATTAAAAAAGTTTGATAATGCGACGTCTCAACCTTCTCGTGGTATTGCTGGTCAGAGAGCTGTCTGGCTAAGGACACCAGCCCATCTCATTTTTAAAACCAGGCAGAACCAGAGATGAACTGGTTTGAAGCATTTGTCTCCGTTTGCAGTGAAGTGACCATTAATGTGATTTTCCTTTTTTTAAGCCTGTCAATCACGTCCCTACCAAACTACTGTCAGAGCTCTACTTCATCTCGTTTGCGTATTATTAGCAGTAGGTGGCAGCACTAGCACAGAAACGCTTTTTGAACTATAAAGTGTCAGTCTGTCACTGAAGCCGGCCGGTGGCTCTCTAGGCACACTCAGAAAAAGTCTTCGACCTCAGGAGTTAAGAGAGGAGCGCTGTAAAAATTTATTATTTCCTATTACTAAACTTGATTTAGGTGTAGTGAAAAGTTAATATAAATAATAATTCATTACATTTATATAGCGCTTTTCTGGGCACTCAAAGACCTTTACATTGTCAGGGGGTATCTCCTCATCCACCACCAGTGTGCAGCATCCACCTGGATAATGCGATGGCAGCCATAGTGCGCCAGAACGCCCACCACACACCACACACCAGCTTATTGGTGGAGAGGAGACAGAGTGATGAAGCCAATCTGCAGATATGGGGATGGTTAGGACCAATGGGCAAATTTGGCCAGGATGCCAGGTCACACCTCTACTCTTTAAGACATCCTGGGATTTATAATGACCACAGAGAGTCAGGACCTCGATTTAACATCTCATCCGAAGGACGGTGCTTTTTGACAGTATAGTGTCCCCGTCACTATACTGGGGAATTAGGACCAACACAGACCGCAGGGTGAGCACCCCCTGCTGGCCTCACTGACACCTCTTCCAGCAGCAACCTAGTTTTCCCAGAAGGTCTCCCATCTAGGTACTGACCAGGCTCAACCCTGCTTAGCTTCAGTGGGCAACCAGTCTTGGGCTGCAGGGTGATATGGCTGCCTGAAAAAGTTAATATAACCACAAAAGAGAAGTATGAATTTGAGCTTAAAACGTTTGAAATCTGATTAGTGTTATTTTCTTTTCTTACTAAAATACAGCATTTGACTAATGTTATCAATATCTACAAAGATCAAATATCTACAAAGACTTGACATTACATTTTTGGTCTTTATTCGCATTCTTATCAACACCACTTTGTATGTTAATGTGTACTGACTGTGGTGGGAGCTGTTTTAAATGAGCGCATTTGCACTTCAAGGGGAGATTATGACTTCATTTAGCTACTATATCCATGAGGCGCCGCTATTTACAAGGCACTGAGACTCTGTAGAGTCTTTTAGTGCTTTGGAGAAGCACTTTTAAACGCTATAGCGTTGTATCTTATGTACATTTACATGTGTTTATTTAGCCAAATACAAAAAACATAATACGTCTAATTATATCCTATAATAGAAACTATATATATCATATATATATAGATATATATATATATATCTATTATATATATATTATATCAGTGGTGTGTGGTGTGTTGTTTAAAATGAGGAGGCAGTTTATATTAAATATTACATAAAAAGAGAACAAATATAATTCTATTTTGTATTTTATTCATATTATTTGTATTTTATTTTATATTTTTAATACTAATTATACATTTCAGTGTTTTTATGCATTTTTATATTTATTACAAAATAATAACTAAAGGCAGTAACAATTTGGACAATATTCTGGAAACAGTTTACAATAAAGTTGCATTAGTTAACTACTTTAGTTAACATAAACTAAGAATGAACAATACATCTACAGCATTTATTAATCTTAGTTCATATTAATTTCAACATTTACTAATGCATTATTAAAATCAAAAGTTGTGTTTGTTAACATTAGTTTATGCACTGTGAACTAACATGAACAACTGTATTTGTATAAACTAATGTAAACAAAGATTAATAAACACTATAATAAATGTTCTTTGTTTGATCATGTTAGTTAACACATTAAATGACACCTTACTGTAAAATGCTAGCAATATTTTTTATTTGTGAACTGATGTTCACCTGTTAACTTATTTTCGGGTCATCGTCATAAAAGCTCTGTAAACACTGCCACAGACACAAAGATATATCTTTCATTTCATGACGCTGAATGCTCGCTAAAAACTGACGCAGTCATCACGTTTTCAGACCATTTCAAGTTTTATTGACGTGACGCAAAGTGGTGGTATCTAAGCAGGAGAGTTGTTTAGGCTACTTACTTTATAATTAGTCAATAATGCCATCATTTTCTTCATTTAGACCGAGAGCTTGCACGAAAACAATAGGCTGGATTTATCACAGGAACCAATCACATTTAATCATAACTGACCATATCCAATTATAGCACAACGGAGGCATTGCCTCCAGAAAAGTCACACGCTTTGGGGTCTCTGTAGAAAGTCAATGGACCGAAGGGAGGCAAGCCTCCGCTGTAACTTTACCTGCGGGTGTCGCTGTTGGACAGTGTTACTTTATAAAAATGAGTGACTTTTAGACTTTTAATATTGTTTTATTTTTGTAATATCGATTATTTTCTCATCCAACTTTTTGAGGAGACACTGCCTCCCTTGCCTCCTCTGAGGAAACGCCCCTGATATATATATATATATATACACACACACACACACACACACAAACTATAACAGTATAAACATTCAATAACTAACATTAACTTACATGATGTTACTGAGGTGATTTGTTTCAATAAGAGCATGGTCATATTTTTGTGTCTGTGACATAATTTGGGTCTGAACAGATTAATATAACTTTATAATATTTACATAAACTGATCTAGCTTGAGACAATGAAGACACAGGCGCTAAATTGAATCTGAATCAGGACTGCAGAGGTACCTTTCATCTCGGGCCATGAGATTGGATATCCCTACCTATTGCTGTATTATTAATTCTATATCACATTATAGGCTTTTGAATAAAAACTACACGCATGCCTGCACGCTTACTGTCGGCGACTGCCGTGATAAATTGCTTTCAGGTGGAAAATGCAGGAGCTAGATGTTCAAGCAGGAATAAGGAGAAGCATTTTTGTCCCAGCCCTCTTTTCTCCCTCCCACACAGACACACGACCCCCCTCCCTCCCGTCTCTCTTTTCTATCTACTCTCTTTTCTACAACAAACATGGCCGCGAAATCAGACGGTACAGCCGTTTCTTTGCAGAATGACATTCCGCCGACGTGCCTCCCTGGGCTGGAGAAGCGCTCTCCCCAGTGGCGTCCCGTCGGGAAGGAGTATTCGCTCCTGGACTGCTGCTGGACCCTCTGCGCCCTCTTGGTCTTTTTCTCTGACGGGGCTTCAGACCTGTGGCTGGCTGCCGACTACTATCTCAGGCGGGACTACTGGTGGTTCGCTCTGACACTGGTTTTTATCATCATTCCGTCTGTGGTGGTGCAGGTGCTCAGCTTCCGATGGTTCGCGTACGATCACACTGACGCCAACGGGAGCGGCACGGCTGCGGCTGCCATGGTAGCGGCGTCCAATGCGGAGAGCCACTTCAGCACCAAGGACAGCGATCAGCGGGGCGCTGGCCGCTCCGCTGCGGTCACCGGATCCCGGAGCAGCGCTGAGAGCTGCTGCAGAGCCTGCGTGTGGCTCTTCCAAAGCGTCGTGCACGTTCTTCAGCTGGCACAGGTCTGGAGGTACGTGAGTGCATAGAACTCAGTATAATGAGATACAAATCTATAGTGCATTCCTTTGAGGTATCACCTCAGCAGTTCATTCATAATTTTCTGTCATCATATGCCTTCCCTTGGCGTGCAACTAATCCACACCCACGCCTAGGGGTATTTAGGGCCATATGATTAAACTACTAAGATGGCAAGGTTTATGTTAAGAAAATACTATAGGAACTTTTGTTGCAGTCCATATTTATGTAGTTTGGCACAAATTGATTGAATTTAATAGGCTTTCATATTTGAGTCATAAGTCGCTGGGGTATATTTGTAGCAATAGCCAAAAATACATTGTATGGGTCAAAATTATAGATTTTTCTTGGTTTTTTTTCAGATTGCAGATTTTCAAATAGTTGTATATTGACCAAATATTTTCCTATCCTAACAAACCATACATCAATGGAAAGCTTATTTATTCAGCTTTCAGATTATGTATAAATCTCAATTTGGAAAAATTTACACTTAAGACTGGTTTTGTGGTCCAGGATCACATATAAGATGTAGTTTTTAAGATCAGTCATGGGAAATACATTCAGTAAGTAGAGGTGTCTATGATGGGAAAATGACAACAGAAATGATGCAAGATATCACAGTATTCAACCTCACCGCTGTTAGTTTGCATCGCCTATGACTGTCCTGCAGTCATAGTGCAGAAACGGGATCCTCCTTGTATTTCCTGTCGTCCCATGCTAGTTCATCATTATCTCCAAGCTGTTTGTTTCTAGGCTCCTCCTCCTCTTCCTCCTCCATCTCTCATGAGCTTCTGGGTCAATAATCTCCCCGAGAGACTTCTCCACTCATTCAATCTGTCCACCAGAAATCGCCTTATGCACACTCTGAAAATCCCTTTGTCTTTAGAGCAGTGCAAAAGATTTTTTAAATATTACTTACTGATGCCATTGGTTTAATTTCGAATATAGCTGTGATTTGTTTGGGTTTTTTCTGTCATTTATTTTTCTGTGTAAAGGAATAGTTCACCCATGAATGAAAATATACGGAAAATATACGAAAAACTGACTGACAGGCCATCCAAGATGTAGATGAGCTTGTTTCTTCATTGGAACAGATTTGGAGAAATTTAGCATTACATCACTTGCTCACTAATGGATCCTCTGCAGTGAATGGGTGCCATCAGAATGAGAGTCCAAACAGCTGATAAAAACATTACAATAATCTACAAGTAAACCACACGACTCCAGTCCATAAATTAATGTAATTAATTAAATGAATGAAGTGAAAAGCTGCATGTGTGTAAGAAACAAATCCATCATCAAGAGTTTTTAACTTCAAACCTTTGCTTCCGGTTAAAATATGAGTCATCTATCCATAATATTGCTTTCTCCAGTGAAAAGTTATCTTGTCTGAATCAGAAAAGAAATATTCACAGATCAACAAAAAACAGTTCTAAAATATGTCGGTGGATTTTAATGTGAGACAACAACAGGGAATTAACTTTTTCACTGGAGGAGGTGTTATAGGGATTATAAACTTGCATGATGGTTTATAGTTCTAACACATTAATAATGGCAGCTTTTCACTTCACAAGATGTTAATTGATGGACTGGAGTCATCTACATTTTGGATGGCCTGAGGGTGAGTAATACATTTTCATTTTTGGGTAAACTACTCCTTTAATGGGGCCTGAGCTTTTTATATGCACCAGATTTGACCTAAAAGTTGACAAAGTCATAAAGATGTTTATTTTTTTTTACAAGATAAGACTTGTTTCTGAACTGAGCTCAAGAAACAGTGCCATTAGATTTTGCTCTTTTCGCTCAGTGTGGTTGCCATGAGCAGAATGTGCAAGTGTCTATCAAGTGCTAAGCATCTTGATTGCTGACAGACAGTGCGCTGCGACTCACAATGAAATTTCCATAATAATGCTGAGAAAAAAATTTGCAGCCCACGATCACAGACAAAAGTTTAATTCACTCACATATAAATCAATAGGAACACACCCACACATATTACAGGCATGGGAGTAGGGAGTGAGCGCCGTGTAATTGTGGTTGTAAACACAGAGTCTGTGATGTGCTTGTCTTTCACTTCCTGCGTTGATCAGCAGTGACAGGTCGAGCTGCTGGCTGACCCGCAGGGTAACACAGGGTTAGTGATGTTTTCTGCCATTGATATCACAAAGCTGCTGGTCATTTCGATCAAGCTTCATTTATGCTGCTGTCACAACATGTGTGCTGTGCTTCTCATGCCATCTGTGTCATTCTCTATCTGTTACTCAGCTTTTCATCAGACCTCTGCTCCTGACCTTTTTATTAGAAGATCCCTCCCCTACTTTTTTTATACCAAATTTACCATAATTGTTGCTGGGTCGTATGACAAACAATTTGTGTCACTGTATTTTTTTCTTTGACTGGACCATTATATAGGTTTATAGTGGCTCATTTTACTGTCAGGAGCACACAGAATATAAAAACATTACAATATTAATATTTATATTTAATTAATCTTAAAATTTAATACAATTATTAAATATAGCAAATGAAAAAATATATTAAGTTCTTTTCCATTTATTCCTTTTTGAATGATTGAATTGGGCATAGTTTGGTTTAAATCAAATATGGACAACAATGTTGTGATATTCCTTAAAAATAATATATTAATAATTTATATTATTATTATTATTATTATTAAGAAGTACATTCTACTGTGCAACAGTAATATACAGTATTCCTGTCATAATTTCTTCAAGTTAGACCAAACCTTTATTGAAAGGTTATAATGAAGACCTTTGCGTTTCTGTGTGTTTAAATACATTTTATTATTATTATTAGTAGTAGTAGTAGTAGTAGTATTGCTTTAAGAAGTACATTCTACAGTGCAATAGTGATATATTTTTTATATAATTCTTTAAGGTAAACCAAAAGTTTGGGGTTTTATGACAGGTTGTCATGGTGACCTTTGATTTTCTGTGTATATGATATGATGATGATGATTTTTATCAAATGAAATGGTCAAATGCTGGTGAAGTGACTCTCAGAGCAGCTCTGGAGATGAAGTTCATGTGTTCATGTAATAAGACGGCAGACGCTTTTCAGAAAAAGAATGAGGATATCTGCAATTCAAAACAAACCAGCCAGCCTGCAAATAAGGCACAATCATTTTCATCTCATTTGAATAAATCAAACCATTATCCCTTTTTATTCACAAATTAGCCTTGAGACTTTTAGCCTAAGCCCTTCAGAGCTAAGTTCCCATGAATATATAATTAACTCAAAATATTTCCAGTGCCACTAACGAAAACATCATTAGCACTGCAGGCCAATGTCTAATGAAATATCCTCTGCTCTCGCTTTGGCTCTTTCTATCAGTATAGCTAAGAATAGCACCTTTTAGGAAGCACATTTTGCCATTTTCATGTTACCTCTGTTTGACCTGCAATGGATTTCTTTCTGTTCTTCACCTCTCACTAGTAGCCTACTCTCTGACTGAGTCTTTGCTTAAAAGCTTCCGAGCAGAGCTTCCCAGGCTCTCTGCCTTTGTTTGATTGGAATTAGCAGTAATGACATTAAAGCTGCCACCGGCACTGAGCTTGTCACATCTCTGCATTACAGGGATTATAGCTGTAGTGTTTACATGTCCATACCTGCAACAGACAGCCAGAGATTGAGAGAACGCTGAGCTGCTGCAAAGAAGGACAGGTGAGGAATGAATGATAGGTGGAGAGTAGATGTGAAAATAAATGCCCATTTTTAGGGTTGAGATGCATGCTTGAGAGAATGATTGAGAGGGAGAATATGTGAAAACTGGGTGGTTTGATATGAAAATGAGCCATTATAAAGCTATTTCCCCTCATGACTTTACATCAGACATAAAATAATGATACAACTATCTGATGCCCAATAAAATATTCTCTTTCTTACATTTTCGTTTAACCAAAGACTTCACTGAGCATTTTGAGTGAGCCCTATTCAAGAGTCCCCTTTGGGTACTCTGACCTGGTTCACTGCACACATTCAAAGACAGTTTTCGATTCCATGTACCCTGCAGCATCAGATGAGCAGGATCAATCAGGACCAGTCACCACCCTCGAAGGTGAAAAGACACCTTTTACACAGAAAGAAATCACTCCATGCGCTGCAAAAAGTGTTTGCAGAACATAAAAAAATGAAGGCAACAGTTCTAATTGGTTCACATATTAATTTAATCTTATTTAATTATTTTAATAAATGTCTTGACTAACATTTAGTATCATAAAACATAACATTTTTGAACAATACTCCATCACTGAAAGCAATGATCATCTTGACACAATGGATTCAGCATGTACATTAAAGTGAAGAGTCTTTCTGAATGATTCATACAACAATAAATCATTTGTTTGTGAACTACACTGGTTTCTCTGTTGGTTTTTGATTCACTAAAAAGTATCGGTTCATAAGAGTCATTTGTTTGTTTCAGGTGCACTGCCCTTTTGAGCATGCCAAAAGTGTGTTTAAATCCATGTTTGTTTGTTTTTTCAAAAGATTTATAAATACATAAGATTCAGACCTAAAGTGTGAGTGAGCAGGAGTGAAGGCGAAAAACACCAGTTTTAAAAACAGTCTCATCTGTGACAATGAGGTAATTTGCAAGCACTGTGTGATTGATTCTCCCCTCTGGATACCAAAGTAAAACTCTACGAGGAGAAGTGAGGACACATTCTAGAGGAGAGATAGTCTGTTGCTGCTGGCCAAACAGCTTAATTCCTATTTGAGACAGATTCCTGAGAGATGGTGCACTGGGATTAACTGTGACAAGGCAAGGAACCTAATAGAACTTAAGCTGTGGTTACAGTGTGTTTGATAAACCGAGGGAAGCTGTATGCCGTGTGTGTTTTAGTGTGATTTAGTTTTGTGTTTGTTTGAAGGTATGTCTGGTTGAGCACTGATGGGATGAATTAAATACATTTAAAAGACAGAAATCTGAATATGTTTATGTATAAAGTATTTTTTTTCAGTGTTTGATGCTAATTCAAGAAAAATTTTTTTTTTAAATGTCTTTACATTCCTAAATTCTGTCTATTATGCATAAGAGGCGAAATATCAAGCTCTAATTACTTCATCACATTTATTCCTATGTCTGAACTGACTTTCGTACTCAACATGATTTATTTTTTTTACTGAAAAAGACTATAATCTGGAAATGAAGGAACCCTCATCCATTTGTCTGCAGACGTTTGTCACATGTTGTGCATATTCTAAATATTATATGTTCATTGAATGCATTAAATAATGCAGTTACTGAATGTTTGTAAAGCAATATAAATATAGATACAGATTATACCATCCTAAATTGATTGTACTGATGCAGGAAAATTGTCTTTCGCTTTCTCCCTAGCTGGTATAGTCCTACATTGATTTATACTCAATATTGTGAAATAGCTTTTAAATCTGGTTAAAGAACCTATAGAGAGTCAAAGACAGAAAGATTACAACAAAATTCTCTGATCACACTCTTGAGAAGGACAGCAAAGAATGAAAGAAATGTACTGTATATGGTGACAGGAAATAGAAAGCACTTCCATTTTCCTAATTCTGTTACATGATGACATGATCCAGTGTCTCAGCAGGGCTTAACTGTTCAATGAAATAAATGACAGCCAACTGGAAATCTGATCTAGAACATTCAACATTGATTTCAAGTCTTTCTTTTTTTCTTTCTTTCTGCTGTCATTCTCAAGGGTGTGATCAGTGTTGTAATTTAGCAGAGAGGGGGAATTGTATTTAACTGACTTACAGGAACCCTGCCAGTTAATAGCTGAGTGCTGTTTGGCCAGCTGTGCCATCTGAGTAACCAAATGGGTCAATTGGCCATTCTAAATAATGCTGAATTCTAATGGAGTTTAATGGCAGGTGAACAGCAACATAATCATAATGTGGTGAGCCTGTTCTGACCTGTCTTTATAATAGAAAGTCTTTCAGAGGAAGCCTGAGTCTTTGCAAAATGCAGGCCTAGCAGATGATTGTCTCCAATTGGGTTATATTAAACTAAGTAATGGGCCAAGCTTGTCAGCTGCAATGTTTGCCAGTCATCACCATGGAGACTGATGCATTGCCTGCCAATCGTGGCTATTTGAGAGATGTTTTCTCAGCTGTAGCGCTGCCTATTTGTTCACATTTTCCAATTTTTCTTGAAGAAAAATAAATAGTTGCATGGTCAAGGTTCAAGGTTTGATTTTGTCTGATATCATCCGTGTGCCCTTAGGCTGAATTTTACAAGCAAAGAGAGATTTTCTGTCTCATTGAAAACACACTCTTTATTTAGAGAAAGAAAGATTCTGTGTCACTTGTCAAATTTGAGGCACGATCGCTGACAGCCATTCTCGCAGGCGCTCTATTGCTTGATTTTTCTTTCAGAGGCTGTTTTTTTCTCACACAGCAAGTTGTGAGAAGGATGTGGAGCAATTTTATAGACCTCATCAAGTCAGGGTGATTCATTCTGCCAATCTCCTGACATCCGGCGAGCACTTCTATTACTCTCGCCACCCTTGAGACAGACTGAAAAATCATGGCATTTCCTGTCAAAAGAAACAAATTAAGTCCAGTGAAAGTCAGATTTTTCAAGAGCCTCACATAAATATCATTCAAATTCACAGCTGCAGGTTTTGCTTCATATCTTCCAAAAGCCATGCACTCTCTACTTTCTTCTGGCACTTACATCCATCTCAAAGTATAAACAGTGCAGTCCTGGGGTCGTAAATCAGGAAATTTGAAATAAGGAAAGTAAGAGACAGTGATCCCTCCTGAGAAAACATGCTCACTGACATCCGTGTGATCTCAAGTGCGACCTTGGTGTGTCTCAAGACATCTGCAACAGCATGTAGACTGTGGTGCTGAGGGTAGAACATCACATGCTGGAGCACTCGATGGTGCACTGGCAGTCTGCCCAGACAAGTGTACTGCCTTTTTCAGCTGGTCACAGTGACATTATAAGCAGACACTAGGTCTTTTCCAAGCCTGCAGACTGGCATCAAGGTTATATGGAATTCCGATTTTTACGATTTTGTTTTAGAAAGAAGTCCCTTATGCTCACCAAGGCAGCATTTATTTGATCAAAAATACAGTAAAAACTGTAATGTTGTGAAATATTACTACAGTTAAAAATAACTGCTTTCTATTTGTTTCTATATGTTTTCAAATGTAATTTATTTCTGTGATGCAAAGCTGAATTTTCAGCAGCCATTACTCAGTCTTCAGTGTCACATGATCCAGAAATCACTTCAAAAGAACAGCATTTATTTTCAAAATAGAAATCTTTTGTGACATTATAAATGTATTGTTGATCATTAATGTGCCTTGTATTACTATCTTTCTTTTTTTTCTTTCTTTTTCTCTTACACAGTCTTGCACAAAACTGTAATGCACTGTAGGGGGATGTTTAGTGTCCAGGGTTTTCCACAGAAATATTAAGCAGCAAAACATCGATTTCAAAATGCATGATAATAATATGAAACGCTTCTTAAGCACTAAATTAGCATTTTAGAATGATTTCTGAAGGATCATGTGACACTGAAGACTGGAGTAATGATGCTAAAAATTCAGCTTTGCCATCACAGGGATAAATTACATTTTTAAACATATTCTAATAGTAAACAGTGATTTTTAATTGTAAAAAAAGATACTAATACTTTAATTTTAAAGTAATTTTCATCAAATAAATGCAGCCTTGGTAAGCTCTCTCTTTCAAAAATAAAATTTCCAAACTTTTGACCACTAGTGTAATTTAGCATTTTCTGGTGCAAGTTTTGGTGATGTGTTTAGAAATTATCTGGAGGTCTTATCCTATGCTTTTTACCCCAGGTATGTCCATGCCTTATATCTGGGCGTGCAAAGCCGCTGGCGTGGGGACCATGAGCACAAACACTTCTACTGGCGTACGATGTTTGAGAACGCTGACATCAGCATGCTGAGGTTGCTTGAGACCTTCCTGAAGAGCGCACCTCAGCTTGTTCTGCAACTCAGCATTATGGTCCAGACCGGCCAGGTCCTCCCTTTGCAGGGTAAGTTGATGACACCTCTGATTAAAAACAGCTCACCAAGTATGCTAGAAGAAGTTGGGCCTGTGCTATTTGTCTGTATCATATGCATTATATTCATATTTCATCAATAGTTTTGAGCCAGACAGTGACAGTAAATTTTTATCACTAAGAACCACCCACTTAGACAAGAAGATATAAGATATAGAAGATAAAAATATAAAGCTACCAATCACAGTTTGTTTTGTCTTTATGGGCACAGCTTCATAATCAGACTTCAAAAGGTAGAAGTATTGAGTGTAACATTTTTCTAACATAATTTACTATTTTAATGTTTGACGTCAGTAAAAGATTTTAATGTTTTTGAAAGACCCTTATAATCACCAAGACTACATTTATTTGATAATAAATGTAAATACCGGTAAAACATTAATATTGTGAAATTGTATAACAATTTTAAATAACATATTATTACATAATGTGTTCAAATGAAATTTATTCCGGTGATGAATTTTCAGCATCATTATTCCAGTCTTCAGTGTCACATGATCCTTCACTAATCATTCTAAATATGCTGATTTGCTGCTCAAGAAACAATTATTATTATCATTGTTGAAAATAGTTGTGCTGCTTAATATTTTTGTTGAAACCATGATGCCTTTTTTCAGAATAAAACATTTTTACTGTCACTTTTGTAACTACAGAAAACAACAAAGAATAATATACACTTCTGTTTTGAAATGTCTTTCTTTGGAAATATTAAACATCTTTCAAAGTTTTGATGCCACTAACTTTGCAGACTTTTATAAATGCAGAGATTAGATAGTTCTTCAAAAGTCTTGTTAGCAGCACTTTTTTCAGAAATATTGATGAGACAGCCTGTGCCTTTACTACCAGAATTTGCACAACGCCAGCCAATCAGATTAGAACTGATGATTTCAACCTATTTTTTGAGTGCACTATACATCAGACGGTCAGAAAACGTGCTATGGGTGGACTGTGGGCGTACTGTCTGAGACTGAGAGACTACTACATCAGCCACCCAATCTGTCATACTGCTATCCACCAGGTCACAGAGTACAGAGTTTGATTCAGTGTCTTTCTTGCAGTGTGATTTCTGTATTGCATCTAATTTAAATGTGACACAATAAGAATTGTTTTAGAAATTCATTTGGCCATCATTAAGGATCAAAGTGCAATTTCACAGCATGCGTTTGCTCCGCATCTCATTTTCAATCCAAGAGCAAATTAGCTGGTAAATTACTGAGGATGTGATAAGTGTGACTGAATATGAAAGACCACGGGTTGCATGCATACATATTTCAGGTCATTGTGCATGAAAATTTAAGCACTTTCATTAATGATTAAACTATCCAACAGCAGTTAAGATGCTTTTTTCTCATTGTTCCTTGGAAGAGTGCACTCCAAATTTGCAATGAGTAATCATAAAGAGATATATAATTGAACATGAAAATGACAGTAATCAAAGGATCATTTAGAATATTACCCAATTAGATATTCATGTCAGTGTCTTCATAATGGTGACATGTTAAAATCATCTTTAATTGTGTAGTTTAATTGCTTCAGTCTATCTTTGGCTCTGTCAGAAGGGAACGGCACATGTGGTAGTTACAAACCCACCTGACAGGTGCCTTTGATTACAGAGCTGCGAGAACTCACTGTTGCATTAGTTCAGCTCCATGGGAACAATTGTCGCCACTGTTAGATGTTCCCTGAGGAATTTTATCCAAATGTCAAACCACAAACTGTGACTTTTATAGAGCGCCCAGAGCTAGTTAACTAAAGGATGTGATTTTTGTTTAAAAAATGTAATTTCATGTGACATCCTTCTTTCTTTCCATGCCATTCGGACTAGAGTTTAGAGAGCTGCAGTATTTACTCTGTGGCAGCCCTACT
Organism: Sinocyclocheilus anophthalmus; assembly: GCA_018155175.1. Lineage (NCBI taxonomy): Eukaryota > Metazoa > Chordata > Actinopteri > Cypriniformes > Cyprinidae > Sinocyclocheilus > Sinocyclocheilus anophthalmus. Next base: position 203,701 of record JADLZN010007989.1, read on the forward strand.
CATATTACATTTATTCAGACTGCTGAAGGCCTCTTTTTCCAGAAAGATTAAAAATGAACCTGAGGAGAGCCAAAATGTGATTCCACAACAAAGCATATCCAGTTCTCAGGAGATGAGCAGGGCACAGTCAGCAGTGTAGAGAATTCTGGCATCAGTGCAAGAGTGTTTCCTCTTGGTCTGTCCTGACCTGCACTTTTCCAATCTGAAGACTGATATTATGATTAAAGTGCTTTACTGGGTCTGTCATAATCGCTCATAATCATATTCAGTGCAATGCGAGACGGCTGGAGAACTAGCTAATGATTATGTTTTTGCTGATTAGGAGAGATTTTCCGTTTTGACTGCTCCTGACTAAATGGGTGAGCTGATGAATGGCCAGACAGGAACCTGATTAAATATTCATGAGAGCTTCTCGAGAGCGAGCGTACCAGTACTCAAACAGAATTTCATTTTTTTCCTGAGAGGGATGGTGAGGTGTACTGTCATTCTTCATATACTGTACAGACTCATCTGAATGGTTACACATTTGTATAGGTTTTGATTTGAAATAAACAAAGTATAAACCTTGCCTCTGTAGGTTTTGATTTGAAATGAATTTAAAGTATTTTATTGCTAAAGTATTCAATTTGTCTCTAATGTGTCTTGTAAAATTCCTTAAAAGAAATTAAAAAAGAAAGAAATTCAACGATTTTTGGCATGGCCTAAGTGGATAGTAGCTATAAAATGAATCACAATTATTTATTCCTTTTGGCAGCCTAAGTTTTAACAGTTGGTAATAAAGCCAAATCTGTGTTGTTGTTTTTTTACGTTATAGCTATAGCTTACATTACTATAATAATGGGCTAAAAAACTAAATAGGTTACGCTTTAATTCAAGGTGTCCTTGTAATGCATTTAAGTACTGAGTTAAATATTAATTAACTATGTACTTACTATATGGTTAGGGTTAGGATTAGGGTTACTTGCATGTACACTCGATGCCATAGAAGAACCTTTTTGTCTAAATGGTTCCATAAAGAACCTTTAACATCTGAAGAACCTTTCTGTTTCACAAAAGGTTCTTCATGGAAAAAGAAGGTTCTTCAGATTATAAAAAGGTAAGAAAGAGATGGTTCTTTAAAGAACCTTTGACTGAATGAGTCTTTTTGGAACCAAAAATGGTTCTTCTATGGCATCGCTGTGAAGAACCTTTTAAGCACTTTTATTTTTAAGAGTGTAATTATACTACCACTAATTACAGTCAGGCAGCCATATCACCCTGTAGCCCAAAACTGGTTGCCCACTGAAGATAAGCAGCGTTGAGCCTGGTCAGTACCTGGATGGAAGACCACCTGGGAAAACTAGGTTGCTGCTGGAAGAGGTGTTAGTGAGGCCAGCAGGGGGTGCTCACCCTGTGGTCTGTGTGGGTCCTAACGCCCCAGTATATTGACGGGGACACTATACTGTCAAAAAGCACTGTCTTTCAGATGAGACGTTAAACCAAGGTCCTAACTCTCTGTGGTCATTAAAAACCCCATGGCACTTCTCGTAAAGAGTAGAGGTGTAACCCCGGTGTCCTGGCCAAAATTGCCCACCTGGCCATGATCATCATGGCCTCCTAACAATCCCCATATCTGTTGATTGGCTTCATCACTCTGTCTCCTCTATACCAATAAGCTGGTGTGTGGTGTGCGTTCTGGCGCACTTTGGCTGCCGTCGCATCATCCAGGTGGATGCTGCACACTGGTGGTGGATGAGGAGGTACCCCCTGACAATGTAAAGAGCTTTGAGTGCCTAGAAAAGCGCTACATAAAATGTAATGAATTATTATTATTATGAATGATATTCAGTTGGTATTGCTAGTGTAATACATGTAACATTGTAACAGGACACCTTAAAAATAAAGTGTAACACAACATATTGTCCACAGATTTTAATTAAATTTTACGTTAGTACAATAAAAAATAAAAGATTTGTCAAATAACAAGAACAACAATAATATTAGTATTTCAAAAACATTATTATTATATATGATTTTTAATGATTTTTAAAATTGTATTATTAACATTTTGGTATTATATTTTATAGACCATGCAGTGTTAAACAATAGCCAAGTAGCTACTTGAGGCATACCTCCCCAAATATGTAATTTACATGTAAAATACATTAATCAAATGGATGGTCATTTAGAATATTGCCTCATAAATTGTTAAAAGTTATCTAATGTTCCCATGACTGTTACGGGACAAAAGAGCCATGAGACGTGCGGATCCATTTGCAAGCTTTATTTAGAAGACGTGGTCAGAAACAAGCATGGGTCAGACAATGGCAAACTGGTATGTAGAAGACAAAACAAGAGCAGTCCAGTAAACAAGCGAGGGTCAGTCGACGGCAAACGTAATCCAACAGGGCGAGACTAGAGAGATAATCCAGGTACAAGGCAAAGGTCCAGGCAGGGGAGAACAGTATCCAATTGGGCGAGACTCAATCCAGGTCCACAGGCAATGATCAGAACACGAGAAAACCGCAAAGGCAAGACTCAGATAAGGCTAGGAAAACTAAAGCAGGCTCCATAAGGTAGCTATCAGCTAAACAGTGATATACGCTAAACAATACTCAGCGTTGAATGGTGGTGTGAGACTGATTTATATAGTGTGTGTTATTGGTAGCAGCTGTGTGTGACTGGTTTCAGGTGAGCTTGTGATTAGTACAATAGAGCATGGGAAATGTAGTCCAGGGTGACATGTAACAGTCTGTGTGGTGTAAGAGTCAATATGATGTTGTCACAATAGCCTCGTGGGCAGCGCGTCGACATTCGAGTCCCAGCTCGCAGACCTTTCCTGATCCCATCCCCCCTTTCTCTCCCACTTCACTTTCTGTCTCACTACTATCCTATCAATAAAACGCAAAAACGCAAAAAATAAATCTTTAAAATATAATGGGAGGGCGACCTCTGGTGGCAAGCGGACGGAAGTTCATGGACAGGATTCGTGACGATGACAATGAAAGATACACTTTAAAATTAATAGAAAGTAAATATTGTCCACATAATATTATAATAATATTATATAATAAAAATAATAATTAAAATAATTTATAATAATAAGTCTAAATAAGTATTTTATATTATTTAATATAATTCATTATTTATAGTTACTGGATATTTATTATTTTATAGACCATGCGGTTTTAACCAATAGCCAAGTAGCTACTTGTCCTCCCTAGTACACTGAAACTCCATCTAACTATCCAAGAACCCAGCTCATACTTACTCCAGCAGTGTAATTAAATTTAATTAATGTACCATGTAAAGTGACCTATTTTCTCTCTGTCACTCTTTCTCATTGTGCTTCATTTGATCCAGGTCTGTCTGCGTCTGCCTCTCTAGTGTCTCTGGCCTGGATGATGGCGTCTTATCAGAAGGCATTACGGGACTCTCGTGATGACAAGCTCCCAATGTCGTATAAAGCTGTGGTGGTGAACATGCTGTGGCACCTGTTCACAGTGGGAGCCCGCGCCATGGCCTTCGCCCTCTTCATTTCCATTTTCCAGCTCTACTTCGGCATTTTCATCATGGCCCACTGGTGCGCCATGACCTTCTGGATCATCCGAGGTGAGACAGACTTCTGCATGTCCAAGTGGGAGGAGATCATCTACAACATGATGGTGGGCATCGTGTACATATTCTGCTGGTTCAGTGTCCGTGAGGGCCCTACGCGGTGCCGTCTGCTTCTTTACAGCCTCATAATCCTGGGTGAAAATGTGGCCCTCACTGCAGTGTGGTACATATACCAGCGCCAGCGCTCTGCAGACTTTTATGCCGTGGTGGTGGTGTGCGTGGTGGCCTGTAGCTACGCCCTGGGCACATTTTTTATGTTTGTCTACTACTGCCTGTTGCACCCTGACGGCCCTGTGTCTGGGACCTATATTGGATGTTGCAACGTCCAGGTGGGTGCTGTTTCAGATCCTTGTGTCTCATCACCCACCTCCGCTCCTCCTCCTCTGGATGCGGTGAGCAGCCCGCCGCGGACTCTGCAGAGGACTAAAGGAGGAGAGTCAGTACCAGGAGGAGACGTTGGAGAAGTGTTTAAGATGCGGACCCTTAAGGCCTCGCGAACTGCTGCGCCTCACCGCACCCCAAGGACAGAGGGGCCGGTAATTCGTATCGACCTTCCCAGGAAGCAGTACCCAGCCTGGGACGCCCACTTCATTGATCGCAGGCTGCGAAAGACCATTTTGGTGCTAGAAGCCGCTTCTCCGGTCACACCGAGGATCCAGTACCGCTGTCTAGGCACACTGAAGGAAGTGATGGAATATGAGACGACAGTCTGAAATGTTTTATGTGTTAGTGTGCAGAAAAGTCAGTTGCGTCCAGCTTTATTTGGTGAAGAGGAAGAGTTTGTCAGATCTCCACATGACCCCTTATTGACTCTTCTTGTCATCAGTGGAAGCACATGATTCACTAGAGTCTAGAAAAGAGCCACCCTGTGGTGACTTTAAACATTACTATAGGTTATTGAGTTAGGAGGTTAGGCAGGGGTCTGACCAAATGAATGAAAGAAAGCAGTGAGGCCAGGGCAAATCTGTAATGAGCAAAACAACATATCAGTGTGGTACATTAACAGCAATGGTGCTTAAACACATCCTAAACACCGTTTCAGACCATCCTAGGTGTTTTTATATCTCTCGTGGCAGCTGCCGTAAACAACAAATACTGAATCCACTTGGTCGTAATTCTGTGGGTATTGAGGTTGTAGTAGGTGCAAGTAAAATTTGTGAGTTGTCTCATTAAAGGCCTTAAGACTTTCTTACATTTTACTATTTAGCATCTGAAAGGTGCATTTCAGTCTGTTTAAACATTAGTGAATATATGAAAACAGTTTGTGTGTTAGATAATTGAAGGGTTGATCTTCTGATAACATCTAGGCATTTTATTAAGCACAGAATAGGTTGCCTTCAAGAACAGGGATCAGATTTTGCAAGAAACACTCTTTAAGTTTAAAAAAAGAAACTGTTCACAGTTATCAAGGTCTCTTTTCAAGACATTTCCGCATACCTTTCAAGTGAAAAATTGCATATCACTGAAAAATGTGTCTTTTTTTTTTTAAATGTCAAGATGGAAATAATGGGTCTGATGCTGAAAAATGTGCACCTATAAAGATAATTGAATGAATGTTCATCTCAAGGACAAAGAACCCTGCAAACCGGTTTATTATATGCCTGTAATAGGAATGTATGGTTATACCACAGTATTTCAAATATGCCTAAGCTACGAGTTCACATTTTAAAGTACTTATGTGACAGCTGAAGGGAAAAAATCATATGGCATATGTTTACGTTTCAAAATAGTTCTCTTTTTAGAATTCATGAAAAGTTATCAGCATTATGATTATGCCATTTCATGTCATTTACATAATTTGGTGCAATAATACTCACAAATGTTTGGATAGTGAACATTTTGATGGATATGAACAAATCCATACAGTGTCTTCTGTCTCTTTTATTTAACTTTGAAATTAAAGTAATGATACATTTGGTCATATCATCTAATAGCATCTACCAATTGATGAGAATGTATATTTTTAATCTGATCAAAACAGTAGCTATCTTTTCTTTCTTTCTAAAACAGAGGAGTGACCCTGTTGTGTACAAATAACTAAGAACATAGTATTTTGCATTGATTGCCTATTGGGCGGTTGAATAGAGAGAGGATGAATAATCCTTGGGTTTGTGCAGTGTTTACTGATATCATGTTATTGCTAAGTCCATTAACCCATTGTTACTATTTCACTTCTTGGCATAACCATTACGTATGTCCATTTGTGTTATCATGTTGGTGCTAGCTGGAACACCTCAGAACAGCCATACGCTGTACTTTATCAATGTGGATCATACTTGTTCACTCTGGTTAATGCTGGATTTTACCGTAGACACGCTAAAAGACGTTAAGCCTTACACTGCACTTGCAAGACTGTTGCTGTCGACTGTAAAAAGGATGCCGATCTTCAACCATGTGTTTTATTTGGACAATAAAGAAAGCAAAATTATGTGTTTACTGACCTGACCAAAGCATAAACTGAAAGAGTGTATTTTGTTTTGCTTGTCATCTTTATGAAATGAACACTGTGATATAGTAGCATTATACCGCAGTGTTTTTTTTTTCATCTGAATGCTCATTCCAAAGATAGGTTACAGCCACTGTCTCACCCATTGATTTTTATTTGATGTACACTGCACTCAAGTGGAATCCAGCTGAATAGCAATGAGGAAGGTTCATATTAGATTTAAAGTCAGTTGGAAGACGTTTTAACTACAACTTTACAAATAAGTAGATTAAGCCTTTTAAAACATTGATGCACACAGTCCATTCATTCACACCACAGGCACTAAATCAACATCCATAACACTATATTATGAAATATATTCATACAGCAATGCCATAATCTAGAGATGGCATTTAAAACTATTCATTTTCACTAGTTTTGTTAAGTTGTAGACCCACTGTTAAAGGGAAAGTTCACCCAAAAATGAAAATTCTGTAATTAATTACTCACTCACCCTCAAGTCGTTCCAACCCATAAGACCTTGGTTCACATAAACAACGGAACACAAATTAAGATATATTTGATTAAATCTGAGAGCTTTCTGACCCTGCATAGACAGCAACGGTACTACCACGTTCAAGGCCCAGAAAGGTAGGAAGGACATTGTTAAAATAGTCCATGTGACATCAGTGGTTCAACCTTAATTTTATGAAGCTACGAAAATACTTTTTGTGCACAAAAACAAAAATGATGACCAACTATTTCTTCTCTTCTGTGTCAGTCAGTTCCGTGTTAGTAGCCGAACTATAACCCTTTAAATTCAGAGGGTATGCATTTGTCTGGATTAGCTGTTAAAAATAAAACTAAATAAATAACTCTAGGAAATATTTTGAGCAGACTGATTAGACTAAGGTTAATTCCCCACAAACAGTGGACCAGTAGATTATGAAATATTAGCTCAAGCCTTATTACATAACATAATGTGGAACTGCAAGCGTATTGCAACATAGCAATTATAATAGTCTCAGCCATTCATTCCCTCAATAATCTTAAACAAATGCATTTTATGGATTTGAATAGGCTATGTATTTAAACAACATAAAGGTAATTCTTTAGGAAGTAATTCTGAGGAATATTATTGCAAGTCTTTTAAGAACGTCTGATTATGCTCTTGCTGCTAACATTTTATCTGAACAATCCGGAAATTGCTTTCCCCCTCCTTTCCTTTTTCCTATTTTACTATCCCACGAGCTGTTGCAGACATCACACTGCATATTTACATAACAGAATGAACAGTATAGATACCATACTTTAACTCCTGTAATGAGCTGTGCTGAAACTTAGAGCTTAGCAAAGGCTTATGCTAGCCAGCATTGAATTTACAGCATCATGTGGAGCAGATATATAAAGAGATTGCAGAAGTATAAAGACATAAAGACAGATGCCTAGTCAAACACTATAGTGTAAATACAACTAGAAATTGCATAAACGAAAATTCATGATTGTGCTGACCCATAGACTATACCACATTCAAGAAAATTTTGTTTTTGTTGCTACTGTGAAGATTTGTTGCTATTGTACATTTGTTTAGGCAAACATATTCCCTAAGAAATTAGATAGGATGCATACTGTGGGGCGCTTTCTGACAGTTAAGGGTGAAATTAATGCAGATTTTCTATATATTAATTTTATAGAAATTAATTTATAATTTTTATATTATATAATTATAAAAAATTTACAAAGAATACATATACAAATAAATTAAATAAATTAAAAATATAAATAATACTAATAATAATAATATACAAATATGTAAAATGATTCATCTCAAGTATCATTCTCATTAAAAAATATATTATTAATCAAAGACAGCAACAGATGTCTGTCATATTTCTTATGTCCTCGTGTACATTTGAAGCAAAATTATTGTACAAATTTATGAACCAAGCCCTCTCGTCCAATCCGCTGAGGCAAAGACTCATTTATAGACAAGTGTCCGTGACTTGAACCAATAGGGTGCCAGGGGGCGTGGCGAGCCCCTCAGCCGGTCTGATAGGTCTGTCTGCTTTTAGCTTACTCACAGTAGAATGGCGGCCGCTGTCTGCGGTCCTCGCGGCTGTCCGAGGACCAATTCAGCCAAACCACACAAAGAACACCTGCGAAAAAGCCGGGATTCCCGTCACAGACAAGCAGCACTGTTGTTTCTCACAAATATATCTTTGGACGGAAGACCGGTTTACAACCTAAGCAATGGAATCGCTGGCCCCAGGGAAGCCGAGAGCCGGTGTGTGGATGTCGGCGCGGCGGCGGTGACGGGTCTCCCGCTGTCAACAACCAGCAGCTACGGAACATTCATCCAAGTGTCATCCTCCATCAGCGGGGGAGCAGCGACCCCTCTACCGAGGACGAACACTTCCCCTGCTCCTTTGAGCCCTCCTCCAGCATTCAATCAAGGGAGCTGCGACGTTTTCACGGAGGATGGACAAACAGATCCTTTGTCAGTCCAGGCACCCCCGCTTTCACCGACCTCTGGACCGGCGAATCCGGTTTTAGGATCCAGTAAATCACCCGGCCAATTCCCGGGATCTAATCCTGTGCCTGATCCCCGCCAAAGGTGAGTTTTGTTTTTGTCATGCAGGTTGGCATCAAATGAAACGCGTTATGACATTTATTCAGCTGGTATTGTATGCATAAATTACACCATTCATAACACATATGGAGTGAATGTGTGATGCAACCTTCTTTTATAAAGGTGTTATCTGTTATAAACAATTCTAAATATTATGATTATGAAAGCTATATGTTTATTCCCAAATCGTATCAAGGTTTTGATTTTGTGGATAGAACGTTTATCTGGCTGTTGTTTACCAGTGTTTACATTCGATTATGACTCTTGAAGCAGTGTTACAAACAGTAGCCTACATTACAATACGAGAAACAAAACAATAACAGATCTATAAGGGGAATTACTGACTTCCGCCTTATTGTCTTCAACTTTCATTTTCATCTTTGAAGAGAGGTCTTGTTTTCTAGGCATGAATTTGACAGGAAATATTTCTGCGACATTTTTGATACCTGTTAAGATGAATAACGTTAGATCGGGGGAATCTCTGGTTTTGAATCCTTAACGGATGCCGTTCTTGTGCAGTGCTTTAAATTAAAAATAAAGCCAAAACCATAAGGTGTATCTGTAACTATTTTGTAAATCAGCTAACTTACATTGGTTTGCATCTCACGAGACATAACGTAACATGATCCATCTATTCTTGATATATTTTTGACATAAGGAAAATAATAATTTGCAGTTCATTAAGTGAGTCAGATTAATTCAGTAATTTATTTGCCTGATTAACTCGGTGCGTTCCAAACGGGGGATATCGCCCTCCGAAGGGCACTTCGGAGTGAAAACAATCATAGCCGCCATATTTCTGAAGTGTCGTTCCAAACCGAAGTGCTCAAAACTGGCCACTTCAAAGGGCCCTTCGGAATTAAGGATTGCAGATTCTTTGCATGATGATGACGCAGAAGGGCACTTCAAGAAACAGTTGTTTGGTCCCCTACACCAGTGGTTCCCAACCCTGGTCCTGGAGGCACCCCAACACTGCACATTTTGCATGTCTCCTTTCTCTGAGCACCAGTTTCAGGTCTTGGAGTCTCTACTAATGAGCTGATGACCTGAATCAGGTGTGTTTGATTAAGGAGACATGCAAAAAGTGCAGTGTTGGGGTGCCTCCAGGACCAGGGTTGGGAACAATTGCTCTACAACTTCAACCCTGTGAAGCTCTCACTCCGGAGGGTAAACCCTTTTGAAGGGATTAGGGCATAGGGATGATGAGCCCTTCTGAATGGAACGCAGGGTATAAGTGTTTTTGATTCAAGTGAAGCAGTCATTTGCTCGGTAGTGTGTCTATTTTAGTCGCGCTGCATGCACAATAATAAACGACTGATCATTGTCAATGCTTGATTATTCGCACACTATAAATCTAACTCACCCATTATCAGTTTTATTTATTTTAGCTGTGTTGCTTACATCATACCAATGTTTTTACCTTTCTGTGATTTTTAATTGTAACAGTAGCAAGAGTGGTCAGGTGTTAATTTGCACTTTAACGTTCAGTCTTACAGTACTAAGTGGTATATAAAGTGGTGTACTGAAAAGTAGCTAAATAAACCAGCAGACAATGCATTTACAGAAAAGAATGTTATTTTAACAACATAAATTATTATACACAGCAGCAAGCCATCTGTACATAAAAAAACAACAACTCTTAATCTATAACTAACTAATTGAGGCATAATGATATTGGAATATACTAGCAAAGACCCCAAAGGTAGGCAAAGGTAAATAATATTAAGCTGTTATTAGTACCAAGTTTATGAAACAAAATTGTTTTATTACAAAAAATATATACCCAGGAAAGTTATTTTTTAAAATAAGTCACACGTTTTACCATCTGCGCTACTGGAGCTGATGACTGTCAACTGTCTTTTGTATTGTTCACTATCCGAATCACAAGTTGGTGGGCGGAGTTAATGTGAATAGCCTCTGCCAACAAGGTGGGCTATTTGCACTTAGTGTAAATAGAAACTCCGAAAAATATCAAGCCATTTCATGTACTCTTGGGGGCCCCCTGGTGGCCACGGGGCCCTAAGCAGCCGCTTAGTTCGCTTATGCCTTGGGCCGGCTCTGCACTTAAGTTACTCATAATACTCATTCGTTTGTGAGTCAGACATTTCATGGAATCAGGATCTTAGATATTTACTGTAAGTCGTGTATATTTTTAATTCGTAATAGGAACAGACTCATAGGACTAATTTCTTCGATAATCGGACTGCTGGGGCTGCGCTGTATGTTTTTTGATTCACTGAAAGAACCTTCTCACGAGAGTACATTCCACTGTACTCCAAATGTTTTGTGATTCACTAAAGTGATCGAATGAGTAATTCATTAATGAGTCGGACTCCTCTGGGCAAAATTAAAAGTCTCGGTGATAAAATGTGTACTACTGTCTGATGTAACAAATTAATAATTAAGAGTAACAGAAGTGCTTGACAGTTATATGCAGTGAGAGTGAGCTCTCACACTTTAAAAGTCATTTGTAACTGTGACAACAGAGATAGTGATTAGGAAAACCCATAGGACAGATGGAAGGCTTGTATGATAAGATATCACTGCTGTCAGAGTAGATAATAAAGGGGCTGCTGATTCAATCAAAGAAGTATAGCCTAAAGGCCATCAACCAGTCACAACAAGCATTATCTGCCTGTAGGTGATGTTACTCATGTGAACCGAGCCTCATGATCTCGCTGCAGTACATATGCACATCATTTCCTGTTTGTTTGTTTTTTTGTTGCTTGCCTTTCATCTCTCTCCTGTTCTGTTCCCCTCACCCTCTCATCTTTTTATGTAAGATCTGCTGATGGACTGATGCTGGACGAGTGACCTTTAAGCCTTAATTTATAGTCAAGAGCCAAAATATTAAGCTTTTGCTTCAATTTAATCCATCACAGTTTTTCTCTAAGCGTATACAAATTGAAGCAAGCCACATGTATTTATCTCTAAATTATATTTAATTCTTGTTGCAGGACACGTAACCTCTCTGGGTCTCCAGGGCCAAAGGTTTCCAAGAAGGTGCATTTCATCAAGAATATGAGACAGTATGACACTCGAGGGAGCAGGTGAGTTGGCGGGTGTGATGGGAAATATTTTCCCTGTGAGTAGGAGCTGTATTTGTTTTCTTTTTGAATAAATAGTCTGTGTATGCAAGATCAATTTAGACCAGGGGTCTTTAAGCTTTTTCAAGAAAAGGAGACTTGGAGCACAAATAAAACAGATATGCCTTTTGAGCCTGACCAATAATAACATGCATATACTGTAGTACCATTGTAATGTATTTACAATTTTACATACTTTATGATTCTTGCATTACAAAGCCAATTTAACTATTATGTAATCATTAAGTCAAATGAATACATTACATATTCATTTTAATAAATTTTTTGAAGGAGGACAATAAAACATTTAATTTTAGCTTCTTAACTTAAGTTAGTTAAGTTAGTCAAGTTAGTCCTTCCTAGATGTAGATAAATTTGTTGAATGCATTTTTATCCCATTTTATTTCATATAATTTTTCATTAAAAAAAATTATTTTAAACAATAATTGGTTCTCTGTTGAAGACCCCTAATTTAGGCTGTTCCTAAATTAGCACTTTATATCAATTTTAATTGTTTGTTTGTTTGTTTGTTTTACATTAACCTAATCTTGAATAATGTATTTATTTTATTTTTAATTTTCAAAAATGATTTTAAAATATAATTGGTCTTCTGTTAGGCCAATCCTTTATTAGCACTTTCTTATCAACAACTTCTGTAGAATGGAGGTGGGCTCATGTCAGATGGGGTGAAAATAAAAAATAGATGCTGGTGAAGTGGATGCTGGACTGTTTCCTCAGGCAGTAAAGTTCTTTGTTATATAACTGCAGTGTGCTCATGCTAAGTGAGACAGACTCTGTGATTCCTTAGCTAACTTAATAACTGGCATAAGTACTCACTGGGATAACTCACTTAGGTTCTTACACAGACGAAATGGGGGATAGATGTGTCTGCCTACATGAGGAACAACTGGGCTGAATTAAATAAATCTGAAATGGAACCTTATATAGCAATGGCATCTTCTGAAAGTAGAACTGCACCGTGGCAAGAACCATTAAAATGTAATGAAACTCGGTTACGTAAGATAAGTGTTTTCCTCCCTGATTCCTTTTCTTTCTCTTTCTAATTTACTTTCCTCTTCTGGTAAAAAGTGCCATAAACCCATTCGGCTCTTTTGACTTTTGAATCCTGCATTTTTTTTCTATTGTACTTTTTTTTAAATAGCTTTATAAAAGATTATGACCTATATACAACCTATGACTTATGCTGGGTACACACCACAAGATAATCAGGCTGATTTTGGGCCGATTTCTCCCCTTCCGACAATCCTAGGTAATGTCCCGATTATCTTGGTGGTTCTAAAGATTATTTGATCAGATTTTCCTGTGGTGTGAGGTGTGTTAAGAGTGACTGAATCTGCTCGGAAGAACGTCGGAGGCGCCCCGATCAGAAATCCTGATGTGTGGGGGGAACACCGCGGCACACCACACACTATAGGAGCAAAACGGTTAAATCTAGGATTTTGTGGTCTCACATTTTGAAGATATTTTAGTGTGTACCCAGCATTATATACACCAATATATACAGGTGCATCTCAATAAATTAGAATGTCATGGAAAAGTTAATTTATTTCAGTAATTCAACTCAAATTGTGAAACTCGTGTATTAAATAAATTCAATGCACACAGACTGAAGTAGTTTAAGTCTTTGGTTCTTTTAATTGTGATGATTTTTGCTCACATTTAACAAAAACCCACCAATTCACTATCTCAACAAATTAGAATATGGTGACATGCCAATCAGCTAATCAACTCAAAACACCTGCAAAGTTTTCCTGAGTCTTCAAAATGTTCTCTCAGTTTGGTTCACTAGCCTACACAATCATGGGGAAGACTGCTGATCTGACAGTTGTCCAGAAGACAATCATTGACACTCTTCACAAGGAGGGTAAGCCACAAACATTAATTGCCAAAGAAGCTGGCAGTTCACAAAGTGCTGTATCCAAGCATATTCATAGAAAATTGAGTGGAAGGAAAAAGTGTGGAAGAAAAAGATACACAACCAACCGAGAGAACCGCAGCCTTATGAGGATTGTCAAGCAAAATCGATTCAAGAATTTGAGTGAACTTCACAAGGAATGGACTGAGGCTGGGGTCAAGGCATCAAGAGCCACCACACACAGACGTGTCAAGGAATTTGGCTACAGTTGTCATATTCCTCTTGTTAAGCCACTCATGAACCACAGACAACGGCAGAGGCGTCTTACCTGGGCTAAGGAGAATAACTGGACTGTTGCCCAGTGGTCCAAATTCCTCTATGAGAACAAGTTTTGTATTTCATTTGGAAACCAAGGCTCTAGAGTCGGAGGAAGGTTGGAGAAGCTCATAACCCAAGTTGCTTGAAGTCCAGTTGCTATAAGTTTCCACAGTCTGTGATGATTTAATATACAATGTCATCTGCTGGTGTTGGTCCACTGTGTTTTTTTGAAACCCACGTCACTGCACCCGTTTACCAAGAATTTTTGGAGCACTTCATGCTTCCTTCTGCTGACCAGCTTTTTGAAGATGCTGATTTCATTTTCCAGCAGGATTTGGCACCTGCCCACACTGCCAAAAGCACCAAAAGTTGGTTCAATAACCATGGTGTTGGTGTGCTTGACTGGCCAGCAAACTCACCAGACCTGAACCCCATAGAGATTCTATGGGGTATTTTCAAGAGGAAAATGAGAAACAAGAGACCAAAAAATGCAGATGAGCTGAAGGCCACTGTCAAAGAAACCTGGGCTTCCATACCAACTCAGCAGTGCCACAAACTGATCACCTCCATGCCACGCTGAATTGAGGAGTAATTAAAGCAAAAGGAGCCCATACCAAGTATTGACAGTCACAGTAAATGAACATACTTTCAGAAGGCCAACAATTCACTAAAAAAAATGTTTTTATTGGTCTTATGAAGTATTCTAATTTGTTGAGATAGTGAATTTGTGGGTTTTTGTTAAATGTGAGCCAAAATCATCACAATTAAAAGAACCAAAGACTTAAACTACTTCAGTCTGTGTGCACTGAATTTATTTAATACACGAGTTTCACAATTTGAGTTGAATTACTGAAATAAATGAACTTTTCCACGACATTCTAATTTATTGAGATGCACCTGTATATAGGTAATGAATTTTACACAGGTTAAGGAAATAAAGACAAACATACAGTGCAGGTGTTATTTTCTGATATGATCTTGAATATTATGCTGAATTTTACTCCCTTTTTTCACTCGACATGCATTACATCATCAACCATGAAATCACACCTTCACTCATATGCACACCCATATCCCCAGCCTCATGACATCAGCAGTGATGTAATATGGACCCGACTCATTGAGCACATCCTGTGTCACAAACTGCAGTCCTGTTAATTGCGATGCTGTTCAGACCCCTGGGAAATGTGACGGGGTTTGTTGTAATTAGATTTGGTCCTGCTGACCAATCTGCGGTGACATAGAAATCTACAAGCTGCTTTAATATTTGGATTTGTGGTTGAAGAATGGATTTACTTTTTATTTATTATTTTTATTCATTTTGTCACCAATGGCATTCCAGGGCTGTAAGATCTCCCATTTGCTTTGTGCTGCATGCTGTTGTGACCCATATGCACTTGTTGTGGTGTAAACATGGCTGGTGTACTGTGATGGTTTGATGTTTAGGTGACTGATGTTGTCTGTTCTGTGTGCACTTGCCATCTGTGTCCTGCAGGGTTGTGCTGATTTGTGCCAAGAGATCCCTGTGTGCTGCTTTCTCTGTATTCCCCTATGGAGAGAGTTATCACATCAGGTACAAAGCCACCACAGTCAGCCAAACAACTCATTTCATATCATGCAAACCCATACATGAGGGATGGACAAATCAGCTGTTCTTTTCTTCTTTCTTCCTTTTTTTTTAAGCCTGGTTGATGAAATGTTATGTTCCAAAATAAATGATTAATTTGTAATGGAACAAAATATCTTGAGTGATGTTTCACAAAGCACTGATGTTTTTAAATGCATTATTTTTCTGTACACTACTGTTGAAAAATGTGGGGTCAGTAAGATATTCTTTAAAGAAATCAACACTTTTATTCAGCAAGGATGCATTAAATTGATGAAAAATTACATAAAGACATTTATAACCCAGATTGCTTCAATGAATGTTCTTTTGAAAAAAAAAAAAAAAAAAACTAAACCAGGTTTCCACAAAAATATTTGTTTGTTTTCAACATGTTTTTGAAAACTAAATTGGCATATTAAAATGATTTTTGAAGGAACATATGACACTGAGAACTGGAGTAATGGCTGCTGAAAATTCAGCTTTGCCATCACAGGACTAAATCACAAAATATATTAAAACAGAAAACAGATTTTTAAATTGTAGTAATATTTCTCAATATTACTGCTTTTACTGTATTTTTGATCATATAAATGCAGCCTTGGTGATTATAAGAGACTTTATTCAACATTAAAATCTTTTAAATTTATCATACTTTATGATCTTCAGTTTACCTCACACTCTTTAATGGTGTCATATCATGTGGGATCAAATTTTCCTTGATCATTTAAAAATAAATTGATGTAGTCAGAAAATATGACGCAAGTTGTAGAACTTGAAACATCATCCCCAGTCCAAAAAGCGTTTTTCAATTTTTTTGCTGCACTTTTCAGTGTGGATTATTTTCTGAACAGAATACATAGGATCAATGTAGCTCGACAGAAAATCAGCAGCATGTGTCTTAGAGGAGCAAAGCACTTTCACACATTTGAAAAAAGGGTCTGTAAAATTGTCATGAAAAACTAATTAAAATTTTTACATGCTGAAAAAACAACATTTTAAGTGGACTTCTGGGGGGAAAATTAAACAATAAAAATATATGATATAGCTCCATTAATGTAAGGTTTAGATGTACAATTAAAATTACATGCATGTGTCATTCAGCTTTGTGCAAGTGAGTGATTAGATTTTGGTTTTGGCAGTCCAGAGATCACAGTGATTTGTCCACCTGTCATACACCCAATCACATCATTCACAGAAATATGATTTAATTTTTTTATTTAGTCAGTGTGCTTTATCACTTCTTAAAGATGTGCTGCTGTATCATTTTAAGCTTTAATATAATGGTGTACTGTATTTACAAATGGACCAGATTATAAGCAGTCTACTGAGGCCTGATGCTGGTATATTAACAGCGTCTTTGCACCAGACAAACAGCAATAAGACCGAGGATTCTTTATCTCAATATCTGAATAAAACAGATTATTTCAGGGAAGTGTTATTAAATTCTGACTATTAATATTTTATCAACCCCCTGCAGTGACTCTAAACTAGAAGCCCAGAGACAGAGACACTCTTCTGGTGGTGGAGTTGATATGGTCCCTGGACTGGAGGGAGTGGAGGTGGACTTTGGAAAGGTATTTCTCTAAGAAGATCTCAATCAAAGGCATGATTATATGTGCCTTAGAAACCTTCTTGTTGATAGCTCTGGATTGTTTTGCATTGCAGACAGTATCATATGCCGGTTTTCTGCTTCCAACTAATGCCTTGGTCAGGCAGAAGAGCAGCGGCCCACCTGACATCAGTACAGCTCAGATGCCAGTGTCTCGCAACCGTATTAATGGGCAGAAGAACTTCACCCCTTCACGAATCAACAGCACAGTTGGACAGGATACTGGTGTGTTACCTGGTCAGTTACATACATTAGGTACAGTAAAAACAATAATATTGTGAAATATTACAATTTAATAATTTTGTATTTTAATATATTTTAAATTGTAATTTATTCCCGGGATGGCAATTACTCCAGTCTTTAGTGTCACACTATCCAAATACGCTGATTTGCTGTTCAAGAAACTTGTTTTTTTTATTATTAGCAATGTTGAAAACAGTTGTGCTGCTTAATATTTTTGTGGAAACTTTGCATTTTGTTTCAGAATTCTTTGATGAATGGAAAGTTCAATAGGACAGCATTTATTTGAAATGGGCATCTTTTGTAACGTTATTTATGAATGACTTAACTGTCACTTTTGATAAATATAATGCATCCTTGCTGAGCATAAGGATTAATTTCTTTAAAAAACAAACATGCTTAATGTTGTAACTCTTGCTAGGTGTGGACGAGCTATCAGACTATGACCCCGACTTACTCAGTGACCCGCAGTGGCCTTGTGGGAAGCACAAGCGAGTCTTAATTTTCGCATCTTATGTGGTAAGCTCCTTGATTGAAAAGTTTTAACCAACACAGTTTCAATAATCTCTTCTAGTATGATGCCAATGAAAAGGATTTGCAAGGACATCTGAGTTGCACTACAGCGTGATAGTGATTCATAATCCTTGAACCCAGCTTATGACCTATATCAGATCACACCAGCATGTCATATGATAACCCTAAGGGCTCAGTATGGTCTAACAGCTACAGACATGAAGTATGCTATCATATGTATCACAGCTGACTAGGCTTTAGCTGTAAAAGCTGAATACTGGCAGCCACAATTGTGTTTTAGTAGCCATAAAAACCCATACTTTTTCTTGACTGTCCTTGTCCCCTCCAGGCAACTGTTATTGAGTACGTGAAACCATCCGACCTGAAGAAAGACATGAACGAGACATTCAAGGAGAAGTTTCCTCACATAAAGCTGACACTCAGCAAAATCAGAAGGTGAAGTCATTTTTATGTAAAATAAAATGGTTAAATACCTTCTAGTGCTGTCAATCGATTAATCGCATCCAAAAGAAGTTTTTGTTTTCATAATATGTGTGTGTACTGTGTTACTTATTGAGGTGAGTAAAGATTATAAATAGCCACACAGGCCGTATAGAGTAGGAAAAATGTAGGAGTCTATATATTAAGGATATTATATAGATAATGTTATCGAATTAGTATACAGTGGGGCAAAAAAGTATTTAGTAAGCTCACCAAATGTGCAAGTTCTCCCACGAAAAAGATGAGAGAGGCCGATTCATCATAGGTATACCTAATATGAGAGCAAATGACCCCAGAAAAAAAAATCCAGAAATCACATGGTAGATTTAAAGAATTAATGGTAAATTCCTCGTAAAAAAGTATTGCGTCCACTACAAACAAGCAAGATCTGGCTCTCACAGACCTGTAATTTCTTCTTTAAGAGGCTCCTCTGTCCCCCACTGGTTACCTGTATTAATGGCATCTGTTTGAACTCTTTATCAGTATAAAAGACATCTGTCCAAAACCTCAAACAGTCACACTCCAAACCCCACCAGGGCCAAGACCAAAGAGCTGTCAAAGGAAAACAAAATTGTAGACCTGCACCAGGCTGGGAAGACTGAATCTGCATAGGTAAGCAGCTTGGTGTGAAGAAATCAACTGTGGGAGCAGTTATTAGAAAATGGAAGACATACAAGGACACTGATAATCTCCCTCGATCTGGGGCTCCACTCAAGATCTCACCCCGTGGGTTCAAAATGATCACAAGAACTGTAAGCAAAAATCCCAGAACCACACGGGGGACCTAGTGAAGGACCTGCAGAGAGCTGGGACCAAAGTAACAAAAGGCTACCATCAGTAACACACTACGCCATCAGGGACTCAAATCCTGCAGTGCCAGAAGTCTCCCCCTGCTTAAGCTAGTACATGTCCAGACCCGTCTGAAGTATGCTAGAGAGCATTTGGATGATCCAGAAGAGGAGTGGGAGAATGTCATATGGTCAGATGAAACCAAAATAGAACTTTTGGGTAAAAACTCAACTCGTATTTGGAGGAGAAAGAATGCTGAGTTACATCCAAAGAACACCATACCTACTGTGGAGCATGGGGGTGGAAACATCATGCTTTTGGGCTGTTTTTCTGCAAAGAGACCAGGACGACTGATCAGTGTAAACGAAAGAATGAATGGAGCCATGTACCGTGAGATTTTGAGTGAAAACCTCCTACCATCAGCAAGGGCATTGAAGATGAAACGTGGCTGGGTCTTTCAGCATTGACAATGATCCCAAACACACCGCCCAGTTAACGAAGGAGTGGCTTCGTAAGAAGCTTTTCAAGGTCC
This sequence comes from Sinocyclocheilus anophthalmus, assembly GCA_018155175.1. Lineage (NCBI taxonomy): Eukaryota > Metazoa > Chordata > Actinopteri > Cypriniformes > Cyprinidae > Sinocyclocheilus > Sinocyclocheilus anophthalmus. Next base: position 223,422 of record JADLZN010007989.1, read on the forward strand.
TGGAGTGGCCTAGCCGGTCTCCAGCTCTCAACCCCATAGAAAATCTTTGGAGGAGTTGAAAATCCGTGTTGCCCAGCGACAGCCCCAAAACATTACTGCACTAGAGGAGATCTATATGGAGGAATGGGCCAAAATACCAGCACAGTGTGTGAAACCTTGTGAGGACTTACAGAAAACGTTTGACCTCTGTCATTACCAACAAAGGGTATATAACAAAGTATTGAGATGAAATTGTTATTGACCAAAAACTTATTTTCCACCATAATTTGCAAAAAAAAATTCTTTAAAAATTCTACAATGTGATTTTATGGAATTTTTTTTCTCATTTTGTCTCTAATAGTTGAGGTATACCTATGATGAAAATACAGGCCTCTCTCATCTTTTTAAGTGGGAGAACTTCCACAATTGGTGGCTGACTAAATACTTTTTCCCCACTGGTTTAAATATAGACATGTAAATATTTTCAAAACATATATTGAATGTGTGTGTATTTATATATACATAATAAATATACACAGTACACACATATATTGTGTAAACAAACTTTTATTTTGGATGCGATTAATCTTGATTAATCGTTTGGCAGCACTAGTTGCTTTGGACCACGTCTAAGAAAATTTAATTATGCATGTTTATTTCTTATATTTCTATGTTTAGATTGTTAGATAGTTGCCTTTACCATCATCTTTAAAAGCAAATCTCAAAAATAATATTTATTTTTAATATTTATTCAGTTATTGGCTACAGCTTGAAAATTATTATCGACTTATTGCATCAGCCAGAAATTTACTGAATGCTTCCATAGTTTAATAGAAAATATGTGAACACAGGAAAGAAATAGTGCCCATGAATCTATTTTTATGGGGTCTTTGGCACATAGCACTATCGCAATCACATTTTAGATTTGGCTGAATGAATTAACATACAACATGGGCATGTTGTAAATTGATCCTAATTAAGTTTACAAACTTCTTTTTCTCCTCTTTTTTTAATGTCCACCACAGTTTGAAAAGGGAGATGCGCTCAATGAGCGAGGAGTGTGGCCTACAGCCGGTTACCATAGCTATGGCTTATGTTTACTTTGAGAAACTGGTTCTGCAAGGGAGGCTGAACAAGCACAACCGAAAGCTGGTGTCTGCTGCTTGCGTTTTATTAGCTGCCAAGATCAGCAGCGACCTCAAGAAACAAGAGGTCAAACAACTGATGGATGTAAGTTTCTTACCGATTCGGATATTGGATAGTCATGAATCAGGAGACTTAACCGTTCTTTATAGGTATATGCTTCATGTGTTCTTGGTTAATATGATTTATGCACTGACTCTCTCTCTCTCTCTCTCTCTCTCTCCTCTCTCTCTCTCTCTCTCTCTCTCTCTCTCTCTCTCTCTCTCTCTCTCTCTCTTCCGCCCTACCTATTTCTTCTCTTTTTTGATCTGTCTGACCCTGAACAGAGGTTGGAGGAGCGTTTCCGAATAAATCGCAAGGAGTTGATTTCCCTGGAGTTCACAGTTCTTGTTGCTTTGGAGATGGCACTCTACCTCCCAGACAGCAAGGTCATGCCTCACTATCGCAGACTGGTGCAGCAGAGCTGAATTGGAGTGGGCCCTTAAAGGGATAGTTCACCAAAAGATGAAAATTCTGTCGTCATTTACTCGCCCTGATATTGTTTCAAAACCTGTATGACTTAATATGTTTTGCTGTATGTTTCTCAGAACAAAGTAAGTTGTATAGGTTTGGAACAACATGAGGGTGAGAAAATGATGACAGAATTTTCATTTTGGGGTGAGCTGTGCCTTTAAGAGATGCCTGTATGCGAGAGAGATGACGCTCTTTTGGCAGTTCTGGAAGGTTATATGTATTATTTATTGATTAAATAGATCAGTGGAATTTTCTCTCAGCTATGTCCAGTGTTCTCGGCACTCCATCTTCACTTGTTTACGTCCTTCATAGAACTGATTTTATAAATCGGACACATTTAGGGAGAGGCTTACTTTAAGCACTGATCATTTTTATCCATTATTTCTTACTTTTTTAATACCACAAATGCTTATTAACCACCATTTATCAAAGCTTTTTCTTAAAGCACCACTTTATTTATGCAATATTTTATTTATGGACCTTCATTTTATTAGAATTCATAATTTATGAATACTGTATATATTTTTAATGATTCTTTACATAGGTGTTTTTTGTCTCCCCCCCCCCCTTCCTTTTCGATGAGTTTTGGGGTATGTGTGGCATTCCGATGCGTCTCCAGCCAGGCACTCTATGTTAGAGATGACATTTAACGGGCACATTAATTGTGCTTTTATATCTCACCCTCCTTTTTTTTTTTTTTAAGTCATCTAAATTTACTAACTAGACTGTGGTTTAACAGTGATATGATGTTCTTTGAGACCCACCGTAATGCATTTTAGGTAGCGTTGAATGTAAAAACGTCTTTTGAATATGTGAGTGCCATTTTAAACAGTTAATCAAATGTTTAGAGAAACTGAATCATTTACCACTTGTTTTTTCTTTTAGATGCAAGTGTTTTTGAATGTCTTGACTTAAGTCTTGTTATGGTTTTCTCAGTTCCAATGCACAGCTGTGACAATTACAGTGATGAAATGTTTAATTTTTAGCATCCTACTGTGTCCGGTTTTTCTTATGTGCAACACTGATTGAGCACGTTTCAAACGGTACAGTAGGTTGTACAAATAACTCCACATCTGTATATTAAGCTGTTGTGTATTTGGTCACAGGAGAACGCCACCTTCTTGACCGAGTGAGTCTGTTTTGTGTTGTGCAGTGTTGAGTATGACCTAACCTTTCTGAATCTTCTTGGTTAGTGTTCATACAATATCGTCGTTTCTTTTATCTCCGATATTATTCTTTGGAAATGTTTATACACCATAGGAGTGGCATGTTTACTTTCAGAACCTGGACAGTATCACAGTGTGCAGCATTACCAGAAATATGAAACATCTGATTTCTGTAGCCCATTTGATTTTAGATTTTTTTTACTGAGAAGCAGAAGCACATAGCCACTATCTAGTGCTTGTTTATTTTTTTAACATGATGGTTCTGTATGGTGCATTTGCTTCTTTCCCTCAGGGATTCAGACTGGTCAAGATTCACATTGCTGAGACAAATGATCAACTACGAGAGGGTAATTGAATGGGAGAGAATTGTGGGTAATCATACATCACTATTTCTTCAAAGTGTAAATATTCACTGAGCGTTGAAGAATTAAGTGCCTTTTCTATTACATTTGTCAGTATGGTTCTGCTGCCATACTGTTTTTCACACTTCTTGTCTCTTTAATCTTTTTGATACCGAGTAATCACACACCTTGACATGTTATGAATATGACTGTAGATCTGGTTGGAAAACCATGTGACATGTTGATTGAAATCTCACTGTATGTGAATACATTCACTCCTGTGATACTGTTGTGGAAGCTTTGAGGATGTGGAACGGTACAAGCACTGTGAGGGAATCCTGTGACCTTCTGCATGAGAATACTGTGTTTTATGGTGTCTATGAATTTCTTCCAAAAGCTTTATTTTTCAAAATTGTCTATTTTAGCAGTATGTCAGAATGATGTGAGGATAGTTGGCACTACTTGATTAAACGCCAACGGGGTTAACACTGAACCAAAAACCACTGTATGTTGGGGTTTATTGGGAGGTGTGAGCTAGGCTTTAGTTTAGACTGAACTGTTCACAGGGTCCTATGTGCTGTGCTGTGTAGATGCTGTCTTTGTTGTTTTTTCTATTCGCATTTATAAAGATGTTTTTAATTGTTTCAGTTGCCTGTGGAGTTTGTCAATTTATACACACTAAAAAACTATTTACCTGTTGATGCAAGTTTCTTTATTTGGAAAAGGGTTTTAAACAGTAAAAGACCTCCTGATTAAAATAGAAATGTGAAATATCTATAGTTCGGACACAAAGGTAGTCACACCCCAATGCCAATAGTAAAGCTAGAAGTAGCTATGTGAGGCCGTTCAAACAGAGAAATGTTGAAAGCACATTAAACTTGGCATATTCACCCTAATTAACCCTATTTATTTCGTAAATTTAAAATGTACATCATAAAACTGAAGAAAAAAAAAATCACACTGTGACAGAATTAAGTGTTTAAAGGAATAGTTCACCAAAAAATTCTTATTTTTATTCACCCTTATGTCATTCCAAACCCATAAAACTGAATAATCCTTGAAAAACAAGTCCAGGGAACCAAAACGTAAAACATCCGAAAGTGTCCTTATGAATCAAGTAGTTTAATCCAAGTCTTGTGAAGGGATATGATCACTTTATCTAGATTTTCAATTGAGTAACAGAAACCTCTCAGGTTTCATTAAAAATATCTACATTTTCAATGACAGAATTTTCATTTTTGTGTGAACCATCCCTTTAAAAAAAAAAAAAAAAACAGATTACCTTTAACAGGACATTTAGCTTGACAGCATGATGCTCTGGAAGCTCTACAGTGAGAAAAAAGTTCAACTGATGAATGCAGAGAAGCAGCTCATGTAGAGAGTTGCCTAATCTAAACTCATGTCCTCATCATCTTTCTTGTCTCCTCCTTCATTCGACTTGCCTTCACCTTCCATGGCCTTGGCAAATGCTTCCACATCTACAACAAAATAGAGCAAAAACAGCCATTTTATCCTTTGTAAGAATGTTCTTTTCTTTCTTAAAATCTCAGCTTTTTATTACATGATTTATGTAAATCTAGCCAAAAACAATTGTCTAGATCAGGGGTGCCCAACCCTGTTCCTGGAGATCTATCTTCCTGCAGAGTTCAGCTCCAACCCTGATCAAACACACCTGAACCAACTAAACAAGGTCTAAGGGAGGCTTAGAAAATTAATCAGGTGTGTTTGATAAGGGTTGGAACGGAACTCTGCAGGAAGGTAGATCTCCAGGACCAGGATTGGGCACCCCTGGTCTAGATACTTTAGAGTACAGCCAATTTTGCCCTTGTAAGGACATTCTGTATAAACCACAAACTTATCAGAAGGATCTCTGGGAGAGAGGAATGTATATGTTATGTGAAAGTATAAACAAGTGTTTAGAAATGGAATGAACCAGATCAGTTTGTGTACATTTGAAATATAATGACCTCCTTTATTGGCCGCCTCTACGGCTTCTGTAGGTAATCCAAACTGATTCATCAAAGGCCCCAACTGCCCTGATGCCAGTGCACTGCTGAATATACTCATAGCCTACACAACCCAGAAAAAGTGCAGATGAATATTAGAAGATATATTCTAAAAATAATCTGGTCCAAGAGCAGTTATGCTAACAAACTTGTCTTGAAATTAATTTACTAAGTGTACACAATTGGAGATGCACCAAAATTTCATCAACTGAAAATAGAAAAAAAAAAATGGTTTGGCCAAATCATTGACTGAAACCATGACATTTAATTAGCACTTTTCTGATGATGCGTTTTGACTCTGTCTGTGCCTATTTCGTACACAAAATGTGGACTAGCTACAGGTAAACAGGTCAGCAGTGAGGATGCACTTTACCTGACCAAAAATGATGCTAGAGTAGCATTATGTAAACTGTTTTTAGATGAAATATCAAAATGTTGCTGAAGAATTTTTACTACAACTGGTTTATCACCTGAGAACAGGACACCCTGAACAACAAACAGTTCAATTACCCAGTTAAATAAATTTAATTACCCTGTATTTTATTTTATTTTCATGCTCAGTTTCTGTCAACATGAAAATTTTGGGTGTTTTGATAAAAAAAAATTAATTTTCTCTACATCACTATATGCAATAGTCAAACCTGCTGAAACTGCGGCGAGGTGAGAGTGTTTTGAAGTTCTTCTGTGCTTTGAAGAAGGGATTCTCCAGATGGGAGGTACGGCAGGAGCCTCTGCTGCACTTCTGCATTAGCGAGAATTGGGGCCATGACCTCAGGGGTCAAAACACTTGCAAGGTCCCCTGAACAAAGAAAGTTGACATGTCAGCATGTAATCCAAGGTTTTCCTAACAGAGAACTAACATCATGATCTCACCTCCTTGTCCTGCTGTAGGCACATTCATTGTAGCTAAGATGCTCTGCAGGTCAGCAGAGAGAGCAGGGCCTGCAGGTGTGCTGGGTGCGGGTGAGGCTGTGACTGTTGCAGATGGACTTATGAGTGTGCTTGGAACTTGGGAGGAGCCGAGGCGCGTGGGGGCTGAGGTGGATGATGGAGTGGCGGCAGTGGACTGACTACGAGAGCTAAAGATGAAAGAAGAATATTTCAGTTGTCACTGGATTAAGTACAATCTTCCATAGCCAAACTATTACTGGTTGTTACCTGGAAGATGAGCTGCTAGTAGCGGGAACTCCACTTCCTAGCAGGCTGGCCAGACCTGGTCCTGCCAGAGCTCCCAGACCCCCTGCAGACCAAACAAAAATTCATGATGTTACAAAGATAGGCATCAGCCAAGAGATAACCTTGTAAAAATATGTCTGGGTTCATGTACTTTATATATGGATCATATTAATTTGAGATGAAATTTGATCATAAGATGATACAAGGGATCAAGGTTTTGCTAGTAAGAATGGGCCAGTTAGATTCTGTTGCAAATGCAAAAATGCATTTTTGGCAGTTGACATTCATTCAAAAGTAGCTTTTTTATTTTATTAATTTCAGTTTTAATTTTATTTTTTTGTTTAAATTTCAATCATTTAATTATGTGTGTTTGTTATTTTATTAGTCTGTTTTTAAATATTTATCTTTAATTTATTTTTTATTTCAAACTTTGAGTAATTTTAGTACTTAAACTTGTTTCAGTTTTCAATTCAGATTTTTAGCCTTTTTTAAACATATCTAATATTTCTAATAATATCTAATATTTACATATTTTTAAATTTGATTTTACTTCAGCTTCATTTCAATTACCAAACACGATTTTAATAGATTTTGTTAACAATACTGTCACAGAGAGAGAAAATAAAGCATCATAATTACTCACCTAGTCCACCGAGTCCAGTTGGTCCTATGAGTTGCATTAGTTGGTTGTGACTCATATTACCAAGAAGACTCTGAAGGCCACCTTCACCTGGAGAATAATGTTAAAATATCAGTTGCAAGACATAATTTTCAACAATTATTTTTCTTTACAACATTCAAGCTTTCCACTATGATCAATACTAAGAACTCAAAGTGTGGGTGTGCCAAGTTTATTGTAACAGAAAAAATACACACTTCAGCTTTAAGATGAGTGTTTAGAAAGGGTGTTAGTGCATTGGACAAAAATACTTTAGAAATACCTCCAAGAGCAGACAGCTCATGGCTGCTGCCGCCTCCACTCCCCAGAGTGCCAGGTATTGGTGGGTTGTTGAGGTATTCATTCACTTTCCTGCAGTACTCCTCATCTTTATCTGTCTTAGGCTCCTGAAAGGTCAAATAGGGGTGATTGCAGAAGATGTATTTCAGGTAATATTTACAATACATTTTTAATGAGCAATATTAGATGCCAGAAGGCTCTCAGCCTGGCATACCTGCAACCAAAAGAAGAGTCTTTTGGAGCCAGCTTTAAACTTAAGCACAAAAACACGGCCCGTGGTGCACTGATTGACCCTCTTGAACTGACAGTCATCAGGAAAAATGATCAGGTCCTTGTAAAAGGAACAATGAAAATATTACAATTTTTAAGATCAGCATTACAAAGGAATTTGGAATATTCAAAGCTGTTTATATGAGCGTGTACTAACATCCTCCACATTCCCCGTGGATCTGTCCTTCCAGCAGAAGTGGATAAGCGAATCGTCTGTCTGCTGAATGTACACAAGTCCTTTGCGCTTATCTGGGGTCACGGTGCTGCCCTTCAGGGTCATTTTTCCAGCACGGAACTCTACCAGGTATTTGCTTGATGAGCCCCGGGATCCAGACACCAAGCTAGGAAACAGAGCTCCAGACGACATCTGTAGCACCAAAGCCAATTTATCCCAGGGAGGGAAATTACAATGTTTGTGCAGCTAAATAATGTATAGAAGTAGAACAATATATTTAAAATACAAACCCGATTCCAAAAAAGTTGGGACACTGTACAAATTGTGAATAAAAACAGAATGCAATGATGTGGAAGTTTCAATTTCAATATTTTACTCAGAATACAACATAGATGACATATCAATGTTTAAACTGAGAAAATGTATAATTTTAAGGGGAAAATAAGTTGATTTTAAATTTCATGGCATCAACACATCTCAAAAAAGTTGGGACAAGGCCATGTTTACCACTGTGTGGCATCCCCTCTGCTTTATATAACAGTCTGCAAACGTCTGGGGACTGAGGAGACAAGTTGCTCAAGTTTAGGAATAGGAATGTTGTCCCATTCTTGTCTAATACAGGTTTCTAGCTGCTCAACTGTCTTAGGTCTTGTTTGTCGCATCTTCCTCTTTATGATACGCCAAATGTTTTCTATGGGTGAAAGATCTGGACTGCAGCTGGCCATTTCAGTACCCGGATCCTTCTACGCAGCCATGATGTTGTAATTGATGCAGTATGAGGTCTGGCATTTTCATGTTGGAAAATGCAAGGTCTTCCCTGAAAGAGACGACGTCTGGATGGGAGCATATGTTGTCTAGAACTTGGATATACCTTTCAGCATTGATTGTGCCTTTCCAGATGTGTAAGCTGCCGATGCCACACTCACTCATGCAACCCCATACCATCAGAGATTCAGGCTTCTGAACTGAGCGCTGATAACAACTTGGGTTGTACTTTTCCTCTTTAGTCCGGATGACATGGCGTGTTTTCCAAAAAGAACTTCAAATTTTAGTTCGTCTGACCACTGAACAGTTTTCCACTTTGCCACAGTCAATTTTAAATGAGCCTTGGCCAAGAGAAAACGTCTGCGCTTCTGGATCATTTTTAGATATGGCTTCTTTTTTGACCTATATAGTTTTAGCCGGCAACGGCGAATGGCTCGGTGGATTGTGTTCACCGACAATGTTTTCTGGAGGTATTCCTGAGCCCATGTTGTGATTTCATTACAGTATCATTCCTGTATGTGATGCAGTGCCGTCTAAGGGCCCGAAGATCACGTGCATCCAGTATGGTTTTTCCGGCCTTGACCCTTACGCACAGAGACTGTTCCAGATTCTCTGAATCTTTGGAATATATTATGCACTGTAGAGGATGATAACTACAAACTCTTTGCAATTTTTCTCTGAGAAAATCCTTTCTGATATTGCTCCACTATTTTCGCCTCAGCATTGGGGGAATTGGTCCTCCTCTCCCATTCCTTGTATCTTCTACGTAGCACGGACCACTCTGAGAGGCTCTTTTTATACCCATCATGTTGCCAATTGACCTAATAAGTTGCAATTTGGTCCTCCAGCTGTTCCTTATATGTAGATTTAACTTTTCCGGCCTTTTATTGCTACCTGTCCCAACTTTTTTGAAATCCAAAATGAGCCAATATTTGTCTGGCATGACATTTCAAAATGTCTCACTCTCAACATTTGATATTTTATCTATATTCTATTGTGAATAAAATAGTTTATGAGATTTGTAAATTATTCCATTCCTTATTTACTCACAATTTGTACAGTGTCCCAAATTTTTTGGAATCAGGTTTGTATATAACTTATAATACGTCATTTTTAATTATTTGGCTGTTTGTGCAGCATCACATACCTATAACAACGTAAACGAAATAAAGTATTCTCACATTTCCTTGTAAGGGATACATTCTTTATATAGATTCAGCCACTAACATCCTCTACGGAAGTTCTAAGCGGCTCATGCATTATGTTTTTTTTCCTTCTTTGTTTTCTCGTTATACGCTTAATTTTCTCGTATCACAAAGTTGATTTTTTTTTTTTTTTTACCTGTTTTTTATCTACTGTTTGTTATAGTAACGACCCCAAAATCTGATTGCTCCGATTAACCATGCGCTCTTACTGTAGCCTAGGTCGTGGATATTTCAGCTAATTTTGCTTCGCCTAGTAATAACATCTACAATACAAAAATAAAGGTTGATCAATCACGGTTGATATTTCCAGAGACAGTACGCTAAACATGTGTTTGTGTAATTAGCATGTTTAAATGATCAAAGCAACACCGCAAACACAGGCGGAGTTCCTTCAGGATGCAGAACTATTCTAAATTTTTTTAGAGCTGCTTGGATTCAACTCATTTTCAATTTTCCTTTTATTTGAAAGAAATTATATATAATTTGTAATTTTTAGTAGTCGTTATATGCTGTGACTGATATCATGTGCGTTACAAGCTTTTGTTTGAAAAGAGCGTTCATGTGTAGGCCTATGTGTGTGTGTGTGTGTATGCTTTTGTGGTTTCCACAAAGAAATGTAGAAAACACAAAAGATTACAACACTGTAGAACATCACTGAATTAAATTAGCCTATACACTTTACATATAAATCACATTTCTTATCAATATACATTTATTGATTAACAATAAAGATTAATAATAAGGTAAAGAGGCACATTACAAATAGCCTACCTCGTTGAAGCCTGTCCTACTGTAGATAAACAGATCCCCGCTTATTAACTAACAATAATGTACCTCAAAGAAGCACAAATAAAGATGTAGGTGCAAACAGAATACAGTGACGTAAACCTTGGTTTTAATAAGCAGTTATTTTTTTATGACACAGAACGCGTTGGTGAACTCATGCATCTAGCAAGAACTTAATACACAAAAAAGTCATATTGATTCAAGCATTTAACATTTATGAATGAATTAAATGTCAGTAATGAACAATACTGTACAAATTATAGCGATCACGAAGTCGTTCATATTCTATGCCAAACGAGTACAGTAAAGTGGACATACAGTATAACCTACAACACCCCATCAGTTATATTCAGGTCAATAGTGCCACCTGTTGGCGCATTTTGTAACTTAGAGAACAACTTTTTATGTCGAGATCACGAGAAAATAAGTCGTTATAACAAGAAAACAACTCTCGTTATGTCGATAACAATTAAACATACTTTAGTCACAATACTAACAAGCAGGGGCCAATTTCCCCGGGTACCTGGGACCCCCCCCCCCCCCCCCTTTCAAAATCGTTTTTCGAATCGCGTTCGCTGATGAGGAGCACTGCATTCAGTCGTTCTCGACGGTTTACCGTCTAGCAGTTTTATCCACCCTCGACTAATAACCGTTGGCGGCTAATTGACCGTGCCTTGTTTCTGACTTTGCGGCCTGGCTTGACCGCAGACGCCAAGGAGGAGCAGGACCGAGCAGGGCACAGACGCGCGCATCCGCGTCCAGGAACGTCGCGTGCACACTCTTAAAAATAGCTGACTGAAAGTTCTAATGAGCAGGTATCGCTGTTGCGGCACAGGCAGCGATGAAACGCCTGAAGACGCAACAGATGACCTTATGTCATCATGGATGAAAAGAAAGAAAGCAGAGAGGTGAGTTGGTTGATTCATAATGAGTGCTTGTCCCCCCCAGGCGTACTAATCAATATTTTCTGTCTACCCTGTTAAGTGTTAGCCTACGTTGACTGAGCCGCTTCTTAACTGAACCCGACTCGAAGGTTAGACAGTACACTGTTGCTAGGTACAGCTGTTGTTTAGACTAGGTTGACCATACGTGCCATTTTCCCAGGACGCGGATTTTCCCCCTGGGGGCCCCGGAAAAAAAAAAAATTTTTCTATATCGGTCTGCACACGCAAGCCAAGCCAAAACCTAGATATTTTAGGCAATATAGAAATCCTGGCCAGGACGCGTCCTGGGAAAATGGCACGTATGGTCACCCTATTTATGCTAAATCATTGAGATTATTAACAGTTGGGTCCAAACTGGGGTACGTGAGGTGACAGAGGGGGCACGCGAAAAATATGCTGAGTTTTGCGGTGTTACGTGAACGAATCGTTCGCGAAAGTCATTGATTCAATACTGATTCATTTATAAATACAGCCACTTGCTTCGTTACTGAATGAAATACTGACTCTCTTCTGCCCAGAATTGATCATTAATCAACTTAATTATTTCCTGGATTTTGTATCACCATAGTCCCTAAATGTATGTACATGCAGGAAATGAGTTTCAAATCGAAAACATTTTCCCCCATTTTGTAACTTCTCAAACCAAAGTTACACCCTTGCTAACAAGCACAAAAGATTTGCATCCTTATCTAGAGCATCACTGTCCGAGATGCAAACGTCTGCTGCCTGTTTCGATTTAGTAAATGTACAGGAAAGTTATAATATACGGCCATATAACACATTATCAGTAGTTTTTTTTTTTTTTTTGTTTTTTTGTTGTTTTTTTTTTGGGAATGAGAATAAAATTAGTTAGCTTCTAATCTATGAGCAACTGATCCGCAGCTAAACCTGAAGCTAACGCTGCGAGTATTGAGGAAACCATTTAAAACAAAAAAGGTCCATGCTTTTAAACACTGGCTTCTACATTACATATCTATAAATGCAGTACTGGCGAATATGTGTGGTGATTGTGGTATATGACAAACATAAAACTTACATGTCTCTCTTTTTCTAGTCAAATTCTAAGAATTCTTTCACTTTTCTGATGTCGACCAACCTCTACTAGCAGAAGGGGCGGGGCGTACGTTCGATTGGTGGAGGATTCTGCGTCCTTTGCTCTGATTGGTGGTTGCACATGTCAATATGCCCACACAAATAACGCTGAATTGTGCAGTTAGTTAGTTTGTCAAAGACAGACTGGAGCGATAAGTGTAACCTTTTAGAGGTTTTAAATTACATTTTCACATTTTAGATCGAACCACTTGCACTTTGCTGGGCAAATATGTTACTTGTCTAGCTTGTTCTGTCTTACATGAACAATTCAATCATTCAGTTGATATCAGGAGTGTTGAGTGGTGAATCATTGTTCTCTTTCTTCAACTAAGTCTTGTTTTTTTCGTTGCAGTTATGACTACTGAACTGGGAAGAAATCCATAGCAGCTATTATGCAATTGTTTGTCACCTTCTGTATTATTATATTCATTTGTATTGAGTGTATAGTCAACCTGTCCATGTAACAGTGTAACTGAATGTCCTTTAAACACCATTTGTCTGACCTTGGAGCAAAAGAACCCTTAAAAAAGGCTTGTCTCTTGAGCATTAGCAATTCTTCGTCAAATTAATTGTTGAATCATCTTATAATTATACTCCTAAACCAATACCAGCTCGGAGAATAAAGACATAGAAAGCATGTTTTTTCTGTTAAGTGTTTAATTAGATCCTCTTTATCCATGACATTGACTTTGATGAAGATCAGTTCACATTTTAGGTCAAATTAATGCAAATCAACAAATATTTCACAAACGTTCTCACCATCAAACATATGCCAGAAGCTGAAGCTTCTTCCAAATGTTTTGTCAGAAATTTTTAACTGATGCTTGTCAATTCCCATCAAACACAAAAGAGCAAAACGACATTTCTTTAATTAGTGAGGTCTCGCATATATTATTATTATTGCTAGTTTACAAATGAGCAGATTCATAAGATAGTTTAAGTGCATTTCATGTGATCTATACAAATGTGGTAAAAAGTGACAACACATGTACAATTATGTAAAGCATCATAGCACCACAGTGGTATAATTTGGGCTTCTGTGAAATTCACAACAGAAACAATCAATCCCTAGTGTCACGACCAATATTAACAGCTTAATAAGAACACAGACAGAATGACTTGAAAATTCTTAGTGTATGTTTGCTTTACATAGTTGCATTCACTGTGACCAGGTTTACTTGTATATTAACTTGATGTGATTGCTACAGGAATAGCTGATAAACATGGCACAAAATCATGAGACAAGTTGTTTTTTTAATGTCTCATGATTTCAAGGGCTTTAAAAGACTTTACGTTAGCAGCTGGTGGAATAATATACTCATATTTCTAACCGCTAGAAAGCATTGATAGTGAGATTAAATAATTTATGTTTAGACATGCCACAATATAGTGTAGAAAATACATAGGGAAATAAATTGTAGTTAACTCTTTCATTTAAAGTATACCATGGCCCGAAGCTTGGCATTTGGAATTGTGTGCACTACATGGAACATATTAAAGATAAATTCTCTTGTGCTACACAATAGATGATGAGCTCCCATTAAGTGTAAATGATAAACATTTCTAATAACTATATAGCAGTGTTATTAATCACTGCAGTCACATACACATGTCTCTCCACCTAACCAACTTTAGGCTGTGCAAAACAGCCAATAATAGTGTGAAAAAAAACATCGGCAAAAGTACTAGCATGCTTTACACCTTTGCGCTAGGCCAACCAAAGTATTTGACATAAACAGTGGAGCTTATTGACACATTAAATTGTACAATTCACAGACAGACAGACATTCCCATCAATGTTTGCATAGCTTCTGAGATTTGTGAGTGTAAATCACAGTATTGTTTAAAGTTTCGAAATAAAAGACAGCGGTGTCTTTCATGATCCTCTGAGGTCATCTTGTCTACGATTTGTATGTCTGGAAAAAAATTAGTCCTTACAGAATGAAATTTGCTGTATGGCAAAAAGCAGTGAAACAAGAAGACATCTGAGGCATTTTTGGTAAGCATGAATAGATATATTATATATATATATAGATATATATACACTATCTATAGATATCTATATATATAAAATGGTGTGTGTGGGATAAGGTGAAGCACCTTGACATTCGTGAGCCATTAAGTGCTGAAATAAAAAGAAAGATTAGCACCCATCTCCATTTCATTCACCAGGATGTACCACTCAACAATGCAGTCCTGACAAGTTTTATGGCTTTAGTTTCTACAAGAGAAAAGTCGCTTTGGCAACCATAAACACACTCAAAACATCAATGCTAGGATGTAATAGATTTTGTGTTATTTATAAGTTTTTTAACAATTAAAAAACACCTTTTTTTTTTTTTTAACCAAGAAAACATTTTTCATGAACAGCTTTCATTTTTGTCTGTCAAACAGAAACAAACAGATCTAAAATCTATCTAAATGTTTGAGGAATGAGAATATTAGGTTTAGTAAACTCCCCTGTACCATGGAGATGGTGAGAAATGGCCCAAGAGCCTAATCAGTGAGATATAACCGTAATTTCTGGAGGAAAAAAAAAAAAAGTGGGATAATTCAGAAAAATAAACTCGTTTTCATTCCAGGTACTCAAAATCAGTCAGAATCTTTAAATGTGAAGTTCCTGCACATCATGCATACCAAAAACAGAGGACATATTTTTGAGATAAGGAAAAAGCATATAATAGAGATGATAAAATAGCATTAGTTTGAACAAAAACACAAAATTATGCTCTCCTAATAGGTTCTGAGCAGCCCCACATTTCAATAATGACACAAAAAATCTTCACAAATGGCACTGCAGCGATGCCTTCACTAACCACTTGTACCCAAATGAACACCTGAGTGTAACTAGCAAGACGCATGGAAAGGTAAGTTAGCACATACTGTACATAAACTAGCAATTTCTAAACATACTGAGGTTTGCACAGAATGTTTAACTCAGAATCTAACATACATGAAAAAAAACAGTGAGGCATTAAGGCATTCCCTACCTCTCAAAATAAATAAATCCATTCACACTGAATTTCCAGATTCTAGTAAAGAGTAGAACTCATGGAGAGACTTTGTTCAAAAACTGTTCATATGAATCTCACATTCCAACGAAAAATATGAAAAGCGCTTAAGGAGAGGAGATGATATGGATTGAGTGAAGGAGAGCAAAGGATGAATCTCAAGACTCTTTTAGTCTTCCCAACCGAATCAGTAGATGTCTGGAAGGTGAGGATATCTCCTGTCAAAGTAACCACCCTTGTAGATCCAGTCTGCAGCTCCAGTGTACGGATTATTGCCTTGCTGGAACCATCTGAAAGATGGGAGGCCAAGAAGGTTATAAAAATAAAAAGCCTATTCAAAATCATCACTGATTTTTTTTTTTTTTGCACTAATACATTAACCTTTCAAGATGGACATACTAAAAGGGTTTTAAATGATGGTATCTGCTTCTGTTTTCGAATGTTACTATTGCAATTTGCAGTCTCAGAACTGGCTGGCTTCATTCAAATTTTTTAATGCCGGTCAGTTTGTGTTTTAATGCCATGCCAGCTTCCTTGGCTATTTTCCTGGCATATAAAGATGAAATAGTATAATTTAAAATTTAAACACCTATATTAGTTTGCTTTAAATTACGCTAAAACTCTAAAATAAAATAAAATAAAATCATAAAATAAAATTCAGGGTTGACTTTTAATTCCTAAAGAGAACTTAATCCAGCACAAATAAAATATGTTTGAAATTTACAGGAATCTGTCTGTCTTAATTTGATTTCATGAGAAGCTTTCATTTTTGTTTGTCAAACAAAAACAAAACAGATCTAAAATATTTCTAAACGTGAGAGGAAAGAGAATATACAAAATGAGGAACCAAGGCCAGTAAAAAAGTGGATGGTTGTGCTCTTAATTCAAATACTTGCCTCGTAGACCATTCTTCCTCGTCTTTAGCACGCTCTCTTCTGGCAGCTCTCTGTTTCTCTTCTAATCTCTCCTTCTCTCGACTTGCAGTATCTGGAATTTATAAATAGCTTTTAAATTTAGGGGTAAAATAAGTACAGCAACATACAGAAGACTGGACAGATGGTAAAAAAATGAGCCAAAAGAGAGATATGAGAGAGATACCGATATCCCCATTCTCCATAGCTCTGATGTCAGGCCGCAAACGACAGTCTGTCGGTGCAATGACTCCAATCATGCCAGGCTCCAGCTCATTAAGCGTCATGGCAAAGTTGGTAAAATTATACATCTAAACAGAATGAAGGATAAAAAGAAAAGAGAGAATAAGCCTAACATGCAATCACCCAAGACAGACGTTGGAGTCATTGGGGGCTTGGGGTACCTGTGTCGAGTTTGGCGGTCGAGGGGCTACTCTCCATAGTAGTGTACTGCCTGGGACCATAGTGACTGTCTCCTGAACATCTGGCATTTCATCTGCATCATCACCCCCTGTACTCTGCTCCTAAACACAAGCAAACAGCACTACCATTAATAACCCATAATACCTTACATACATATGAAAACCATTCAACCTTACAGACAACGCAAGATCAGGAAGCAAATGTACTAGAAAAAACTAATTGAACTACAAACTCTACTATGATGGTGGCTCAGTTACTGTAGCTACACTGATAAAATCCCACTTTTTACCTCTTTACATTCACATCTCACTGAAACTGCATGTTCATAGAAAGAAAGGGAAACAAAAATTGACTTCCAGCAAACACACTGCAGATCATTTCAATTACACTATTGTTCAGTTTGGGGACAGTAGTTTTGTTTTTTTTGAAATAAAGTAATCAAAGGTGACAGTAAAGACATTTATAATGTTACAAAATATTTCTAATAATTCTGTTCATTTCAACTTTCCATTCATCGAAGAATCCTGAAAACAATGTATCATGGTTTCCACAAAAACAACTGTTTACAACATTGATAATAATAAGAAATATTTGATGAGTGATGAAAACACTTTTTTCATGTCCCCCCCCCTCCCCCCATGTATAATTTTTTCACCATTGCATAAATTGAATACCCACATTTTGCCTTTACTATTTTGTCTTGCTTTTCAAAGATAAATATTTACTTAACGCTGAACATTTTTTTTAACATTCTAGTAGACATTATAACAACAAAGCACAATTTAACTTTAAAATAATAATTAGAAAAAATTTTTGTGTAATTTTTGAGACCCCCTTCTTGAATCAGGCATGTATTTTTTACTGTACAAATAAATGCAGCCTTGCTGAGCAGAAGAGACTACTTTTAAAACATTAGAAAATATTTCAAGTCCACAGATAGATACAAATCTATAGATTTGGAAACACCCCCCCACCCCCCCCCCCCCCCCCCCCCCCCCCCCCCCCACCCCCCCCCCCCCCCCCTCCCCCCCCCTCTGGTGTGAATGTTATAAGAAATTTATTAATATAGCTGTTGTAATTATTATTATCATTATAATTATCTTACTTTTTATGAGTACTGGGACAACAGTAACCTTAAAAAAAAGTACTAACATTTATGAATGTTGATGGAGCTTTTATTTTGGCGGAAACCCCCAGGAAGAATTCAGTGCTTCTTTTTGTTGACAACAGTAGATTTATAAATGATTCTCATTAAGAACTTGTGAATATGTTTGTTGCACGTATAACATTGTCACATCTATGCTTTGTAAAAATTCATAAAAATGTTACTGAGCAACTGACGAGTAACAGTTTCAGCGCTGAATTTCCTCGCGCGTTGGACTTTGAACCCTGGCACTGTGAGTTTGTGCAGCGCTGTATGGAATACATGCAATTCCTCCATGTATTAGAAAACATAACATTCTGAAGTTTATTTATACTTGTTTAAGGCCATTTCACCATTTCAATCATCATACAGTAACCCGCAACAACCACCCCTTCCTCGTTTCATCAAGACATGCGATGCAGTCTAGCAGTCGGTGCGTATATATTTTTTTACCGTCTTTCTCTGACCGCTTTTAAAGTCGGCATGAAACGGAAGTAGCGGTTGTCTTTTTTTCTCTACTGTGACGTCTATCCGCGTGAAACGGCATCTGAAATGAGAGGGCGGGACTTGATTTCGTCCTTCGGTAATTGATTGGATCGTTGGAAGCTGGGGCGTGCTAACAAAATGGAGGCAGATCTGAAATTCTGAATGCCAGTTTGCAGTTAGTGGTGGGGGATTTCTCTCTGGATTCACAGCTGACACCCAAGTATGAATAAATGTTTTATTTATTAAGGATGACAACGACAATCAATGGCACAAAACATGCCTAAACAGCTCGAGAGAGAGAGAGAGAGAGAGAGAGAGAGAGAGAGAGAGAGAGAGAGAGAGACTGCCGAATTGACTGAGCGTGCGTCTCATCAGAGTAAGTAATATTCATGAAAAAAGTAGTTTGCGATGTCCTAAGAGTAATGTTGTAGTAATATCATAATATCTTTTCAATGTTTAAGGGTAACATACTCCCTCATGACTGGTATCAGTGCTATAAAGTGAAGCTTCAGCTTTTCCCCATGTTGTTTATACCAGCGTTTACCCCTCACGTCACTAGATCCGCCCTTGCACCATAGCTCGTGACCGGAAGAGAAGAGGAGTCGTTTTGAGGGAGAGGGGAGGTTAACGTTTTTGATTAAAGATTAGGAGGGCACATGAATTAAAAAAAAAATAATGAAGTGCACGGATAAATTATTTATAATAAACACTACAGTATTCCATTAAAAAAAAAAATTTCAAAATGCCATTTGATTTATGGTGACTTTAAATGCTTCCACACTGCTGACATGTTTGCTGCATTAATGTGCACTTCTATTTGATCGCTTCATGTCATTGTTTGGTACAATTTATTTGGTCTTTTTGCTTTTTTTTTTTCACAGAACACCGAAAGAGCTTTTTTTGCTATTTTCAGCCGAACAATTTCAGTTGCCAAACATTTGGTGCATCCCTAAATATTTCACAATATTACTGTTTTTACTGTATTTTTGATCAAATAAATGCAGGTGAGTATACGAGTCCTCTTTCAAATTAAAAATCATTCAAAACTATTTTTACAGACCCTAAACATTTGAAAAAAATTAAAAATAAATAAAATAAAAAAACTGAACAAGGAGTTTGTTTGTATAGTGACATAAAAATGTATAGCGCTCTCTTCTAAGAGTTAGCAAACCGTCTCTATTGTGGTAAGTGGTGAAGCCTCTATTTGAGGATGCGTGAGAACCCTTTTGGACTTCCATGTGAAAACGGAACAGAAAATAGATCACGGCTCAGCAGTAAGAGATAAATTACTTAACGGTTTTTACCTGCTTGTGTTTCTTGGAATCTCCTCCGCTTTTCTTCTCTGCTTTCTTGTTGGCTTCGTAGACTTTTGGCTCAATGCTATACACGCACTCAGTCCACTTCCCATAGATAACCCGATGCTTCTTTTTACTGAAATAGACCCAGACAAAATGTGTTACAAACACAAGCATCAAATCCAGAAAAAAATACATAACAAATGCCAAAGTACATATACAATCCAGCTGTAAAAGACATTTGCTGATGCCTTTAGTGCTACAGACACAAAGTGGATGTGCAGAGTGAACTCTACAGGCTGGGTGCCAGATATACCCACTGACATTTGATACGAATGACTGCTCACCTCTTGTCCTGGATATGTCCCTCTACCCTATGCAGCTCTTTGCCAAACATGCCGCATGGCTTAAAATTCAGCAAACACTTGTCCCCAGTGCTAAAACGAACAGAGACTTCTCAGTCAAAAATAAGGGAATGAGTGAACATTAATCCACGTGTGACATGGAAAGATCACAATGCAGCCTTTACGACAACAATATTTAAATGCTGAAAAAGGTTGAAAATGCAGGCAGAATATTTAGTGTAAGAAAGGAAAGAGATGAAGTACCTGTGGTTGACAATCTCCACTGTCCCATACTGCTCAATCCACAGTTTACCCAGAATAACATTATGCACACAGCACATAGGGTTCGTCCATGTGTAAGCTTCTCTGTGTCTGAGAGAGAGAGAGAAAATGAGTTAAAAAATAGCTGAGCCAAATCTAACACCCAAAATCTCTTCCATACACATACGAAACATGCTAAATAATAAATGGACATTCCAGCATGTTACTTATCTAGCAGATAATGCTTTCCAAAGCAAGTTACAGTACACTAAGGGCAGAGAAAGGTTACTGCCTTACTCAAGGGTCCAATTGTACTTGAGGATCTCAATGACTCTCCAGCTCCAATAAAAAGGTGATCATATTAAACTTCGTGATGACACATAAATAAAACTCACTTGGAGATCTCAAGTGTCATAGTGCCTTTAGGCTCTGCCTCCACACTCTTCCCCCAGAATTTCAGTTTAGGGTAGATGGAGCCGTGAAACGAGAAGTCCTGATTGAGTGACTCTGAGTAGAAGGCGCTGATTGGTGGATGGTGGCTCACCTGTTCTGAGATCATGCGGTAACCCTCTTCATCCCTGAGCACAGATATTCAAATTATTGGTGCAGGCTAATTTGGATTTACATATTCAGCTTTGTAGTAGATGATGTATAGTGTTTATGTCCAAATGTTCTTCAGATTTACCTTGTAAGTTCAAAAGTCTCTCCTAATAAAGGGTTAAAAGGTTTCCCAGTTCTGTCCCATTGTGACGCAACAGCAGAAATGGCGAATGCGGCAACAAGCTGACAAACGAGATGCAATTGCGTAATAAGAATTTGTTGAGTATTCCATGCACGCACACATACTGTATGAGAGCAAAATATAAAGGAGGCAAGGTTTCTGCAAGTTTTATGAAGGCACTTTTTCCAAGACCTTTTTAAAACCATTAAGGAAAATGTAAGGAATAAATGATAAGTTAACAATATCAATATGTTCTCTAAATGTAAATATCTAGAGAGCACACAATGACAAACACTTTAAAGTTCGAAAATACAACTA
Organism: Sinocyclocheilus anophthalmus; assembly: GCA_018155175.1. Classification (NCBI taxonomy): domain Eukaryota; kingdom Metazoa; phylum Chordata; class Actinopteri; order Cypriniformes; family Cyprinidae; genus Sinocyclocheilus; species Sinocyclocheilus anophthalmus. The sequence goes on from JADLZN010007989.1 coordinate 244,855, forward strand.
CCATTAGATCTCCATTACATTTTAATTCATTTTACAAAAAAATTGCTTAACTGGAAAATAACTTTTTAACTGTATCTTCTGATTACACTGGAAAAAAAAGTGATGCCCCTTCATAGACAGTGTTTGTGTCTTGTTTTCCAGTGCAAATGTCTAAAGATTGTTAAACCAAGATGCATTGTGAAGCAAAATGACATAAGATAAGATGGCTTGTTTTCTGAGAAACAAAGTTTATGGTTAACAAAAACAAATATCTGCAAGTTTTCATATCCCACTGCGAGATATTTGTTCTTCTTTTAAGCATTAACTTGCTTAATTTTGTTCTCAGAAAACCTCATATCTTTATTTCACATCTCAAGTAAATGTATCCTAATTTAAGGCTTTTTTAGGTATTTGTATTGGAAAACAAGCCAAAATACTGAGGAACATCCACATTTTTTAGTGTAAACAACATTGAATGCCATGATTTTTAAGGCCTTTTCAAGGCCTTAATTTGTGGAAGGGCAAATTAAGACTTCTTGAACCTTGAGGCACTAACCTGCATACGCTCTATAGAATCAGAACGTGTACAAGCTTTATGGATGAGGTATGTATGTTCCATGTACTCTGTAATCCTCTGCAAGAAGCTCAGCGGTTCATTGAAAACAATAGGCATTGTTATCTTGGACAGCTCCTGCAAAGATAAAGTATTCCCAGATAGAAATGGCTTGGCATGTGGACGATGACACCACAACCTAAATAACATGTCTCTCTTTTACAATTTCATATTTCATGCTGTGTTTGAATGGAGAACTTCTGACTAAGCTGTTGTTTGGTCAAAGTAGCTTGTGCTCACCATTCCAATGCATTTCTTCAAAAATCCCCATATACTAAATTCATTTCTGGAGAACATGGGCGCTGGCAGAGTAGTCCTGAACACACAGACACACACATAAATTCATTCCACTGTCCAACTGATAAACATCTTCACATTTTGTTTCCTGCCACTGGATATTATTTCACAGTATTCAGACTCCTTACCGCCTCTCCCATACTCCATTTTCAGATGGCACCTTGCCATTCACCGTCTGCTTGCTCTTATAGACACAGGCATCTTTAAAGCTGACTTCACATGAGTCATCTGATTCTAAACCTGAGACAGAAGAGAGATATAGCTATAGGTGACGATAAAAATGTGATGTACAGTACTAAACTTCATCACATACCTGTCTCAGCATCATAGAACTCTTCCTCGCTGTTCATGATGGACAGTTACTGCTGCTGATGTCAATCAGAAGGCATTGTTTCACAACTTGAATTTGTTCTGTAGATCAAACCAGAGAACAATATTGTAGGTTTGAACATTAAATAGACATAAAACTGGATGTCATTAGTCCGACTAATAAAAATGAATCATTAACGTATTGTAGACTACCACTATGCCGTATACCTGGAACATACTGGACACTAATGCTGGCCTAATCTCTAGTCTATCCATTCCCTTATTGAACACACAGAACAAATCCAATCATCTCACTGCAGTCTTTAAACAGCTGTGCTTGGCAAAACCATCTGATGAGAGTGTCCGACCAAGCTAATCCTTTAATGGCCAATACAGCTGTGCTTGGCAAAACCATCTGATGAGAGTGTCCGACCAAGCTAATCCTTTAATGGCCAATGGTAGCTCATAGCAGAGAGAGTGTGTCAGCATTCGATTGTCATTATTGCAACTGACTGTACCGATTCACAGTGTTGCCTTAACTCAAGAAAGGATACCATTCAGGAATTATGACGCAAATGTACTGGTATGCACATATAAGAGTGTGCATAATAAAGAAAATAAAAACTCAAATGATAACACATTTCTTAAGAGTTCTTAGAATTTTTATAAATGTGCTTTTTGTATTCAAGTTGGCTTATATGGTTTTGAATGCCATTTTTACGGTGGCCGAGAAGTGCAAATCAAATCACAATTCTGAAAACAAAATAACAAATTACAAACGCAAATGCAAGTCTAAAAAACAAAATAACAATTCAGAAAGCACAACAACAATTCAGAAAACATTATAACAAGTCGGGGTGTCTATATAAATTTAGTTAAAAGTGGCTGCAAACCGTCAGCTCCAGTGGCACAGATGGATAAGCGCGTGTTGTTGGCTTTTTGACGCGATCGACCCGGGTTCGATCTCGTCTTTTGCCGAACTTTTTTTTTTTTTTTTCAAATCTCGTATTAGCAATGGATTTCACTAAGTGAAAATAGCAGTATTTTAGCAATATGCTATTTACACTAAGTGCAAATACCTATTTACCCTATGTTAAAATAGCAGGATTTCTACTTTCAAGTATACTACTTGTTGCAAACAGTGGCAATTATCTGCACCTCAGTATTGAAGTACATTATAAAACAGTATGAAGTAATAACGTATTGAGTGTAAATTATTATTTTAATTTAAATTATTAAATGGATGCCACTTATTGGTACAATAAAGCCCTCCCTACACCTACCCTACACCTACCCGATACTTTATTTTCAACTTTTGATATTTCCCTCATTTTTATTGAAAATAAATGCCTTAACGATGTGATATGAGATTTGAAAAGGAAAAAAAAAAGTTCGGCAAAATACGGGATCGAACCCGGGTCGATCGCGTAAAAAATCCAAATACACACGCTTATCCATCTGCGCCACTGAAGCTAATGATTGACAGCCACTTTTAACTAAATGTAAATATACACTCTGTATGTTTTATTCCATAGTAAGGGCAATTCACACAATACATTTAAACTGAGCTACTTTAATACCATCTCCGAACTTTCTACCACGACTCTTCCTGTATACGTTGATTGACAGATGTCTAGTCCAGTCAGCGGTGAGTAATCCCAAACCAAGGGCGCTGTCTCAAACTATACCTACCTATTCCGGTTTGTCTGATTTGTCGTTGTATTTTCTGACTTATTTTGTTTTCGAATTTATCATTGTGTTTTCTGAATTGTTGTTTTCAACTTTGCATGTGTTTTTGACTTGTTATAAGGATTTCTGAATTATGGTTGTGCTTTCCGATTGTTATTTGTTTTTTAGACTGCATTTGCATTTGTGATTTGTTATTGTTTTCAGAATTGGATGGCTTTGCACGTCTCGGCCACTGTCTATTTTCAATTAAAAGTAATTAAATTAATTTATCAAATATAATATTGTAAATTACTATACTGTTCAAAGGTTTGGGGTCGGTTAAGAAGGCTCGATTATTAGAGGGCCAATTATTACAATTTAAAATAACTTTCTATTTCAATATATTTTAAAACTCATTTATTCCTGTGATGGCAAAGCTGAAATAGATTCACATCATCTTTCAGAAATTGCATTTGCTGAATGGCTGATGAAGACATTGCTCATTACCTTAGTATCAGTAATCAAGGGTGAAAAAACAGTTGTGCTGTTATATTTTGGGTGGAAAGCATGATCATTTTCTTTGAATGTTTTGTTGAATAGAAAGATCAAAAGGAAAAGAGTCTTTGAAAATATAATTTTTTTAACAATGCAAAACATGACAATGTAAATTTGCTTACAAATATTTTCCTTTTTGCTGCATGTTGGTTTCATTCATTCCACATGATATTAATTACACCACATGACAAACAAATGTTTTTTTTTTTTATATTTTCAAAAATTTTGTTAAAAACTTCAAGAAGTAAGGGTAAACAATTACGCCAAAACATTTAACACACTTCAAGAATTTAACTATTTTAATGAGGCTTTTTTCTTCCTAATCATATCAGGAAAGTTGACATTTTTAAATTTATGGACCCAAAAAACATCAAAATTCATTTTAATTTGATTTAATTTTAAATAAAAATGAATTATTATACATTATAAAAAATAATTACCAAGGTGTAATCAATGTATGAATTGCACTGTAATATATTATTGAATAAATGAATACAACGGACCTCAATCCGCCGCAGTTTGACCCCCCGCCCCCGCCACGCACTAGGAGCTCCCGGGGAACCATCTTGTTCAGCTGCCAATTATCAGGTGTGGGTCCCCGCCAGCCGTTCAAACACCGTTGACTCCTGGGTCCTGGAACCCCCTGCCGGCTACCCCACTCTAGCCATCTCAGTAGTGTAGGGTTTGGCACACCCCTGCAAGCTTGGCCTATCCACGCCAGGACTACAGCAGCCCACGCTCATTAGCGCATGTCGCCACCGTCTTTCTACAATTAAAACTATGTGCGACCATCTGGCTCCATATAGCAGGACGTTGGTGGCCGAACCGTCAGGCAAAGGCTCTGTAGTATTGCACCCGCCCACAAATTGAAGGGTAGAGCAACGCACATGCACCATGCCCCACGACCTAGCGGTGGCTGTGATCTGACCCACACGCTGGGGCTGAACACAAGAGCATATACCATTGGACTCGATATTCGGACGGTCGTTCGGCGGGGCACGGCGCCCTTAACTGTAGATTAGATACCGGATATAAGACTACGACCCATTTTCGGTGAAGTAAAACACAACCCGATCATTACAATAGTTGATTCTGGAAAACAGCTTCAAGTGTCAGTATTAAGTTCCTGCTTTTGTTAGGACAACAAATGTTGGTGAATAATACATATTTCCTATATACTATCATCTACTTCCACTTACAGGCAGACGACAAACCTTGCCAGTATACCAAAAAAAATATGACCTAACATACCTCCCAAAACAGACTTAACAGTATTATAACTTCGATCAGATGCAAAAAAAAAAACTTGTTGACCACAAACCTTGGTACCACTTTACTTGAAGGGGTGTGCATACGACTGACATGACACCTTCATAATCATGACAGGACACATGTCATGAATATGAAGGAGGATTTATGCATGTTTATGACAACTGTCATTAAAGGTCATTCGCTCAGTTATGTAATTTTTAATGCAAATATGACAGTATTTGACCTAACCCAACTAACCCTAGCCCTACCCTTACCCCCTTAACTGAAGTAGCCCCATAACAAAGACATTCAAATAATGTCCTCTTTGCATAAAAAGTACATAAACTGAGGCGAATGACACTTAATGACAGTGTCAATAAACATGCATAAAACCATTCATATTCATGAATTGTGTAATGTCATATTCATGACGTGTGTGTCATGTCAGTCTTATGCACACCCCTTCAAGTAAAGTGTAACCAAACCTTTTTACACTTTCTTTCAAATATTTCCAAATAATCATGTAAACAATACAACCTATAGTCTTTCAGCTAAAGGGAACGGTTGGATGCACGTCTTTCGGCTGTGATAACAACAATAAACAGAGTCGTACAACTGACTGGAAAATGACAGTACAGATCAATGGTGACTAAGACAACCACATAAGTGGCTGGTTCTCAGAAAAAGTGGCACAGTTCCTGGTGGTTGAGCCTGAAGAAAATACTGTACCAGTAGTTTTGGAATTTATACTGACCTGGATGCACAAAGTTAGTTTATTAACTAACAGCAGTTAGTTGCCGGTTCACAATCGTAATTGATGAAAAACACTACGTTAAACATATAATTTATTAGTAGTAGCAGTAGAATAAAGCAGCTTTGTCTAGACTGGAGTCACATGTGAGTATAGTTTGGGGTCAGTAAGATTTCTGAAAGAAGTCTCTTAAGCTCATTAAGGCTGCATTTATTAGATCAAAATACAGTTAAAACAGTAATATAAAATTTTAAAATATTATTACAATCTAAAATAACTGTTTTCTGTTTTACTATATTTCAAAATGTAATTTATTACTATGATGGCAAAATTATATTTTCAGCAGCCTGAGTGATCCAGTCTTCAGTGTCACATGATCTTTTCTAATATGCTGATTTATGCTAATTAATGTTTGTGGAAACACTGATATATTTTTCAGGATATTTTATATATTGAGCAGAAAGTTCAGAACAGCATTTATTTGGGGGGGGGGGGAGTAGGTAAAATGTATTTAATTTAATTACATTCAAATGTATCTAATAAATACATTTAATTACAATTTAATACATCTTGCATAAAACCTTTTATTTTCAATGCACCGCTCCACACTATGTGCTCTTCTCAATCAAGTCAAAATGCTTCCCCAGAATTAGTACTGCTGTCAACTAACAGATGGATCATAGTAGCATCGTTCATCATAAGCACAGGTGTAATGAGTGTCAGACAAAACAATGGAGTAGATTAAAGCCATCAAAAGTACAGGGCAAACAGTTGATTCAGTATATCATTTAAAAGACATAGAATGCACTGCTTAGTACATGATCACATGCAGCACCATATTAACACAACACACAATCTACATCCACCCATCCTGACTAGGTAACGTTACACCACCAAATCGTAGCCCATGCATCGTCTAGCCATCCGTGCATGAGGGCAAGCTGACATTCAATTTATGTCCCGTTAGATATACAAACATAACTGATACTATGAATAACCTGCCTCGCTCGGCATCTCCAAACTAGCTCTACTGCGGGCGGAAGGCACTGGGTGTTTGGCTTGAGCTGTTTTGACCCGCGTTAGCCTCTAGCAGTGAGCATTGACCAATAATAAACCCGCATATCAACCCGTTTGATAGCGTCAAAACCTTCAAGAAGGCACAAAATAACACGACGTATAACGTCGATCTTGCCTAGAAGGCTTGTATACAGTGCGTGTGTCGCGTTACCTTTCAATAATGTAAAGCTGGATCGCTCCTTTCTCCGGTGGGACAGAAAACAAGCGCCCAGTTTGGGAAGACTGACAGCGGGGCGGATACATTTCGCCAGGACGGGAGGACAAACTGGATTGGAGGGTTAAGGAAGCGGTACAAACGAAGCTGGGCGGGGCGACGTTTGATTGACAGAAGCAGTAGCCTATTGTGAAAGAAGACCCCTCTGCGAACGCACGATATTAACCTTTCGAAGGGGCGGGGTTATATTGAGGTTACATAAAGGCGTCGGTACTAAAAAGGCAGGGATGTGGGTTATTTATAATCCTAACAATAAATATCGCCGTCGGCTATGGCAGTGGTGCTCCTTGAGTGATTATGACTGCTGTCCAGGAACAGATATATAGAAATCCTTAGTTATAGACAATACTTTGATTTTAGGGTGTGAATAAGAAAAATCAGTGAGAAGCTATAGAAAATATTCAATGAATTCACAAATAGACAGATGTTTTACAACTTCATTGCATATTTTGAAATCTTATTTGTGCTGTGAAACAGGGCCAGGAGTTTGTGGGGCCTTTGACAAGAGCATGAAAATAAATTAGGCCCAATAGTGTAACATATGGTTTCTTGGTTTTAAGAGAAAGCATTTTGCTTTCAATTTTAATCACATGGGATTTTTTTATGCTGTTCAAATTATACAATATGCAGTAACTTAATTAAAATAAGGTTAGAAAATGATAAATAAGGCATTTCATGTAAACATAACTTTATGTAAATGTTAAAAAAACTGGAGAAAAACTGTGCAAGATATAAGTGAAAAACGTGCATTTCGGGGAAATAATGAAAAAATATAACAAAAACAAATAAATATTTGAAATAGGTCCAAAAATACATCAAAATATATTACAAATATAAATAACAAATAAAATAGTTGGTAAGTCTGCAGATTATCATTTTTTATAAGAAATAATTTATTTAAACATTAAGCAGCAGAGTAAAAAACGACTAGTAACAGTTTTTTTAGTGATTAGTCTGAGCTTATATTTAACGCAATCAGGGTTTTTAGTTGGTCACCGCTGTTGCGGTTTGTGCGTCTGCTTCTGGTTAAGGTTTGTTAGGCCTACTAAAAAAATACAAATAAAACTGTAGTGTTTGATATAATTTGGATTCCAGCGGGTAATTCATAATGAAATAAACCAGGTTAAAATAAACAGATCATTACTTGATTACATTACTTGAAGTTGATATGCTCCTCCCTTGGCGAGAGCCCACATCACATGAATGCGTCGAAACTTTACTTTCATTTGAAGCCACTAGATGTCAGCGGAGCAATGGTAGGATGTTTTCAGCTCCGTGCCACTAAAAGCGAAACTCTTCCTTTTGAAACCGGTGTATATATTTAGAAAAGAGACTTACCTATGAATCAAAGAACTTACATCTTATTCGATTTTATGAATGAATAATACAGACACTGTTACCGATTTCAGTCAGAAGTGTTCATTATAGGCCATCATATGCAAAATAGCCGATTACTAAATTAATATTGAACAGATATGCATGGGAGAAAACTAGCATATTTTATGCTAGTAAAACACAGCACTATTATAGCTGTTCTTAATAATGTCAGTAAAGCTGAGTTAACTGTGACTCAGAGTGAGAGAAAGAGAGAGAGTGTAAAGCTCCTGATTTTGGGGCGGAGATTTCGGAGTTTTTATAGCACATGGCCACACACAGTACAGTACATAGGCCTATATTCACTCAAGCACTAGACTAACGGCTTTACCCGGATTTAGCTTAACTTTACCTCATCTCACACAAACTCCAGAGAGGATTCTGCTGGAATCGTTCATCTCATTACTGGCTATTAATCGTCTTTGTTTGTAAAAACAATGCAAGGTAAATAAGAGGAAATTATCATCTTTGAACGCCAACACAATGACAAAGACAAAAGTTGAGACAAATCCTGAGTCTAATGCACGCTCATCCCATCACGGACGGGACGGGCAGGATAAAGCCTGCGGGGACGCGAGCAGCCAGCAGCCGTCAAGACAAATCCCCCGGCATCATGTGCAACACATGACGTCAAAACAACCCCAGGCGAACGCTTCGTCTAAAATCATCCCAGCAGCCTCACAGAGCAAAACCAACGAGGTTCACTCTAAGAAACCAAAGCGTGGAGCACCTGTCACGCCAAACATCCACGCAGGGAAAAAGGAGATGAGGCCAGAGTCGAGAAAACGCTCCGATAGCAATCGCAGTAAATCGTGCGAGAGGAGAAAGCTGTCGGATGGCAGCATCACGTCTGATGACCTGAGTAAAGACTCGGGCTGTGCTACCGGGAAACTGTCTTCCACCGACAGCAGCTCTGAGATCTCGGACGCATCTGAGGAGCATAAGCAGTCACAGCATGGTGAAGTCTGTCACAGAGGTACAGACGAAGAGATGATGGACGATTCAGCTGAGCAAATATTATCAGAACACAGAGTAGAAGATGGTGTGATTAATGCCACCCTGTCTCCAGGGTTTGGCTTCGGAGAGGGAAGCATCTCTCCTGGAGACCAGCGGTCCTACGTTTCTCTGGACAGTCGCTTGAACTTGAGCGCGTCTGTGGCATTTTCGGATCTGACTGGAGACTTTGCTGATGGGGTGCATGAGGATCTGCTGAGAGAGATTGACGACCTAAGATCAGAAAATGAATATTTGAAGGTGAGGTTTGTTGATTCATTTATTTGTTTGTTAATTAATTGCAAATGGCAATGTCTTGCAATGGTGTAAATTATGCTTGGGAGAGTTCAGGTAGGTTAAGTGGGACACATTTCATATTTGCTCTTTAAATACAAGACAATCAAATAAAAGTCATTTATAATTGCCACGAGGGTCTTTTGTCATTGTGAAAATGTTTTGTTTTGTCTGACGCCATCATAGTGGACATGATCAAGCATCTGACTGATCTCAAATAGTGCATATCACCAAATGAAGATGCTCTTCTAAACATAAACATTGTAGTTTTTAAAAGATGTCTGAATTCTATTACCAAAACGATGTATTGTTGTACAATTGTATTTAATTATTTGTGAGAATCTGTTTTAAGTACCTTCACTTTACCCATGTTAGAGAGTACTAAATGCAGCCTGTTTTGATGGATTATGACTATTATTAAGCATCTAATATCATCAGCCAACATGGCATAAACCATGTCATATGATGTGCTGGACTACGTAAAATTAAATCAAAACAATCCCACAGTGTCTTCTAGATGTATAATACATTTTAACAGTCACATAAACAAAGCAAAAATAAATTGCACGTGATCTGGCTTGTACTGTAAGATTTACTCTCTTTTTAGAAGATTATACTTTCGCTAATTGGCTCGTGTCATCCCTCATTGTCTCTGACATGCAATAGAATGACGGGTTCACAGTGAGAACGAGACCAGCTTTACTGTGATTAAGTGCAAGGTGTCTCAGTAGAAATCAAGAACTCAACAGAAGTCCCACCAATGCATCCAAGAAGGACAGTGCATCAATCTTGGCACGCGCCCCTAGTTCTGTGGGTTAATGCGCACAGTATGCTGGCACGCAAGATGTGAAGCCAGTGCTGTCTTGGATGAGTTGGTTGAAGACTGACATTGATAGCGATATAGGAAACACCCTTTGTGCACACAACTGAAGTAGAATGCATTCATTTATCTCATGTTTTTCAATCAAAAACTTCCATTTTAAAACAGTTATGGTGGCTGTGAAACTGCCACATATGATTCAATTCTATGAAGTTGATGTTTACATACACCATTTTGACTGCATTTTTAGGACGAAATGGAGGAGCTCCGCTCGGAGATGCTGGAGATGAGGGACATGTACATGGAGGAGGATGTTTACCAGCTGCAGGAACTCCGACAGCAGCTGGAACAGGCCAACAAGGCCTGTCGCATCCTCCAGTACCGACTTAGGAAAGCAGAAAGACGCAGCCTGCGTGTAGCCCAGACGGGACAGGTGGACGGAGAGCTTATCAGGACACTTGAACATGATATTAGGGTAAGGATGTGCTTACAGTCATAATTTGCTGGTGTTTTCTGTGAGAAAGTCCTTGTATGTCACATAAAGCATAAAGAGCAATAACTGATATTCAGGGTGTAATTAAATAGATGATTCCCTCATGATTTGGGTGCAATTAAGTTACAGTGGTGTGTGTATAGGAAAACCACTGTTAGGGTTTTGGATGCAGTCCATGGCATTTATCGGGACAGGATGTTTATCTAAATTGCTCAGTGCTTAGTGCCAATTAAATGCTGAATAGTAAGTCACTAAATGAGTCAAAACTCTGTTTTTATGAATCAGCATGCACTCAGATGGATTGTGTAATCCTTCCATTGTGGTTTGTGACCCAAATCGTGGTGCTAAGGGTTTAGTGAGAGCTGAAATATCATTTTGTTTTATAGTTTGACATGTGTAGGGAGTGGTTTTACTTTTGGAAGTGGTCCAACTAGTAAAATGAGGAGAAAAACCCTCGGTTTTCTGTTTGGCAGACAATTGGTGTAGTTCAGTTTGTGGTGGACCACTCACAGCATAAGCATTTTTTGGTTTGAACTTCCCAGCCAATCAGCGACAGAGCTTTCTGTAGGAACGTTACGAATTAAAAACGAATTTACACAGCAGGGCGACCCATATAAAATGGCTGTTTTCTTTTGAAATCTGCTTCCAGACTATGCAAAACAAATTCCTCAGGTTTCTTCCGAACCCTTTGTCTGCGCAGAATTTAGAGTGAAAATGTATTTTAGAGAAACACAATGTGAAGTATACTCAAGGTTGAATGAAAGAGTGTGTGCATTTGCATGTGTGCAGTATATGTGTCAAGGACTATAGCCACAGTATCCAAGAGGGGAAGTGTCCAAGCACAGCTGCTGGTGTATTGTGGGCATGTCCATGACCAGTCTATATTAAAGGCATGTGAGAGAAATAGATACCCTCCTTTCACAAACTGGGCCAGTGTGTGTGTCCATCGCTTCTCAGTGTCCTCACTAGCACTCTGTCAAGATATTCAGTCTTCAACAACCTCCATGGGAGTGTCATGCAATCTGATATCTAACAGCATCCTTTTCAAAGTCTGCTGTGCTCCACATTTCCATCAACTTTTTTTCACAGAGAAATACAAGTTTGTGAAGTTGCTCCTGGAACTCAATGCTGATAATAATCACCCTGCGATATATATAAAAAAAGAAAAGTCATGCGCTGAATGCTGTGGTAAAATCACATGCACTCATACCGTTTTCCCTTGACATTGTTTGCAATTGTTAGCAACCCCTTGAGCATCAAGAGGATGAGTGCTTTGCAAAGGGTAAGGAAGGAGATCATAGGAGAGTCGACCCATATTGAATCCCGAACAATTAATTAACCACTTTACTTCCTCACATCCTCATTGTCACAAACCACAGATGAAACATGGTAACTTAATCCTCATTTTGCAATGTTTCAGATACGTATTTTCTATAAATATAGAGCTTCTTGTGTCTTATAGTGATCCCCAAGAGAATGAAATGACATGAGATATTTATCATATTAACATCAACATTTTTGTGGATAGTTAGCATGGACATATGGTTTGCAGTGTATTTATTTTACTCTAAATTAATATTGTTTTCCCAGGTGGCAAAAAGCGTGTCCCTTCGCCTACACAGCGAACTTGAGGCCATTCAAAAGAAAAATTCACGGCTGGAATGGGAAAATGAGGAGTTACGTGAACGGCTGCAAGATCTGGAGGTGGCAAAGCAGGTCCTACAGGCTGAGATGGACAAATCACAGGTGGTATGACCACAAAGCCATTGCTGTATATACATGTATTGTTCAAAAGTTTAAGATTTATATTTTATATGCTCACCAAGACTGAATAGTAGAAACAGTAATATTGAAATATTATTACAATTTTAAAAAACTGTTCTATTTTAATATATTGTAAATGTCCTTTTTTCCTGTCATGACAAAGCTGAATTTTCAGTCTTCAGTGTCACTGAAGTATGCTGATTTGGTAGTCAAGAATTGTATTTTTTAAAATCAAAGTCAACAATAGTTGTGTTGCTTAATATTTTTTTTGTGGAAACCATGATGCATGTTTTTCATGATTCTTTGATGAATAGAAAGTTTAAAAGAACAGCATTTATTTGAAATAGAAATATTTTATTTCATTACATTATAAATGTCTTTACTATCACTTTTTTCATAAATTAAATGCACTCCTTGCTCTGAAATAAGAAACAGTTTCATTTCAAAAAGAAAAAGCGAGCCAAACGTGACCCTGTACAGTGTATAATTAAAGTATGATATATTTTATCCACTATCTCACTTGGTTAAAGCCAAAGCACGAGTACTTGTTGGATTTTGTTGACTTGAGTCCTTAGATTTCCATGTGATGCCGTTAGGGATCTAACGGAAGACTGAGACCTGCTTACCGCACTGTAGGATGAGTTGGGTGTAGTAAGACAGCGAGAATGCGTGTGGGGTACGCCGGGCGCAGAAATGAATCATAGGGGTGACCTCGAACTGTCAAAACCCACAGCCTGTCATTCTCACTTGTAGATGCAGTGAGGGGGAGAAGAGAGAAAAACCTGGGGGCAAGAAGGTGAGGATAGCTAGCAAGTGACGAAAGAAATCAACTAGAGAGAAAGTTACGCCTCGGGACAAGGGCGGAACCACGGCTCACAAACCGTCGGCGGCAAGGCATAATTGCTGAGAATGTGGGTCTATAGGCAAGGTTGCAATTACGTCAATACATACTAACGTAAACATACCTAAAAGAAGAAGGCATATTTTTGCTTGTGACTGTCTACAATAAAGAGAAAAATATAGGCTGCCACCATTTTACCAACATAGCGTGCAACGCTTGAGCCGAAGGCAAACAAGTCAAATTTTATTGGCAATGAAGGCCTGTAGGTCTTTAATAACGGCACGCATTCAGTTTAATCCAGGATTCAGTGCTTAGAAGTGGATCCCAGCAGCTCAGCTCAGCTCAGACAGCTGCTGCCCATTCCTGATCTTCACCAGCAGAACAAATCAACTACAACCAGATTATCAAGGCCTCATGTGAGCCTGACCCTACCTGAAACATGATAATCTACATACAAACACTTTTTACTCATCCGTTAGAGTCAAAAATCTTTTTGCAGTCTTGATCCACAAGTTAAATTACTAATTTATCATATCAAAACATCAAGCTATAATATGATGAGTACTATTCTTTAGCTTGGTGTTGCACTTAACAGCTTGGATTGACTCGATGAGGTTATTTTTAACATGTAAAGAAGATAATTTGAAGTTTACATGCTCCTCCTCTGCTCTTTGTACTTTTAAGGGTTTGAGCCTCCCAGACAAAGCAGCAGACAGATAGACTGACTCAAGCCAGCATTCTTGACATACTTGGAGCAGTATGGATGTTTGGTGTAGTAATGGAGTTGGGGCTCTTGCCATCTCACTACACGAACATGATTGAGTGTGTTTATTAGGTGCATGCTTTCCTTACAGTCACACATTTCATTGGGTATTGGAATGCAGTGGACAGCGGTACGATGGAAAATAACAATGATTAATATAACTCAAATGAACATTTATGCCCATAGGAGGACATCATCTTAGGGGACAAATTGCATCAACCCACCTATACATAGTAAGCTGTGTTATATAAGCTGCTGAAATGTCTTCAGACTAATTATGGATATGGTGCATTCACAGAATTCTTTAAAGAGACGAAGTTTGAGATCAACACCCAGCAAGAGTGAAAAGAAGCTCTCTTCACAGGTGAGTTGGAAGTTACATTAGTCTTAATGATTGATTTGTGAAGGTTAGTGCTGATTTGTTGCAGGTCTTGGTAGAGGGCCAACATTAGTCATCAGAGTTCCTCTGATTTTTGATGTATGCCAACTGTTTTAATACACCTGTCTTCAACAGGATGACAGTACTGATTTGAAATGCCAGCTCCACTTTGCCAAAGAAGAGTCTGCGCTCATGTGCAAGAAACTAACTAAGATTGCCCTGGAGAGTGAGGCGATGCGGGAGGAGCTCGCCAAATACCGTCTGCTTTATGGTGAGGTGGATGAAACCCAGGCTGCAGCGGGCACCACTAACTCCGCCCACACCCGAGAAGCAGAGGTCAAAGTTCACTTGCGGCTGGTGGAGGAAGAAGCCACGCTGCTGAGTCGTCGAATAGTGGAGCTAGAGGTAGAGAACCGTGGGTTGCGAGCAGAGATGAGTGAACTGCGTGAACGAGGAGGAGGAAGCCTGGAAGAAGAGGAGACGATGAAGGGGGCCAGTGAAGGATTAGCAGTGCCTCTCCAAACTGGGGAACAGGGGGAGATGCTTAGAGGTGGATGTCTGGATGGGAAAGAGAATGGAGATGCAACGACTACCCACAATAATATGCAGGAGAACCAGATGCATGTAGAGGAGGTTCATGCTTCTATCAGCCACATGCACAGAGAAGGGCCGATTGGTGGGGAACAGGAGCTTTCTGCAGAAACTAAAGCGGAAGACGGACAAGCTCAGTGTATGTCAGACTGCACATTTGGTGTGAAAGATCTAGAGAGTCTTCTTGCCATCCATGACCAGGCGCTGCTTGTCAGATCAACTATCCAGCTCCTAATAACCCCAGCAAAAAATGGCCTCTCACCTACATGTACCCATAACACTCCTGCTGGTGCTCCCTACTTAGGCAAATCTGCAGTAGATCCTCAGTGCAAAACACATCAGTGGCTTTTGGACCCCATGCTGAGTCCCTTGACCAATGGATTAGAGGTGTTACAAGCACAACTGCATGCTCTTGTCGAAAAGTTGGAGGTGCTGTCAAACTCCAATTCAGAGCGCCCTGGGCCTGTTACAGAGAAGAATATGTTGCGTTTTGACGAAGATTTAATTGAAATGAAAGAGGACTCAAAGAATCAAGCAAGTCGCAAACTTCCATGTGAAGAAAATGTTGGAAATCATTGTAACCAGGACAGCTTAGTGCTGCTCAATCTGCAGCTCCAATGGTTCATCCAGCAGTGGAGGCAGGGAGAGAGACCCACAGCTGATGGAAAGAGCCTGTTTGAGGTAAATTGGGCAACGATGCTTGCTATTGCGGTCAACCATCTTTATCGATGAAGATGGTTAAAATTTTCTTTATAATGATTCTTACTTGCAGTTGAAATAACAGTAAATGCTTTCCTGTAGTTCAGACATAGCGCTAGCAATGCCAAGATCAGGGCTTCTATTCCCAGGGAAAGCAAGAACCTATCAATAAATAAATGTAAATGTACATTGAATGCAAAATAAAAATGCCTGCCAAAAGCTTATATGTATATGTTGTGTAGTTGGGTGTTTTGTCAACTTTGGGCACTTTTTGGGCCCTTTATACCAAAAACACACTTTTGATTTATTTAATTCACCCACTAACAATGTTCAGTGATACAGTATGTATACATGAATTCCCATCCAATCTTTCCCATCTCATCGTGTATTGTGTGTTAATAATGTTCTGTTGTGGAAAATACATGTTTACCATTTAATGTGTCCTAAATAGGCACAGTTACATAATATTTTTCACACCATTTGCATAATTTGAGGTAATATATATTTATAGAGAGATTAAGAAAAAGAGAGTAAAATTGAAAATGAGGCACAATAAAATATTCTGTATTTATATAATCCTTAAATGCTTTTTCTGTAATTCTATATATTTTTTCATATATTTCACTTAATTAAAATAAAATAAAAAAGCTTTATTAGTGCCAAAATTCTGCAGTGTGACATTTTGTTAAAATAATAACATAAATAATTTCACTCAATAAATGTTAAAATGGTGTAAAGTTTATTTCACTCAGAAACAACCAATTTTATGTGTCTTTTCGTTTCAGATGTATTGTCAGAATGATCATCATCTGCTTAAGGACACAGAGTCAAAAGCATGCAAGTATAATCTTCAACAGAAGTGCAACAGTCAGGTATGAAATAGAATGAGGATTACTGGGGTAAAAATAATAGTGTTTCAACATGACTTCCAAAAGCATTTCATTGTGCAATACATTCAGCCTGAAAGAATGTCATTCAAAAATGTGCCCTTTTCATAATATATTATAGCTGAACATGCCTGCTCTTTGAGAATAGTTGCCCAATAGCATTGTTCCTTGACCTGTTGCTCATTTCCAGTTAATCTGGTTGTGTTCCTGTTGCCCAGTGTTCATTCACCACTGTATGTTCCTTTCTCAGGTAAGCAGTGCCCTGCTGTCAGACCTCAGGACAGCACTGTCGGATCTGTTTTCTGAACTTATGGAGCAGCACAGGGCAGCCCAGTTTGTCATCCGGCAGTTTGCTAAAGCCAAAGCAGCGTGGGCCGTGGAATGTGCAGAGCTCAAGAGCCTCATAAGCAGGGTGAGAACTAGAAGATCAGTTTAAATTCCCTTCAGAGAGTATCAATGAACCTGTTGTCTGCTTCTCATGTCGTCTCCTCTTCTTTCTTCATTCTTGCGTCTGTAGGGACTTATGGAGGAAATTGTAGCAGAAATGTCCTCAAGTTGTTTGTGTTTGTTTATAGCTGGATGGTTCAGCTGGGAAGGCAGGAGTAAAGGGTCCATCAGACCTGAATGCGGCTTTGCAGAAGGACCATATTGAGAAGCTTCAGCACCTGTTAGCAGAGTCCTACACTGCAGTGATGGACCTGACAAGACAGCTGAAGGTCCGTGAAAGCAGCTGGAGCTCTGAGCAGCAGGAACTGCTAGAACACCTGAACCATGTGCATCTAGAGTGCGAAGGGTTGAAGACAGCTAAGCAAAATAAAAAAATGCAGGTCAGAGCAAAAATTTGTGTAATACACTGAAACAATAATTTACATATTTAGTGTAATGTGGAACTTTGACATGATTTCATCTGTCAAAGGTCAACCATCAAAACAGGTCTTACTAGACAGTAGTCTAGTAAGGGGGTGGGGGGGTGTCAACTATTATTTAATAGTTATTTTATTGGTAACATTTTATAATACCTAGTCCACTAGGTATCATGAACATTAGGTAAAATATTAATTTATAAATAATTTAAACTAAATAATAATTTATTTTAAACAATAGTGTTATTCATTTCTAATTAACTACTATTAATTTAAATAAAAAATTGTATATGCAGAAATTAACAAGTTATGTAGAAATTAGTTGTGATACTTAGTATTAACTAGGGTTTGAATCGGACCAGGTTGTGGGTTTTTTTTTATAATTCTGTTAATATTTATATTTACCTATTTAGGTCATTTTTTGGCATTTTTTGTGAGACCACTCAAAAGTTTGTTATCAGTAATTTTTAAAAGAAATGTATATATTTTTTAACATGCCTTAAACTGATTAAAAATTACAGAATTTCAAATAAAATTTCAGTATTTCAGTATGGCTGCTTAAAATTCAGCTTTTATATCACAGGAATAAATTACATTTTTTAAAGAAATATTCAAATAGAGAATTTTTTTAAATTGGACACTGAATTATAAGAATGAATTCAGCCTTGGTGAACACAAGTGACTTCTTTCAAAAACATTCAAATATCTCACAGACTCCACACTTTTGAACAGTAGTTCATGCTCTCTGCTATCTGAAGTCTGAATTATCATTAATAAAATAATTTTTTTACAGTCCTACTAGAGCAACAGAGATCAGAGATATGAGACATGCCCGTAAGCATGTGTGTGTGAAAAGGCCACATGGCAACTGAATTTAGGCTAATCCCCTTTTGGGACTGTACTGTAGGACAGCAGGCGGAGTGCAGACATCAGCTTCGATCACAACTTCTGACTCTGAAAAGGGCTTAGCCAAACCACAGTGACCACAGAGATACTTATCAAAGCTCAGCTGAAGTTTACTTTCCTTTACAGTAAACGGAGGGTAACATTGTGCAGGGTTAAGGGAAAGGAGGCGAGAGAGAAATGAGGAAGCATTATACAAAGGAACAAAGGCATAATGGATCTTTCTATTGTCGTCGTCCTCTGGGTTTACACTACAGCAGATTCATTCTTTCCTTTAAACAAAAATTCCTGTTTATTATTATCATAGATGCTAATAATAAAAGTGGAATGCAGACAGTGACAGTTTGATGGGGTTAAGTAAAGCCTGGATTGGAGTGCAAAGGAATTTTGCCCAAAAAAATGTTCCCCTGTCCAAGGGTTTTCTTGCTGTTTTCTTTTTTGTAATCTCTCTGACACACTTTCTAAATAAGACAGGCCTTTTCATTTGATGCAGTTTATCTTAAATTTGCACATCCCTAAGCAATATGGGGAAGGATTAAAACGATTAAAACTTAAAACGATTCACTCTTTTTCTGCTGAAAGGTTATATTGCAATGCATTGCATACAATATGTCATTTATTTTAATCCTTTAAGTCCCTAAATTGTTCCATTTTATTCTTAATGTAAAAGGTGTTTTAGAAGTATTTTGTTATTAAATGATATTTAATATATAATAAAATTACACAACTGAACTAATTATGCATGCACAAATAATAATCCTTCTGATGCATTTTCAGTCCCCCAGATACAAGATGTTGACCAAAGATGCAAAAATGGAGAGGTCAGCTTGATTCGTTTGTTTGCGCCATAGTTTGAACTCAAATTATCTGATTGAATTCTTTAACATAGTTTGCTTTTCCAACAGGATGCCTCTCAAAACTGGCATGGCAAAACCCAACAAGAACTGGAAGTACCTCAATCGAGAAGCTGCCGTTCTGGACAGAGAAGACCCCTGCAAGACTTGGGACTCTCCTATCATGCCTCCCAGTTTCCTTGGTCTGACCTTAAACCAGGAGCTGACCCAGAGAAGCCACACTGCTCCAGAGAGAACCAGCATTCGTATATATTACAGCCCACCATCAGCAAAAAGGATCCAAATGAGCTCTCCGATAGCAGCAGAGGAGGAAGCGCTTAAGGAGAGCCAGGAACCACATTTCAATGCTGTTTCCTGTGGCCTTGTAAACCAAGACTGGGCCGCTGCGTATGAAAACTGGCTGGGTAGCCTGCCGTTTGACTGCCAAAGTTTGATGGAGAGAGATTCGAACGCTGTCATCAGTTCTACATCCTCCTCTGGTCTTCAGACCTCCAGTATGACATCCCCTTCATGCTTGGCTTTCAATAACTTGGACGTCTCAGCCAACCTGAGTGATGACATGAAGGAAATCACAGCCAGTGTGCTGCAAACCTCCCAATCCAGCCCTCTGGAGAGGAAAAGAGCAAAGGATTTTGGGAGCAGTATGGTGAGTGTTGTGAGTATAGGAACGCAAACTCAATCCCAACCACAGGTGACCACAGTTGGGCTACAAACCGATGGTCCTCGATGTCTTCATGCTGCAAAGCACTGGTCGCCCCGAGTGACCTCATTTGTATCTTCAAGAACCCCGCAGACATCAGTGTCACTGGAAAGGGTCCCTGGTCCAGCAGATCGGTTTCAACCACAGACCACCTCGCCAAAAATACAACGCAGACACTCTGCATCCTCTCCGTTTTCCTCTAAGTCTTCCTCTTCCACATCCCCCTCATCCTCTTCCTCTTTCACCACATCCTCTTTGTCCCCCTCCTCATCTCCGAGCGCCTCCTCCAGGCTAGATTATGGAGCAAAAGAGCGTGGTTTGTGGGCTCTGCCGCAACGTGCTTCGACACCTAGCAGGCCGAGTTCAGTATCAGTGCAGGGCAGCGATAAACATGGTGGCCGTAAAAATGTAGGCGTTCACAAATATGGTCTGGTCCATGAGTTTCTGCGCAATGTCTGTGGTCGAGGAGAGAAGACCAACCCGGAGATGGAGAAAGCGCCAGCAGCTCGTAGGGATCACATCGGTCTGGTGGGTTCAAAGAAATCCGAGCATCCCCCATCTCGTATACCAGCAGTGCCACTGGTCAGAAACGACAGCATCACCAAAATTGTGAACCGCAGATTTATGAAACAAAGCCAAAAAGAGGAGACGGTGTGTCAGAGCCAGATCCAAACTCAGCGCCAAATCGACAGGGGTTCAGTCAGAAAGAACAAGGGCTTGGAGGTTAGTAGCAAAGTTTAACCCATTCAATAACAAAAATCTAAACTGAAGGTGTTGAGGGAGTAATATTTCAGTGAGACTAAAATGATTGCAAAAATAATAAGTGCGACAGTCATTTGAAATCTAGTCACTCTGGAAACATTCTATGTGTCCATATGCGGTTTTGTCAGGAACTAATGATTCTTATGAATCAACACTTTTAGCAAGTCTGAGATTCACCAAATGGCCTCGGACTCACTTGTTAGTCACTGTTTGAATCAGACTTGCTCAGAGCCGTTATTGAGTTCACAAAACTCACTTCCTCAATAAAAGTTATTTCTTGGTATGTTATGTATAGATTTGTGAGTCAATCTGTTAACTGGCTGGTTATCAATATGACATATCCATGTGTATTTTAAAGATACATATTACATATTTTACATAGTTGTTTTATTTTTAACAAGCAGAAATATTCTTTTAAAACAATGATATACTGTATACAATATATGGGACACATACAATCAGGAGGATCAAATTGGAACTAATTTTTATTAAATACAACTAGAAAATATACATTATTACTATTTTGCAAAGTCTTTGTCTTAATGTCACATGATTTGTTATAATGCTGAGCGTATCTCCTAACTCTTTGCTGTCTCTTTGCCAGGATGGAGCCTGTGACTGCAGCTCACGCGCTTTGACATCCTGTTTTGCTCGACCCTCACAAAAAAACCTCCGGCACATTCACAGTCAAAACAAGCCCCGCCCACACGAACACCCCCTATCCCGTGGTAAAGGTGATTCTCTTCCTTAATGGGACTGACACCATGACACTTCTGGGATCTACAGGCTTGCATGGACAGATTTCTTCAGAACTGGAATGCCCATCATTCATACATTTCTACATATTCCCCACACCTTTTGTGTTTGGCTAAATTGATTATGCCTTCAGTTCCATTTTAGCATGTTATAATCCATTCCAAAATCTTTCACTCAAAATCAGCGTAAAAAACATGAAAAAGGTTTGCAGATGCCTTCTGGGACTGGGGTTAGGGAAATGTCTCCAGGCTAAGTTACTGGCTTTAATATTTGTTTAAAAAATTTACATTTAATAGAGAAACTAAATGGGGCTTGTACAGAATTAATCATGTTGTTATTGTGCTGAAGTTCCCAATTCCAGCAAGATCCAGTTTTTACTTTCTAGATCCTTGATGAACTTTACTTTGTTAAATTTTAAATAAATATAATTATGCAACATATCTTAAAACAATGTATGATTTATTATTCTTTTTTTTATATAATATTTTATGCATAATAGAATGTGTGTAGAAACATTATTGTTTAAATGTTTTTAGATGCCTTTATGAATGTGACCTGTTTCTAATAGTTGTCTTAAATGTAACATGACCTGTGTTTAATATCGGCAAACAACCGATTTGGGGCCCAAGCACCTTAATCAGAGATTAGGTTTGTGAATTGTAGCTATTTGAAATGTGACACTTTTTATGGCATGTTAATAAATGCAGATCCATGTCATTGTATTAGTCCCCTATTACTGTGATTTGAAGATATGTCATCCTAATAATGATATTTCAGGTTTCACTCTTTAACTGCCCCTAGCCACAATGTGTTACGTAGTTTTAAATTTGCATGACTTTTAATTCCATGAAACAATATATAGAGGTATGCAATTAAACAAACACCCTGATTTGTCAGAAAAAATTGTCCGTTTTTCTCTGCTTCTATATTTAACTCAGTTTTCATTTTAGGGGAAGTCTTTGTGATAACTGCTTATTCACATTTTCTTGAGACTAAAATGCACACAATCACTCTTAGATGTTCTGAAGTAGGCTTTTTGTATAACTGTGTATATCGACATGTCGTATAAACGCACGATAAGTTAATTTAATTTTAATCGATAGCCATGCAGTTGTGTCAGACGTAACCTTTCTACAGAGGTGTTAACGATTTTTTTGATTCGTGTATTTGTAGCGTCCCCTAGTGGGTAGACAGTGACACAACAGCATGAGCGAGCCATGTGTCCATATTTAGTTTATACATATTAATTACATATAATATAAAACAATTTATTAAATAGCTATTTTATCCATACCTTTAAGGTATATGCATATAGAAAAAAAATCAAATTAACTTACAATGAGAAATAAAAAGTGTGACAACTAACTCAATTCCCAGCTCACGTAGTGTAAAATAATCGTTTTTGTAACACTGCATATTTAGTCTATATGGTGGAACATTTGTTAATGTTTTATGTAGACTAGTCCAGGGGTTTTCAAACTGAGTTCCGAGGATCCCTGCTGCCCCCGTGCGTGGGCTGGGTGGTCCGTAGAAAAGTTTAAAGAAAAACAATATAAAAATGTACGTGTAAAAATAAATAAATAAATATATAATTATCAATTAGTACAGCACTATGAGTAGAAAAACAACGTAATATAACTAAATAAAATCTAAAAATGTTCTAAAATATAGGCTATATATTTAGAATATTAATTTTACAGGTTAATTTGGGGGGCTTTATTCGAGAAAATAGAGATTCCCTTTTAACTTTTCTCAACTGCTTACATTTTCAAAACTTTGCCTCTTTTTTTCAGAACTTTACACACAAATCCAAGCAATGCACACACAAAATGCAAAATGCCTCACGTCTCTTGCAAAATGAAGCACTGCATTCACAATATCACAAACACATCTCAAAAGCAAACATTTGTCTTACATTGCAAACACCTGCGCCATAAGACATTTTTAGATATATCATATAGCCTACACACAGTTATTCAAAACCTAAAGCTCTTCTGTCATGAGCTCCTATGTACATTTCTGTACAAGATTGAAAGTAATTGGCAGAGAGATGTTGAAAACTTCATGGTAAACACGAAAGCAAGATTGAAACCATTTTTTGCTTTTTTTTACTGTAAGCATTTGTGGTTGTGAATACAGTATTACACAGTACAAAAGAAAATAAATACATCAACCACGTGTAGATGTGTATTTATAGGCCTATTCTAAAGCCATGATGGGTTGGTTTTAAGTAAAGCAACGAGTGTTTGCACATGTGAGGAGTTCAGTGTGAGGCACTTTGATTGGTTGTGTTTGAAAAAGGAAATCAAGACACTTCCTGTTAGATTTTTGTGCGTTACATAGAGAATTGTGTTTTGCAAAAAGTGTTTTATGAAATTGAGAACTGAGTGAAAGGCCTATGATTTGTGTAGCCTATGGTTTTGCAGGTTTGGTGTGTGGTTCTGGTGTTTGAGTGTCAGGTTTCAGAAGTTGTGTTACCAGTAAAGATTTTGTGTGTAAGCATTTGAAAAAAAAAACTGTAATATTTAGATGGACCTAAGGTACCTGTCACGAAGCTTCCGTAGCATCAAAGCAATTAAAACTCGTGTTTCTGATGTTTTACTGCAAGTTCCAGGTCGGCTTTTATTATGAAAGAACACCCTTCAGACGTCACGCCACTGCACCGCCGCTCACGCGCAGCACTGCGGATACTGAGCGCCGACACGGTGCTGAATTTCGGTCTGTCTCAGAGCCGTGCTGCGGTCATCATGGCTCTCTACCACTATGTCACCCAAGAGCAACGCTCAGGTTTTGATAAATATAAGGTAAGGCCGCTCTTATTCTTTAAAGTGTGTAGGACTTTAGGGTGTCTGCTAGCCGAGCCGTGCTGTTAATGCTATCATGAAGCATGAGGTCTGCCGGTGTGTGCCTCTCTAGAAAGGACAACGGCGGCTTATTGCCACTTTTAAAGAGAAATGGTATATTTTCCCCTCGAATTTGTGGGTTGAAATGATACAACATTTAGTTATTAGTATATATATACATCCAACTCAAAGGTTTTAAGGACATATTAGTGTTATTAACCGGTTAATTCACTGTCGTTCCACAGTGACTTGAAACCGCCAGTGAAAGTAGATCTTCAGTTCTAAACATAGTTTTACCAGCTAAACACGGTGTCCAGTTTTGTTGCAGTTGGTCTACATGCTTTGTTGTCGGTTAGTTTGTACATTGGGTTGAATTGTAAAGGGATGGGCTCCTGGTTCCGCCTCTTAACAAGGATCTATGGTGGTAAGGACATCATTTGCATGTGAGACACAAGCTCCCCGTGCTTTCACTTTAATTGTTCGTTGTGTTCATTTGAAATGCAGGTGTTACTGTATTATAGCAGTGTAGTGTCAGAGTCCTCTGATATAATTTACAGAAGAAGAAGCACCTGAAAGGATTGAGATGCAAAGCTCTTTCTTTATCCAATAGTTAACTCCTTTGCTTGCATAAACCGTATCTGTTTTGTTCATTATTGTAACTTCTTATTCTGTGGGCGTTTGTCTTGGATTATCTATCTATCTATCTATCTATCTATCTATCTATCTAAAGGCTGTTCTTTTGAACTATTGTTCATAAAACAATCCTGAAAAAATGTATCAAGGTTTTCACACAAATATTAGGCAGCACAACTGTTCAACAATGATGATAATGATAAGAAATGTTTCTTGAGCACCAAATGAACATATTAGAATGATTTCTGAAGGATCATGTGACACTGAAGACTGGAGTAATTATTACTGAAAAATTAGCTTTGCAATCACAGGAATAAATTACATTTGAAATATATATTCAATGTGTACAAACGGTATTTTAAGTTATACTATTATTGCACAATTAGGCTGCCACAATGATCGTATTCTAAATCGCGATTACATTATGATCCACAAATTACGTAATTGTTCAAAGTCCTGTTATGTTATTCTGCGTGCTTAAGATGCTTTTTTCTTTCTTTCTACATGTTATCTTAAGGGTTTTTCCCGTTATTTTAGTTTTAGTATAACAATACAATTCATATTTGTACTTTTTTATAATTTAAAGAAGAAACCAATCCATGTATATTTGACATTTGAGGCTTAGTACTATAGAAAAGCACTAAAAGTTTTTCAGTTAGTGTTTTCACCTTGGATATCTTCATATAAAAATAACACGGCATGCGTTTGCTTCAAACAATGATATTAACATTCAATGTAAATTGTGATAATCGGAATTACAATTTCAAGGGAATAATCGACAATTATGATTTGTCATAATCGTGCAGCCCTATTCACAATATTACAGTGCCATTATGTGTGTTCAACAGGATCCAACATAATGTGCTTATTTAATTTTATTAATTATAAATGACTTGCTAAAAATGAACAAAATATCTGAAAGATTGTCTCAAACAACTAAGAACAGTATTATTGCTTTTGTCTTTTTTTTTTTTTTGGTTATATGTTTCATAATGCATATAGTTTTTATTATGTATAATTATTAATTTATAGTCCATGAAATAAACAATTAAATCTTTAATTTTAGGCATCTCTGAAGAGGATCATTTGGTTAAAAGGGTGTGGAACTGAAGGGGTCGAGAGGTTGAATTCCTGGGTGTGACGCAGAGTTTTGTGTATTTCTGAGTGGTTATTTGACAGCGCTTGTGAATGAAAGCGTTTCCCTCTGACGCTGTGTGTCTTCTGGTGTAATGTCCTGTTGGCCTGATAAGGTGTGTTTATTTATTGCCAGTGTTTTGGGCTGTTAGTTGTACAGGCTGCTGAGTTGGTATGTGCTATTCTTGCTCTGCATGTTTGCACATACTTGTAGGGGTCATTGAACATACATGACTGCACTCTCATGACTATCGCAGTGCGTTTATTTTACCCCTGTATCTGATCAGGTTATCATTTAGTTTTAATTTCAGCATTTTTGTGTGTATTTAATTAGTGGTTTTGTATACATTATTTTCCTAATTTAATTGGGTTTCTTTTTTATCCTCAAACTGTGTGTTTTTACCTAAGCATTTTGGGCTGAATAAACGTACATTTTAGAAAGCCCATTTTTCAAGGGTTTTGGTTCAGGCCTTCCCAGATCCAGATGTTTTCAAGGCTTCAATAGCCGCCCAATCCCTAAGTGTTAGCTCACACAGTGAACACATGCTGGGGAAGAGGTTGAAAAGTGATCTGCCTTCATCACCACTGAATCATACCACTTACTAATGTGTGCTGTAGTGAAGAGTTTCATATTTGGTAGACATTATTACATTCAGGCCATTTTAAATTGCCTCTAGGTTTGAACTTAAGAATTAATTTTCCAGTTGTACCTGCTACTTGTGCAGAATCTAATTAGAGATTTATTGATATTATGTAGTTGATATTTGAATCATCTCATCTGAAGTTTGTAGACACTGTGCAATATTAGTTGAGACGGCAGAAACACTCTGTTGTTAACACTTTGCGACATTCACACTTCTGGACCTGAGTGTTAATGTGCTGTCTTATTCTGAATATCTTGTTATCTCCCTTTTTTTTTTAACAGTACAGTGCGGTTGACTCCAACCCCCTCTCTATCTACGTCATGCACCCCTTCTGGAACTCAGTCGTGAAGGTGAGAGTCACGACTGTCGTTCTGAATGTTACCAGAATATAAAAGGGCATCCAGTCTCTCTCATCAGATAAAACAATAATTTACTATTATAGATTAATATTTAAATGTACTATTTAAATAATGCATTTATTTTATTTATTTATGTAAGTAGATGCATTAAAATTCAAGGCTGTGAATGACAATCAGCAATATTTTATTAATTTTCATATTTTAAAATTGTATATTAACTATACAATTTTATCAAATTGTAATATTTCGATTTACAATTATTTAATAATTATTTTAAAATTTAGTGTAGCATTTTATTTATTTTTGTAATTAGAAATTAAACATTTTAGTATAGCATTTTATATATTTTTTTCATTTATTCATATTGTATATTAAAATGTTTTTATTGCATGTTATTTTGTGTTAAAAGATGTGTTTATGAAAATGTGTTATTTGTCTGTCAATCTTTATAAAAATATTTCGAATCCATGAATGTATAGAGGTATTTTACATGAAAAGAATAACATTACGTTGTGTTTTCCTTTCATTGAATTGCATATATGCAACATTAATGAATGTTCCGTCTGGCTCTGATTACCTGCGAGAAAGATCTGACCATTTGCAGCTTGCTAATTTCTCTCTTTCTCGCTCTGTCTCAGATCTTGCCCACATGGCTTGCCCCAAACCTCATCACATTTACAGGGTTCATGTTCCTGGTACTCACCTTCACCTTGCTGTCCTTTTTCGACTTTGACTTTTATGCCTCAGGTGAGGTCAATAAACTGTGTGTGTATGATTGTTTTGGCTTTGATGCACTAGTGAGAGGGTATTGTGGGTAATGCTCTCTTTCTCAAAGCTTAGAGACTTTAACACATTTGTTATGATTACATCAATAACCAATTAATGATTATGTGTAATAAGAAAAAGGTTGTGTAAGTACATTCTTTTTTTATATGACAAGGATCAAGGTCTCACTTCCAGCTCATCATTCTCTCAATTATCAGCTAACCATCTGTTAATACACAGCCACACCTGTACACATAGCAGCTCCCTCATATATACACAATGTACATTCAGTGTTGTGGAGTAAATAATTAAAACAAGTTCTGCTTTCAAAAAAAGAGTGTTAGTGCTAGTAACAAATCTGATTCCATTAGGTAGTAATGAAGACAAAACATTTTGAAGTCATAGTGTTTTTCACTGATATGTAGCATTGAAAAGTTAAATTAATTCTTCATTAATGAAATAAAAATGTAGGTATTTTTATGGGTGTATTTTATAGCAATTCATTTAGTTTAATGCTGCGGTTTACTATTTTTGGACTTATTTTAAGTGATATAAATGATTACATTACATAATTAATTGAGCACATTGTTTATGTTATGTATTGTATGTATGTTTCATTTTTAATGTCATTTGTTGTGCAATTTATTGTATATTTTCAAGTTTAATGCTGTTATCCTAATTGAGATTGTACCTACTCACAAATGGCTTTGATTATTTCGTGGGTGTTGTTTTGTGGCACAGGGGAAGGCCATACACATGTGCCAAGCTGGGTGTGGATAGCTGCTGGTTTGTTCAATTTTCTGGCCTATACCTTAGGTAAGGGTTTTTTTTTTTTTTTTTTAAATGGTACTAATCTTCTGTCAGCTAGTGGTCTTAATCTTTCTGAATCATTTTGCAAAATCAATTTATTTGTGTGTAAGGCACATTTTTGCTAATAGAGTTAAAAGATTGTTCAAGTTGTTGTTCAGAACATTCACAATTCTCATTAACACCGCAAATACCTGTATGATATTGAACACACTCCTTTATTTAAAAAGCTAAACATGAGCTAATTAAAATAATGGCATTTGATCTTAAAATGAACAAAATGCTTATGGAGCTGTGCATTTCAGTAGAATTGTTTGATTAATATTATCAGCAAAATGGACAATATGTGACCCTGGACCACAAAACCAGTCTTAAGTCACTGGGGTATATTTGTAGCAATAGCCAAAAATACATTGTATGGGTCAAAATTATTGATTTTTATTTTATGGCAAAAATCATTAGGACATTAAGTAAAGATCATGTTCCATAAAGATATTTTGTAAATTTCCTACTGTAAATATATAAACACTTAATTTTTGATTAGTAATATGCATTACTAAGAACTTAATTTGGACAACTTTAAAGGCGATTTTCTCAATATTCTGATTTTTTTTTTTTTTGCACCCTCAGATTCCAGATATTCAAATAGTTGTATCTCGGCCAAATATCATAACAACCCAAACATCAATGGAAAGCTTATTTATTCAGCTCTGAGATGGTGTATAAATCTAATTTTCAGAAAATTGACTCTTATGACTGGTTTTGTGGTCCAGGGTCACATATTAGGTGTGTTAGGATTGATTTATACTAGAGCCTAATGCATTGATTTTGACATGCATCTTATTTTTAGTCCCACATGTGTACATTTATAAACCTACTGACGTGTGCTGTATACTTTTTAATAACTCACTAGCCCTTTAACCAAGAAGGATATTTGACCGTAATACAGCCACATAAGACACATTTGCACATGAAAATATGAACACTCAGCAAATTTGCAGAGGCTTGCTTTTTAACACTAGTTTTTTAAGGGAAGAGCTGTGAACATTATGTCTAGGATCCAGAGAATTTCTGAAACATTGTGAATGTGAGCAAGATTGGAAACTTGGAGATTGTTTGTGTGGGAATGTGTGTATGCTTGCATATATGACTTTGAAATATATTTTGTTGTGTGTGTACATGCAGATGGTGTGGACGGCAAACAGGCTCGGAGAACAAACTCCAGCACTCCGCTGGGTGAGCTGTTTGACCACGGCCTGGACAGCTGGGCATGTGTGTTCTTCGTCGCTACAGTGTACTCTGTCTTCGGACGGAGTGAGACGGGCGTCGGAGTGGTGACGCTGTATTATCTGTTATGGGTCGTCCTGTTTTCCTTCATACTGTCCCACTGGGAGAAGTACAACACTGGGATTTTGTTCTTGCCCTGGGGCTACGACATCAGTCAAGTGGTAATTTATTACCTAAAGATAAGCTCATGAAAAGAAAATGTTTTTTATAAACTATTAAAATATAGCCAAACTATATATAATGCAATATTAATATTATATTAGTAATATGTAATATTATACTAAAATATACTAATGTATTTTAATATTAAAATTACAAAGTCTTGAGATTTTTAAAAATGCATAAAAAATACAGCATAATGTGAATATTACTATTTCAAAATAATATTTTTCCGTACTGTATATATATATAGATTGTATGTGTATATACATATACATACACACCACACATATATCTATATAGATATATAGATATAACACAGCATATATATAATATTATATTATATATCTAGGATACTCACACATATGTAATTGTAGATATTATATATATAATATATATATATTTGTTGTTCCAGAAAGTTAGTATTTTGACATATAATCTTTTGTGACATATAACATTTTTTGTCATTTTGTAAACAATGTAATGAATCTTTGATGAATAAAATCATACATTTTAAGTATTAAGTAAAAAAAGAAATCATACTGACCCCAAACATTTGAGCAGTGGTGTATTTTAAAATATGAAATAAAAAAAATTATTGAGGGTAGAATTTAGTTTCTGTACGTCACACAGCACATGGAAACTTTAGTGATACTTGAATGGAAATACATTTTACAGTTTGTATTAATTAATGTCTTTGTTTCCATCTCTATACCAGACTATCTCTGTCGTGTACATAGTAACAGCGGTGGTTGGTGTGGAAACATGGTACAAACCTGTTATTGGGAATGTTCATTACAGAAATCTCTTCACTGTTATGATTGTTGGTGAGTGAACTCTGCCCTGTCATTGGCAGTTAATACTTACAATACTTCAAATGCTGCGTTTTCATTCGCTTTTAGGCCAAACTTGCAAATTAAAGGATGATCTGATTTCCTCATTCATTTTTTTTTTTTTAAACAGGTTTGTTTCTTTTGTTGTAAACACGCCAATGGCCTCTTACAATTATTTAAGTACTTTCCTTCAGGCCTCTTGTGCCTTGGACTACATAAAAATGACTCGTACTGTGTAGCTTACTGATTCTCTATTAAATATTGTATGCTTTGGAACAGGGATATTTGTTCTCACTCTTTCTCTCTGTATTATTATAGGCGTACGGTAACACCCTGAAGCACAGTTTCGGTTATGAGGCTTGTTGCCTTTTTCTCTCCCTTCCTCCTGTTTGGGCTGTCCCTACACTGTGGATCAGTCCTCTCTCGCTCAGACAGCATTGGAAGCAACCCAGAATCTTTTATCTCTGGTGGGAACAGCCTTCTCCAATGTTTACGTGATTGTACTCCTGATCCCCTAGCTCTCTTGCGTAGCATAACAAGTTGTGCAGCCTGACAAGGGGGAATGTTTTCCTTTTTTTCAGTTCCATTTGAAACCTCTTGTCAGATGTCTGCTCCTGACATTGGTGCTCGCTCTCCCCGTCTCTCCTTCTCTCTCTCTCCCTCTCTCTCTCTCTCTCTCTCTCTCTCTCTCTCTCTCTCTCTCAGTGCAAGCTATATGTCTGCAGATGAGTAATACTCGCTGCAAGCCACTGATTTGGTTTTTTTTGTTGTCCGTGACAGCTGTGGTGTTGCTAGTGATATCTGGGACTTTGCAGAATGGTGAAATTATCATTCTTTACATATGGACCGCTGTAGTCATCCTCACTCACATTCACTATGGAGTATCAGTTGTGAGTAAAGACACACAAAACTGTTCATTAGTCATGAAGAATCTTTTAATTTACCTTAAGATGGTTATATATTAAAATAATAATAATTGTATGTGTATATGTATGTGTGTGTATGTATGTACAGGTGCATCTCAATAAATTATAATGTCGTGGAAAAGTTCATTATTTCAGTAATTCAACTCAAATTGTGAACTTTGTATTAAATAAATTCATTGCCACAAACGGAAGTAGTTTAAGTCTTGGTCGTTTTAATCGGGTGATTTTGGCTCACATTTAAAAACCCACCAATTCACTATCTCAACAAATTAGAATATGGTGACATGCTAATCAACTCAAAACACCTCCAAAGGTTTCCTGAGCCTTAACAAAATGGTCTCTCAGTTTGGTTCACTAGGCTACACGATCATTGGGAAGACTGCTGATCTGACAGTTGTTTAGAAGACAATCATTGACACCCTTCACGATGAGGGTAAGCCACAAACATTCATTGCTGGCTGTTCACAGAGTGCTGTATCATGTTAACAGAAAGTTGAGTGGAAGAAAAAGATGCACAACCAACCGAGAGAACCGCAGCCTTATGAGGATTGTCAAGCAAAATTGATTCAAGAATTTGAGTGAACTTCACAAGGAATGGACTGAGGCTGGGGTCATGGCATCAAGAGCCACCACACACAGACTTGTCAATGAATTTGGCTACAGTTGTCGTATTCCGCTTGTTAAGCCACTCCTGAACCACAGCCAACGTCAGAGGCATCTTACCTGGGCTAAGGAGAAAAAAAACTGGACTGTTTCTCAGTGGTCTAAAGTCCTCTTTTCAGATGAGAGCAAGTTTTGTATTTCATTTGGAAACCAAGGTCCTAGAGTCTGGAGGAAGGGTGGAGAAGCTCATAGCCCAAGTTGCTTGAAGTCCAGTGTTAAGTTTCCACAGTCTGTGATGATTTGGGGTGCAATGTCATCTGCTGGTGTTGGTCCATTGTGTTTTTTGAAAACCAACATCACTGCACTCGTTTACCAAGAATTTTTGGAGCATTTCATGCTTCATGCTTTGACCAGCTTTTTGAAGATGCTGATTCATTTTCCAGCAGGATTTGGCACTGCCCACACTGCCAAAATCACCAAAAGCTGTTTCAATAACCATGGTGTTACTGTGCTAGATTGGCCTGCAAACTCACCAGACCTGAACCCCAAGAGTTTCAAGAGGAAAATGAGAAACAAGAGACCAAAAAATGCAGATGAGCTGAAGGCCACTGTCAAAGAAACCTGGGCTTCCATACCACCTCAGCAGTGCCACAAACTGATCACCTCCATGCCACGCCGAATTGAGGCAGTAATTAAAGCAAAAGGAGCCCCTACCAAGTATTGAGTACATGTACAGTAAATGAACATACTTTCCAGAAGGCCAACAATTCACTAAAAATGTTTTTTTTATTGGTCTTATGAAGTATTCTAATTTGTTGAGATAGTGAATTGGTGGGTTTTTGTTAAATGTGAGCCAAAATCATCACAATTAAAAGAACCAAAGACTTAAACTACTTCAGTCTGTGTGCATTGAATTTATTTAATACACGAGTTTCACAATTTGAGTTGAATTACTGAAATAAATGAACTTTTCCACAACATTCTAATTTATTGAGATGCACCTGTATGTATGTGTGTGTATATGTATATGTATATGTATATATATAACTATCCTAACTATTTATTCAAACTATCCTTTTATTCAACTTTTTGATATGTTATATAATAAATATGATGTAATTATCTTTTGCAACAGTCATATTTTTATGCACAAGCACACTTAAATATTTCTCATTATGGTCTTCTGTCTCCCTGTGCAGGTGAAGCAGCTGAGTGATCATTTTAACATATACGCTTTCTCACTAAAGAAACCCAATTCGGACTGACAAGACGAGGAGAAAATCGGCCTGAAGGCTGCTGAGGTTTAAGCAATCTCAGCATGCTCTTCAGCTAGCCGACTCTCACCAATCACCAAGGATACACAGCTAACAACAGGAAACCAAATTGTACTGACTAAATGCGCCGCCTTATTCTGAGGATGCTGCTCAATCAACAAATGAATGGAGCTGCACCACAGGGTCCACTGATCCCTGAGGCAGAGCTGCACCACAGGGCCCACTGTGCCCAGAGGTGAAGCTGCACCATAGGACATATTGGGCTCAGACACACAGTTACACCATGGGACTCAATAGCTCAGAAAAACAGGACCCATTGAGCCCAGGACCTACAGTGCCTCGACTTGCAGCTGTGTAACAGAGCCTATTCCTCCCAGAAAGAGCTGTATCGTGTTGCTCGCTCCGAGCCGAGCCGTTTGGTTGTCTGGTATCCGTGAAGCTGGGGATTTTGCTTGTTTCCTAAGGAAATGTGCTTTTCAGCTGAGATACTAGGACCCTTGAACAGTTAATCTCACTTACATGCTGTCAGATGAGTCATGCGCAAACCACATGATGATGAATACACACATATGATGTGATGAATGTCTTCAGCTTATTCGATTTGAAGATTTTATTTACATTTAATTTGGCCGCAATTGCTCAATTTGGGGATTTTTATTTATTTTTTTTCCAATAAGAGGCATTATTTAATTGTTTCTATAATGGTCAGTATAAGCCAACTGAAAAGAGTCTAATTTTCAGTTAATATGAAACTTATATGTATGAGGGAACAGGGATGTTAGATGCTTATTTAAATCTATGGTGCTTTTGCTGATCTCTACAATTATACAAAATTGTAATAATGACATAAGACAAATTTAAACAACCACAAATAGTTATCTATAATATCACACACAGCTCAAACCACAACCTCATCTGACCAACTGAATTTGTATAACTCCTGCAACTGGGATATTTGTTTGTTTTTGTTTCCTTTTTACATTGGTGATGGTGTGGCCACGTGCCGATTTTCAGTTTCTTCCGGTTCTCTCTTTGTTTGCTTCACTAGTCGACTTTTATTGAGTTTATTTGTGCTTGAATGAAGAGTGCGCTTCAAACCCTGACCAGGAGAGGGTGCACTTGGAGTGAGCGAGTCAAACCTCGCTCCGTCTATAAACACGATAAAAGCACTAGTCTGTGTGCCATCGACATGTCCGTTAAACCTGCAGGTGTCATGGCCTGCATCAAGCTCATTCCAGCATTTAGTCTGTTTTTTTTTTTTGTTCTTTTGTTTTGTTTACGTATCTTACTTTCTGTTTGGTGGACTGAGGGCTTATATACCGGTAATAGGATTTTTTTTTTTTTTTTTAAATTTCACTAGTTGTCTGAAGTGTGTTGTGTGAGTTGAATGTATGTGTAAATATATGGATGAGTGAGTGAGTGTGTATGTGCATATGTATATATCTATGTTTTACACTTATACACTCACTCTGGAACCTCATACCTCCATATGTCCTGTTTCTCTGAGATGAGACCTGATCGATTGATGTTTAAACATGTACAGTCTATTCATGTTGTTATAACATAGTATTGTTGTTCATCTTTTATTATTTTATCTTCATAATGTAATGGGATGTGTATGTCTTAACCTCCAAATACC
This sequence comes from Sinocyclocheilus anophthalmus, assembly GCA_018155175.1. Classification (NCBI taxonomy): domain Eukaryota; kingdom Metazoa; phylum Chordata; class Actinopteri; order Cypriniformes; family Cyprinidae; genus Sinocyclocheilus; species Sinocyclocheilus anophthalmus. The sequence continues at coordinate 280,211 of JADLZN010007989.1, forward strand.
TTCTGTTTCACATGAATTGAGAAATGACATGGATAAAGAACTTGCATAATTTAACTGCTATATCCTAAGTAAAGTCATTATGTCAGTATCTAATTATTGTCCAGGAATATATTTGTTAAAGAATGTGTGATGACACTCATTTCTAAGGGCACTCCTGCAAAATTTAGATCAGAAAGCTTTTAGCCAGCAGATGGCGCTTTTTTTCTTTTTATGCAGTAGAACGTCATATTTTTGCATAGAGTGATGGTAGTGCCTCTGAGGGTCAAATTCACTTCGCAAATCAGCACATTTTAAGTGTTTTAGTGCACAGAATATCAGAGGAGGCTGTTGTCAGTGTGGCTGCTTGATGTGTTTTGTTTGTCACTATTATCATCCTTTTTAAACTAAACATCCCTCTTAAATGTGACTGTTTTGGTTGCAGGAGGATCTTATTCCAGTGCTTTATAACTGGATTTGTGTGATGCTTTGAAGAACAAGCTAATGTAATTTTTTTTTTTTTTTATTTAAAAGGGGGGTGAAACCTCTCAAACTTCTCCATATTGTAAAACAAAATCCAGCCATGTTGTAACATTATCTTGTTGTGCTGCCCCATTAAATGTAAGTGTATCCACAGTATCATTTTGTCCTATTGCAGATTTTGACACCCCAGTCCCAGGACAGGCAGGATTTCACTCAGAGGCACAGTACATCATCTGTGTTTCAGGTACTGAATAGTGCACCACCAATGTTTTGTTTCATGGAATTAACCCTTATTGTGGAAGATAATACAATGGCATTGCACATTTTGGTAATTTTTCATTAGTTAATGCACATAATATATATATATATATTATTTATGTGAAAAGTAGTTTGAGATAACCAATTAGACTTGTGCCCGTTTCAGCCCCGTTCACACAGGAGGTTCCCCAACATTTTTGTCAGCCAAACCCCTTAGACTTCAAATATTTATTTGGTGAACGCTCAGTAATTGAACAATCTTGCATTAACTTATGTTGGTTAATGACCAAACATAAAACATTTAGTGTTTTTAAGCGAATGTTTTATTTTCAACATTATTTACAAAATTAACATTTTTACATTAAATTTACATTTATTTGCAAAACTTTTTCGCTATATTGCCATTTGAACTTGCGATATGATTAACTTTCATAGATGGACTTTAAAGTGGACTCAAACCTCAATTTAGTTGTGATTCAGTCCATATTATTCACACTTGTGTTTTTAGGAACCAAACTATTAACAATAATAGTTCATTTTTATCAACAGTAATGTATTTCTGTCTTCAGTGTTTTATGAGTTTAAATTGCAATACTGTAAATAAATTTTAAAAATGTGATACTATTACAATGTTTTATTTTACACATTCATGTCTCAAGTTCTTCTTTCAAACCTTCAAACTCTTTAATGTTTCACATTGCAGCTTTTTATTTCAGCAGAATACTGGTGAAATGCTGTAAACCTCTATCTAAAAATGTTGGAAATTGTGTACATTGTGCTTCCAAATGCACGTTAAACTCAGCACATGCAGAGATGAAGTTTGCTTCATTTACTGTGAACCTAGCTGCTCTGAGAGACACTGAAAACATCACGAGCTGCTGGATTATACAATAGCCTTATAACCGTGTCAATTTGGTGGGCAAGTAATGTAGTTTCTTTGACTTTTGAAAAGAAAAGGACAGTGCATGTGGCCAAGTATGGTGTCCGACTCTTAAACATTAGCCCCCCCCCCCCCACCCTCCCCCCCCCCCATTACATTTATGCATTTAGTAGAAGCTAGATGCATAACTGTAAATGCACGTTTAGTCTAATGATTCTGGGATGCGTTTACACCACATGTAAATCATTTGGACTAGTTCTCTTGAGTGTATAATATAAATACACGCACAGAGAGTGATGCAGTCCAGAGTGACAGTTTTTATAATGCTTTGTTTTAAACATATTTAGTAACCATATCTATTATTGAATTGCTTTAACACCCGTGTTGCAGTGTTATCAGTCGGGATAGTCCTGGTCCTTAACTGACAGTTAATGGGAGGCTGCATGAATTAAACAACGACAGCGTCAGCGTCAGTGTAATGTTCCTGGAGCGCAGTTCGTTTTGTGCGTGGCTGACCCGGTGCCTCGAGCGGGACCGGGAGAGCGCGCTCAATAATGCATGTACGTCTTTAGAAACCGGAGAAGGCCGGTGTAGTGCCGTTATTTCCTGGGAAACGCGAGTCAGGCGAGGTGCTGACTGTCCAGCCTCTGACGCACCTCAAGTTACACAGAGAAGACGTGTTTCCCGCCTCGTGCGCTAATGCATGTAGCTTTGCAAAGTTTTACCTGGGTTACTGTTAGCCTGTGGTGGCACTTCTGCTTCACCCAGAAGCCCCGGCACTCAACTTTTATTCAACCCGGGATTAACGGCGCGTACATCAGTGACGATAAACTCCAGGTACGGTTTAAACGCCGCGCGACCCTTCAGTTCACCAAAACACCACGTGGACCTTTAAAATTCTCGCGCTATTTGATCGCGCCGGTGTTTGCTAAACAAGATATGCTGGTTTAACATAGTTACTTCATGCCTGTCAACCCTCCCGTTTTTCCCGAGATTCTCCCGTATTTTACCATTCTATCCCGCTATCAATATTTTCCCGTATTTTTAATCTTTCTATTAAAAAAATCCCACTGGGCGTAGGCTATTTACATTCGCTTCCGGTAAAACTCCCATAATTTGTATGGGCCAAACCTCATTATATGAATAATCACTGCAACAAATTCCAAGGTTGTCCAGTTGCCAGATCTTGTATGAAGCGCATCTTTCTCACCCCGACGCATACAAATTTCAACCCATTTGTCCCCTCAACTTGGCAACCTACAGCCCAGCGATGCTATTGATATCTGCGCAGGGTAGAGATGGGAGAAGACTCGGGTGGTGCTCCAGTGGAAAAAAAACTAAACTAAGTCAGGTGCTGTGCGGCTTTGTTCACTGCAGTTACCGCGGAAACGACTATATTCCTGGTGAAAAGCGCCACCTGCTGGCTGAGAATGAATTTGCATTTTAGACCAAAGCCAAAAACGACCCTTATTTTTACGCAGAAAACACGCAGTTGTAAATGTGAACTGGTGTTCACCTACCCAAATGTTGACAGGTATGAGTTACTTATCAAATTAGACATTCATTGAGGCATTTAAGTCTAGATTATTATACATTTTGTCTCACAGAATTGTTTAAAATCTTGATATGCAGGCCTGAAAAGTCATGGGAAAAGGCTATTATTAATTATTTCTAATTATATTCAAAGAAAAATACGTAGAAAACGTTAGTCAGACCAGTAAACAAACTCTTGGGAAAGTAGCCTAAGTCCAGTCTATAATGTCCCAGTTTGACTAATGATTTATTATATTTGGTGTTAGGCAAGTTTAGGCTTGTTTAAGGCAAGATTGGGCTTCACGGGTTCCTGGTCACATTGACACACGCCACTAGATAAATTGTTATTAACATTCCTGAAGCTCAAACAGTAGAACATGGCGCTTGCAACGCCAAGGTCGTGGTTCAATTCCCAGAAAAAGCACAAAATTATAAAAAAATAAAAGTAATGTATACTTTAAATGTAATGTGAGTTGCTTTGGATAAAATCATATGTCAAATTAATTGACTGCAAATGCAACTCTCTCCGTGGAATAAGAATAAGAGATGGGATGGGTCTATGTTCTGTTCCTGGCTGTCTCGTGGGTTTAATACATTGACATGATCTTCCCACGGAACTGAGGTGATGTGCCACTTCATCACTGGGTTGCTTGGTACAGTAAGATACCCCTGTAGCGTCCTTCTAGTTAAGTCACTGAGGTGGTACATATTAGTTCTTCTCTATGGTGTTTAATTAAAGCGGAGACAGATGGGATTGTCTTGGAGGTAATGGTAGCACCCTGGTAATGTCCAGACATTAGGTCATTGGTCTATTTGAGGTCAGACCACTGCTTGATGTATTGCTGGACATGTTCACATACTTGGACATGTAAGATACAATTAAAATGAAAGTTACTGCATTATATTGCAAAATATTCAACCAAGTGACATTTATTTTATAGAAATGTATTTCAATCACTCATAAAAAAGAAAGCTGGCATGTTCTACATTATAAAACAACAGACATATTGTTTAAAATGAATAATGAAATGCATATGAACAATTTGTAGTTGTAAAAGATTAATAGGTCAAAGATGTTCCGTCATATTAAATGCAATAAACACCTGTATGAATTTGAGGAGAATTGACATCATACACTACCCTTCAAATGTTTGAGGTCAGTAAGTTTTTTTTTTTTTTAAAGAAATTAATACTTTTATTCAGCAAGGATGCATTAAATTGATCAAAGTGACAGTAAAGACAATTTCACAAAAGCCGTTTTCAACATTGATAATTATAAATTTGAACATTTCATTCTTGAGAACAAAATCAGCATAATGGAATGAGTCTGAAGGACTTTCGCATGTGACACGACGGACGTGGATTAAATGGCTGCTGAAAATCACGGGAGTAACATTTTTTTTTTTTTTGCCAAGAAATTCAAATATAAAAGTTATTTTTAACCTTAATAATAGTTTTAACAATTAGGTTTTTTTTTTTTTTTTTTTTTTTTTTTTAAATCATCGTTTTTTCAAGAAAACTTTTTGCGATGGTAGTGCTACATTACTAAAAATCATCTTATTGACATCAAATGGTGTTCACAAGTATTTTTCGAAAAAGGACTAGAAATGGAAGTTAATTTGGGAGGAAAAAGAGCCGCATTGTTTGCCAGAATGCCCCTTGTAGTTGGTATGTCATTATTTTTTTTTTTTTTTTTTTTGTTTTTTTTTTTTTTTTTTTTTTTCTTCCTAGATTCAATCAAATTCATGCAAAACTGTTGAAAAAAATCTGGATTATATAAATCGCAGGATACTTGAGTGTCTGACTTGGCTCTTTGGGAACTATGTGGTTACAAGTCTGATTTGAGGTGCAGACATGCCACACTCACTTCGGCTCAATCTCTCTCCAGCACACATATCTATACACACACACACACACACAAGGACCAAGCCCCCTCAGAACTATCTTATTTTTTTTTTTTGTCTGTCAAAAACACGAAAGTGATTATGCATAATTCATGAGATCCTCACCAGCTGAAAAGAGAGGAAACTTCAATTGAATGTCCATTATTCAAAACCCTTGCGACTTGGGGAGCTAGCCACAACACAGTTGCCCTCATGAACATGCAGTTACAAAACAAACACACCTTAAATTAGCACCTAATTAGTGTCTACAAATTAGACGAGAGCCCACCAGGATTGGTCTACTGTCAAATTTATTGTAAGATAAGTTGTAAAAACGAAAAAAAAAAAAACGTACCAAAATTACATTGCCACATTCCTGAATAATAATTTATAAATTTATTGTACTGTAAGCATCAACAACAAAGCCTAATATAATACTTCAGTTATATTAGCCATATTCATACAAGACTGGCCTTTAGGGATCCTCATCCTTGGCACGCCTGGCATAGCCTTGAGTGATGCCTATTGAGGCATTCATTCAGCAAGCGAGGAAAACATGGATAGAGCTTAAAACCTACAATAGGCGTCAGTCAAATCCCAACCAGACAATTAAGTAACCATCAAGAGTAGTCAAATTGTCCTGGGACCAAGGGATTAGGGTAGGGAAAAGGATGGCTGGCAAGAGGGGAGGTAATGGGATCAAGAGATGTTGATTTAAATATGATAGCATATCGAATCTCACGATCTCCTTGCCTGAAGCAGCTAGGATTGTCTAGTAACTGGCATAATGCTAAGTATGCATTACCACAATAAAATTAGAGTGAGGCACTTACAGTGCGACGGGAAGTTTAGGCGCAAAACATAAAGTGTGAATAAGGTAAAGATTTTAACTTATAGAAATTACCAGTTTATTAAAATCCACAAGAGTTACTTAGCTCACAGAAAATTGTTATGAAATGTTATGTTTAAAATAATGCAAATAATCTATATAAATAAAGGGTGCCTAATTTTTTTTCACATTATCAACAGAAATCTGAACATTGAATAAAGTCATGTTCGAAATTCTTGTTACATTTTTGTTAATATATTAGAGTTAAACATTTTTATAGAGAGGGATTTGGATATGTTTTTTTTTTTAAATCACTCCATAAATCACAAAATATTGTCAAAAGCCAGAAAAGTAAATTTTACCATGTTTTTAGGAATACAATTTTATATAAACCAGGCGGATGATACATGAACAAACTTCTCTGCAAAAACCTTCAGAATATAGACAGGAATAAAACTGAAAAGTTGTTGGGTGTACTGAAATTGAGAAATTGAGAAAATGGCCTTTAAACATGGCCATGATTAAGGCCCAATCCCAATTCTATTTTATACCCCTTCCCCTAAGAAAATATTGCCCTAAGAATTGGGACACCACTACTATGTCGTCACACGTCATCATACGTCGTCTAGCTCCTACAATACACGCACCTATACTGGTGTGACATTAGAGTCTTTAATTACCGTTCCTGATTAAGCGCACTGCTTACTGACACACACACACACATATATCAGAGATCGCGCAGCTCACACATCCAGGAGAAAAGATACTGGTCAACGCTTCCCCGCGACTTTTATTAATAACAGTTTAAATACTGAATAGCTACATTATATTTTCCAGCAACAAGAGGATAAAATCGCAAATCAATATTTGAGAAAAGGGTTTAGCGATTTATAATTATTGGGGGGACTAGCCCCCCTCAATGTCTACGTTTGTTATCGCCCTGATCAGACATGAAAATATGTTGTGGTACTATCGTGCAGTCTGTAATGATATGACGTTAGCAAACTTTTTTGCAAACATTTCTTTGAGTAACATGACCGTAAATATGAACTCACGATAAAGTAACAATAACCCCCCCCCCCCCCCCAACAATTAGTTACTTTCGTAAAATAATTTATTAATGCCAAAATGCTTACATTTATGTATCTTTTTGTTCGCTCGGGCAGCCATGTTGCCGCTGAAGCCGGTTTACACTGAGATAATTCATACCCCTTCGTTTGAAGTGTGGTCCCGAAAAATCTTTGTTTGAAGGGCTGTCTGGCCCTTCCCCTTACCCCTACCCCTCCGACCAAAAGAGAAACGAGACAGGGGAAGGGCTAAGGGGTAGAATTGGGATTGGGCCTATGTGTCAGCTGCTGATTAGGGTATTGTTTTGTTTTATATTGTCTTGTTTTGTATCATATACTGTATTATTTGTATTTTACTTGTCTTTTTACTTTGTTGTAGTGATTTGGGTGTGAGAAAAGCACATTATAAATAAAATGTAAACAAAACATAAAAAAGATATGTATTGTCATTGAAATCTACAGATGCAAACAGAGTGTAGTAATATAAACACTGTATTTTTGTACTGTATTTTGAATACTTTCTTTACACTAGTCTGACATGTTAGGGATGCAAAATTGCCCAGTGCATAAACTATGGTTTTGCCAGTAGTGTCTTGCCTTAAATGAGGGATGAATCAAAAGGATTTGTTTTGTGGTAATCAGCATTATGCCACAAATGCAGTCGACTGAACCTGACTTGTATTGAACCAAGCATTTTCCCTTTGGGAAGGCCTCAGATCCTCAAATGTCACCCGAAATCCATTCGGAGTATTTCTGTCTTTTTGTCAGATTTGTTTAGTAAAGCAGACGGAAGCATTGGTAAGTTGAGGTCCGTGACTCTGCGCTGTATAGCTGTTCGCAACTGAACAGAGTTTCTCTTCGCTGTATTACTGGGGATACCGATCCCTCCTCCCCCTCCCGTTCCTGTGTTCCTCTTCTCCTTTGCATGTCTCAGGTTTTTAATGACGAGAGCTTGTTGTCTGTGAGATGGAAACAATGGCGGTTTGGACCCATTTACTAAGAAAGGCGAGGAGCCTGTGTCAGGCGCTGTGTGGCGCGTAAGACCGACCCAAGTGACTTTTCTAGGCGTGGCTTCCTTCAGCGTTCCAGTGTGACGTAGTCGAGGTAAAGGGGAGCTTTGTGTTGTGCTTTCCATGGCACTGAGTTGGCAAGCATTGAAGGTTTTCTCTTCAATGGCCAGTAATACATCCTTAAAGCGTTGTCCCGTTCTGGGAGAAGCCCCTTTCTCGGAGTAGAACGTCTGCAACTTCTCAAACTTGTCATCAGGCTGATGTTCATATTCCAGCGCTTGATATTTGTCAGAGTAAGCCGGTCTCAGATCTTGTGGTTTGATTGATGTTTTCATTGTCTGGGAGTCTCTAGAGGTGTCTATAGTTACAGTGGCATCAGAAGGGGCGGAGTCACAGAATTTGGTGCCACTCCCCTCTCTGCAGGAACACTTAGGCGGTGAGACACAAAGCATCTCCTTCTCACCGAAAGTTAAGACTGAAATATACACAGTTACAAATGCTGTCAGCTGAGTATGCATTGCATGAATTTTTTAATTAAACCAAAGTTTTAATAAGGTATGGGTCCTAAATAGGGTGACCCATTTGGCTACAGAACAGTAGATGTGATTTTGTGGGACAGTGCGGGACATGTGTGTGAGAGATAAATGTACTACTATTAGACTATGTAAATATTGATGATGACTGGACGATAACATGCTTTAAATCATCATAAATAAGCTTTGTTAATGATGACCAGCTCTGTGACTGGTTCTTAAGTGATTGCCCAGGTTCAAGTGATAGGGCACAATGTAATTTACTTGACGGGACCTATTCAGGTTATGAATTATTATTAATTAAATGAGTATCAGGCTAGTAGGTTAAAATCACATTTCATACTAAACAAAAATCTCCTTAAACAGCCAAAAAAAGTTTGTTCCTTTATTAGACTATGCAAACATTAAATGTGTTTTACTGGATTCAGTGCATCTTGAGTGCCAGTCATTTTTTTGTTGTATCTGGCAGCTTTGAGCAGGACGTTCTTATCCAGTACATGTCTAGAAGTCCTGGCTGGTGTAGCTATATTTAACTACTTTAAAAAAAAAAACTCTACGAATGCATTGGTTGGTTATTTCCTCCACTCTAGCTAGAACATGAAGATTTCTTTTTTCTTTTTTTTAAATTCTATAAAATACATCAGTAATACCCCAATTGTAATTTTTAATGTCTTGAAAAAAGGTTGCTAAATAGGACTACAGAGGTTGTCAGGGACTTAAACGGCTTAATGCCAATCAGGTAAACTCATCTACTCACTCAAACTTTCCAACTTCTAGATTTTAAGATGAAAAAGCCTGAAAGAGTTGTCTTAGTGGTGGTGATGTTGAAGTTGTACAATCGTGGTGTATTTTGTTTATAGCCTAACTTCAGCTTTTTACTTCTGACAATTGTATTTAGGCTTCAAAATTCAGAAAAAGTTTGTTAATTGATTATCTGGTTGGCCTACAAAAATACACCATCATTGTAGCACTCTCTTAGTGATATAAGAAATGAATATTACCCTTAGGAATCAGCCCATCTTGTGTCTCGACCAGTATGGCCATTTCATTAGCTGTATCCACGGGCAGGGAGGAGGGGGACTCTGCTCTGTCCACTAGGCTTGGCTGCTTCGGTCTGATGGTCTCCGCTGTCCTTTTCGTGCCACTCTGGGCATCTCTGTCCTGTGACTGGCTCCTCTGGGTCTTACTGGCCTGCCTTGAGCTCCTCTCATTGGCTGCGTCACTCTGAGGAGACTAGTGAAGAAACAGTTTGTTAAATGTTGTGTTTACATGATCATTTTACACTGCAAAAAATGCTTTTCTAGCTTAGATCTTTTGTCTTGTTTCTGTCTTGTTAGAAAAATAATCTTGTTTTCTGTTTGAAATAAGATTATTTTTCTTATCCCATTGGCAGATTATTTTGCTTGTTTCAAGCAAAAACTCACTTAAATTCGACTTGTTTTTTCTGAAAACAACAATAATTTTTACTTGTCTAGAAAATCCTTCTTGATTTAAGAATTTATAGATATTTTGGCTGGAAACAAGACAAAAGATCTAAGATAGAAAAGCATTTTTTGCAGTGTAGACACAAAATGGAATTCTTGGATAGAGAAGTATAGCTGGACGGTTCACCTGCTGCTGACTCTTTGCACTTGCGTTGCTTCTCCCTCTTGACAAGCCCTTGTTCAGAAGATTCCATTCACTGTTCTCTTCTCTCTGAGGACAATCATTGACATGTTAGCAGTGATTCAAAACCTAACAATTAGCCAACCTAGAAGGCATCATAGCATGTATTGTGATCAGTTTTCTCCTTCAAGATGTAGGACAAAAGAAATGCTGATAAACACACTTGTATTTAAGGATGCATTCTGGCATAAATTTAAAATACAGCATTTTTTCGTGTTATAGCGTTAATAAAACTGATCAATTCTAGATAGACAGATAAATGCGTTTTTTGAAATTAAAATTTCATATTATATTGTTCCGGAACAAATAATAAAATGCTAAAAACGTAAAAGTAATCATTGCAAAACTGTACAATTTACATACATTTTAATGCTATAAGCAAATTTTAGGCATTACAACATTATATTGTATGTATGTTGAGATTTGATAAAGATTACATTTAACATTATTAGTATTTTAAAGATTTTTGAAATTTGATATTAAATTTAATATCCAGTATAGGCTGACACTGACCTATGTTGGGAAAAAAACTGAATATAAAATAAAAAATGTTAAATATAAATATAAAAATATTGACCTATATCCAATGTGATACTGATATACACTACTGTTCAAAAGTTTGAGGTCAGTAAAAGTCCTTTTTTTTTTAAATAAATCAATCCTTTTATTTAGCAGACACATTAAATCGATTAAAACTGACAGTAAAAACACATTCTTTTGAATTTTCTATTCATCAAAAAATCCTGAAAAAAAAACATGCATCACAGTTTCCACTGAAGACTGGAGTAATGAAAAATATCAGCTTTGCCATCACAGAAATAAATTTTAAAACAGAAAACAGTTATTTCCAATTGTAATAAGATTTGACAGTATGACAGTTTTTACTGTATTTTTGATCAAATAAATGCAACCTTGGTGAGCATAAGAGACTTTTTCTGAAAACATTAAAAACTTTATGCATAAATCAAGCATGTATCATTTTACCTTCATGGTCCTCACTACTTTTTGATGCCTGGTGAGTTTTTTCAGCAGTAGATGGTAGCAAGCCAAAATGGTTGACGGCTTGTTACTGATGACAGTGTGGATGATATCAGATAGACTGTAACCTAGAGACTCAGTCATGTAGTTTAACACAGCTGTATTCAGATCCTCAGGATGCAGCCTAAAAACGTAACAAAGAAACCACTTATACAGATATCAGGAAATGCTGAATTGATTTTTCAAGATGTTTGTGTCTTTTTGTGCATCTCTATGCCTGTTCCTTAGAATTAGATTTCATTTTACAGGTACCTGTTTTTATGAGTGACAGTATGAAGGGGTCTTTTGGCATAACCCTCATTCAACCATTTATCCTCCATTGCTGCTTTTATTGTTGGCCTTTTTGCTGGTTCTGGCTCCAGGAGAGACAAGACAAATTGTACAGCCGCTAGAGAGAAATAAAGAACGAGAACACTGACATCTTGACACAGCTAAATGAGTCTCAAAACTCTGTTTTAACCTTACAGAGAAGATCTCAACACTGATTTGTCAGAGGAGTGAGTGTATTTGTGTGTGTCCGACCCAGACTGAACTTCTCAAGGTTTCTCTTACAGAAGGGCAGATCAGATTTAAGAAGCACTTTTCTCCCCTGTTCCACCTTCTCAACCTGGGGGAGACTCCACAGATCAGAGTACCAGTTTGGCACTGCGCTGGCTGTGTGTGTGTGTGTGCACTGAGGTGAGGGTAGTGTTTGTGTCAGCAGACAGTGACGATCACATTTACTCATTCACTTAGAATGCCATTACAGGCAGCCTCAGGATGCCAACAAAATGGCATACCGTAAGCTTCTATGATAATTCAATCCACAGCACTGAGCATCTGTACCATTAAATGTTTCCTTAACTTTGATGTTCTTCTTTTTAATAAACAATGTATGTGCTGGTTCAGAGAAACAAGAGGTAATTCACCATACGTAACGAACAAACTGATCTAGTGTAATCTGCAACCCAATCGGGAAACCCGGCTGGGTTCTCTTCCACTAGCAGACATTTTGCATCATCATGTTTGTAGTGCATCTATTTTTGCGACTGGTGAATATACCCTGTTATTAATATTAATTATCATGAATATTAATGTGCTGGATCAGATGATCTCACAATCTGATTGAGAAGACACTTTGAAATGCACCACTGCTCTCTTTATCTCTCATTCTTTCTAATGCTCTCTTTCTGTATCTCATCTTGATGTAGAAACCGTTAGGAATAAATCTTCAAGTATATGAATGTGTGGAGTCAGTAAGATTTCTTTTATTGTTTTTGAAAGAAGTTTCGTATTTCACAAGTGACATTTGCTTTGATCAAAAACTACAGTAAACAAGTTATTAATTTATTTAAATATAAAATGTATATAATAAATGACTCCAATATCTATTATATACTCTTTAATGTGTGGGAAATAGACAGTATATATATATATAGATATATATATATCTATACACACATACAGTGCAGGTCCTACGCCCGAAGTATTCAGACCACCTTTAAATTTTTCACTCTGTTGGAATATTGCAGCATTGCCTTAAAAAATATTTAAGCTTAATTTTTTTCGCATTAATGTACACACAGCACCCCATATTGACAGGGAAAAACACAGAATTCTTTCGAAAATTTTTGCGTATTTATTGAAAAAAGAAAAACATGAAATATAAAAAGTCCTAAGTTTCAGACCCTTTGCTGATACACTAATATTTAACTCAGGTGCTGTCCATTTCTTCTGATCATCTTTGAGATGGTTCTACACTTTCATTTGAGTCCATTTGTGTTTGATTATACTGATTGGACTTAGGAAAAGCCACACACCTGTCTATATAAGACCTTACATTTCACAGTGCATGTCAGAGCAAATGAGACTCATGAGGTCAAAGGAACTGCCTGAAGAACTCAGAGACAGAATGTGGCAAGGCACAGATCTGGCCAAGGTTACAAAAATATTTCTGCTGCACTTAAGGTTCCTAAGAGCCATAATCTCCATAATCCTTAAATGGAAGACGTATGGGACAACCAGAACCCTTCCTAGAGATGGCCGTCCGGCCAAACTGAGCTATCAGGGGGGAGAAGAGCCTTGGTGAGAGAGTTAAAGAAGAACCCAAAGATCACTGTGGCTGGGCTCCAGAGTTGCAGTTGGGAGATGGGAGAAAGTTGTTGAAAGTCAACCATCACTGCAGCCCTCACCAGTCGGGGCTTTATGGCAGAGCAGCCCGACGGAAGCCTCTCCTCAGTGCAAAACACACGAAAGCCCGCATGGAGTTTGCTTAAAAACACCTGAAGGACTCCAAGATGCGTGGAGAAATAAGGATTCTCTGGTCTGATGAGGCCAAGATAGAGCTTTTTGGCCTTAATTATAAGCGGTATGTGTGGAGAAAACCAGGCAATGCTCATCACCTGTCCAATACAGTCCAAAAAGTGAAGCATGGTGGTGGCAGCAACATGCTGTGGGGGTGTTTTTCAGCTGCAGGGCAAGGTACGAACGAAACTGCCGTTGCACCTAATCGAAGGGAAAGATGAATGCGGACCAGCGTACAGGGATTTAACCTGCGACGAAAAACTTCTCAGAGTGCGCACGGACCTCAGACTGGCGCCGAAGCGTTACTATCTCAACAAGACAATGACCCTCTTAAGCACAGAAGCTAAAATAACGAAGCGAGTGGTATTCACAACAATCTCTGTGACCTTGTTCTTGAATGAGACCCAGCCCAGAGCCCTGACTTAAACCCAATTTGAGCATCTCTGGAGAGACCTAAAAAAATGGCTGTCCACCAACGTTTACAATCCAAACTGACAGAACTGGAGAGGATCTGCAAAGAGGAATGGCAGAGGATCCCCAAAACAAGTAGATGACAAACTTGTTGTCATCGTTCCCAAAAAGACGCTGGCTGATAGTAGATCAAAAGAGGTGCTCTACTAAATAATGCAGCAATGGCGTCTGAATACTTAGGACCCATGTGATATTTCAGTTTTTCTTTTTTTTAATAAATCTGCAAAAATGTAAAAAATTCTGTGTTTTTCTGTAAATATGGAGTGCTGTGTGTACATTAATGAGGAAAAAAAATTTACTTAAATGATTGTAGCAAATGGCTGCAATTTAACAAAGAGTGAAAAATTTAAGGGGTTCTGAATACTTTCCGTACACACTACGTATGTATGTATGTATGTATGTATAATATATAGTGTATATATTGTATATATGCTATATATATATATATATATATATTTTTTATATATATATATATATATATTATATATAATATATATATATATAGCCCATTATTTTGGCCATTATTAAAAAACTAATAAACATTTTATTAGATCAATAAAAAGTAAACGTCTTTAGAAAGTCAATGGAAAATTCAATGGAAAGTGTGTGTTTACTTTACCTTTGCTGATGTCTGATGGTATTGCACTGATTTCTCCATTCACCATTTTCAGATGAAGCTGCTTAATATTGAAGGGCTCCACCGTAAATGGCAGAGTGCCAGTCAACATGGCAAACATGCTCACACCCCTACACATACACACAGAAACACACAATCTTCATCAACTGCCAGCATTAAAAAGAAACCCATCTTCATTAAAACAAACAAACAAAAAAAAGTTAATGCATACTACATACATATGGAAGACATCCACATATACTTTGTGTACTCACACAGACCACACATCCACTTTAGGCCCGTATTTCCTGTGGGCCAGCAGTTCAGGAGCCGCGTAAGCAGGACTGCCACACTGAGTGTTCAGCAGCTCCAGAGAGAGAGAATCTGCCTTCAGGGTGTTACTCAGACCAAAGTCTGCACACAAACACACTCATATGTTAGTGTGCATGCATACATTATACTGATACAGAAACTTTAAATAGCAGACTATATGTAGACAAATTATAAGTAGCTTTTTTCTTTCTTAAACATACGTAATATACAAATCATACAGATTTCAGAAGCCTTCAATGAAATACGTGAATACAAGGATGGAGACAGAGAACCATGGAACTGACTCATTCAGTCACATCACAGCGATTATTATGACCATATCTTGAGTTGTGATATTCCTCATTTGTAAGTGGCTGTAAATGAGATGTGCCTCCTGTGTGCTTACTTTGTTTACACTACTGTAACCATAATGGTTGGTCATTCTCAGAGGTCAAAGGTCAAGCTACTGATGTATTACAGTAGGAATACTTTGACAAAAAAAACTTTCCTCAGATTAAAAGATGTATATTTATGTAAAAAGGGTCAAACGGCAAGACACACGCACCTACTATCTTAATGTTGTTGTACTCATCCAGCAGGAAGTTCTCAATCTTCAAGTCCCTAGTTAACAAACACAAAATTCACAGATGAAGGAGGTTAGTTTAAAAAAAAAAAAACATACAGTAGGGTAATTCTGATACCATGCTCTAAACTACGGAGCCCCTAAAGGGACATGTTGGTTGAAAAAAAATTTGGGGTGGGCAGGCATTGTTGTTTTTTTTTTTTTTTGCGTTTCCCTGAGAAACATTTGCTTTCCCCACTTACCCTCTTGTCAAAAACTTTGCGTTCTCTTCATCGCGCAAGATATTTTGCATTCCCTCGCAAAACTTTTGCATTCTCTTGCAAAACCAGTTGAGTTCGGACAAACACTTCCTGTTTACTTTACAGCTTGTAAGTTAGTGGTTCATACAGCTCATACGTTCACAATGGAGCGGTTCATAGAGCTTTATTTTAATCTTGGACTCAAGTTCACGTACAGTCAGCATTGTTTATAGTTTAAGGCACGGTTTCGGGGGATTCTAAAAACGCTTAATGTGGCTTAATGTACTAAAAAGTGACATTGAGCACAATTCGTCTCATAATAAATACTATTATACTAACAACAATTGTATCGCATTAATATCCTTATTAATAGGCATTACATTATCACTAAAGCAGATAGCCATGAATGCACTCTTTAAGCTTTGTCTCTCTCCATAGAAACCTTCGGCTAGAGAAAACGATTACAAGGGAGCGACAATGGACGAGACGGTATCCTCCATACCCAAATAGATGGTATCATCCAGTTTATTAATAAAAATGCCTATTTGCACATGAAAGCAGTACAAGCCCAGATCGCTATAAACAAGCCAAAAGCCTAATTTCAAAGCGAACTGAACAGTTAGGGGCCTTACGTCACCGCCTAGTGCCGATCCTATATGTCGGGGGGCCCTAACCGCTCAAAACTGTTTCGGCGGTTGATTATTAATGGCATAATATTTGTCCCTTCAATGGAAACTATGTGTGACTGAGGTGTCCTAAGTGGGGTCTCATAAGATGTTAGGCCCTAATGCCCTAGGGGGTAAACGCCATTGTAAACAGGTGTAGACCACGGTGTGCTTAATGGATGACGCGTTGATATGCCTGTAGTATATGTTGAATAAAAGCAAAAATTTAGGGCTAATTTTTAATCACTGGTTTCTTATATTAAGCCACGTTAACCGCTGGTTCTTATATGGAATAAGGCTGATGCACTTCAGCTCATAGGGCTCCTCTGGTGGCAGGTTACGCAAAAATATTTGGAAGCATGGCTAATCTGGGGTAAACCACCGGCTTCAGTAGGGGGCCTGTCTCTTGCTGGATGAGAGTAAAACGACTTCCCCCTGGTGCTGGCTGTGCTTACCGCTGTCATGTAGAAGATTTATGAATAAACTGTATACCGAAGGCGGCTGGGTGAATACCGCGGGCCGGAGTCAGTAAAGCCGTTTCTTCTCCTATGGTGGAGACCGGAAAATGGCGAGGACTACTTGAAACCGGGCTAGTCGCTTGTCGGATGCTGTATTCCTAAGTGTGGTCGTGAGTGAGGCATCCAGATCAACCGGGTGACATGTACTGACGCGCTATTTAAGAATGTCCCAAACACCAGTGCCTTGGAAGCATGGACTGACTACAGTGTGTCCAAGTTCAAAATAAAACTCACGAACCACTCCCTTGTGAACATTGTGGTCCTGTAGGAACCACGAACACGATGTTAAAGTAAACAGGACGTGCTTTGGTCCGAAGGCAACGGGTTTTGCAAAGAATGCAACGTTGACCCGAGAGAATGCAAAAGAGCAAGAAGATTTGTTTCTCCCCACCACATGGTTTGCAGCGCACTCAGATTTGTTTTCCCCACCACCATGTCCTTTAGGGCTCCGTCTAAACATAGTTACGTACGCGGGCATAAAAGGACATGGGGTCAGTTTGCATGTTAATGGTAGGTCAATGGGTAGTAGGGGTACAGATTGTAGGGGCGGGTTGGCGGTGACATTGTAGGGAGTTGTGCTTCGCCATGAAGGGTAACGTGTACAGGTGGAGCGTGAGGAGGTGAGGACATAGCAACATGTGTAATATTCCATTGGATTGGAGAGGGGTGGCAGGGGAGGGTGGAGGAGCAGACACAGCTAAACAGCGATGTGAGGCCGCACCAAAGAGATCACTGTTGAGAGTTTTAGAGGTGAACAAGAACAGCACGGGGCTCGCATGAGAACACAAATCGTTTATGTGGGCCCCACTTTCCCACTCAGATGTTATTGGATAAGACATTAACAAAAAAAGAAGGCGAAAGTCTGATGTATTTTTACTAGTGTTCTCAGATTTTGGGACCCTACTTTTCACATATACTAAAATTAACACTCGCCAAGCACCACAATCCTAGTTAACATATTCTCGCGTGTGGCGTGGCATAACACTCTTTAAGCGGGTTAGGTGCTCTTGGCAGGCTTTCTCACATGATCAACTTGCATCAGCTGAGCACATCTACCTAGTCGATACGACAGCCGGACCTATCGTAGCATTCCTATTATAAGCTATATTCAGCTAATTTTATTCAAGCAGCTTTCATGGGTTCAGCACGTTTATCAGGCTTCTCAGGAGAAATTACCACTCCTCCCTCCCCCGCGTCCTTCCTTTCCCGCCACAGTTCATGAAACTTGCTTGCTAATATTCCCTGTGCCTAAATCATACTCCTTTCTTTGTGGAATAAATCTGGGTTGTCCGGCCTTAAATACTCAGTAAAGTACAGTAATTGTCGTGGGATCGGTTCGTGCCTTTATTGCTGAATATGTTTTTGTTAACCCTAGGGGACATTTATCCTTCGGTTGCTAGCTCATCCTGCTCATGTCAGACGGCTGCATGTGGGCAGGGAGTTTTTTGCCCAGACAGAACCAACTGCCAAAGCCAAACTTTATGCTAAGTAATTCTTATCATTAATTCGACGAGTAGTGGTGCCTGACAGGAATTATTGTAACCATGTCAGTCGCCAGTTGGTGGGTAAAACTTTTACGAAATAATGCAATGTAGTGGGAACAACAGCCAGTTTTTAAAGAGATTCGATGTTTCTGATTTAAGCAAATAAAATAACATTTTCCGAAGACCAGATCACCGTGATTAGTTGTTCTGTCATAAGCGACAAGAGCTAATTAAATAATAGGATACAAATGGGCTGATAAGGTCAGAGCAGTGTGATGGCCCACTTGTCCCTAGACACGGTTCTAATAACTTTTACCTGAGAAGATATTGCTTCTTCATTTCGGAAGATTAACTTTTCCCATCTTTATTTTTCATAACCTGAGAATGTTGAAACACTGGGGTTACGCTGCCTAAACGGTGCAGAGAAGTAGGCTATAGTTTGAAAGGTTGCTCATTCGGCTGTAAACGTACCCTGAGCCGCTTCAGACAGCTCACCTTGGTGCCGGTCATTTAGAAACGTGTTTACGCACAGATGATCTGATGTTGCATCCACGAAAATCCTCGGTAACGTTCATATTTATAAAAACGGTCTTTGACGTGGAAAAGTGCTTAGTGTCACGTCAGGGTCTGAGCAGACGTACGCACTTTTTCTTGTGGCAAAGTCGGAGTACTGCTGCTATTTGAACATCTAAGCTGCACTAATAATAAAAGCTGTGTACGTGCAAGCACCGAATTCATCATTAACAACAAAGATGCAGTGTAAGAGATTTAATTGTGCAGTGTAGTCAGATTTTTTTTTAATGGCAGTTTTTGCGAGTTTAAACTGACCTTTTTAGTAGCCTAATGTTGAGAGTTCTTTACTAGCTTTCTGTACAGTTTATTCCATGTTGTTGTTTTTTTATAATTTTTACTTTTTACAAGAGAACTTACTAGTAATGCGTAAAATAGAAAAAAAATGCATAAACACATCTCCGACTGTTTTGTCTGTGTAGCCAAAGAATAGGCCTATGTCTTGCAATAACAGTTTTTAATATATTCTATTCAATAACATAGTTAACTGTTTTTATTTATAACATCTCCTGCTTTGCTTCTGTGAAAATGAATAGAGACATCAGCCTTAACCCCCCTGTGTACGTTTTGGCGGATTTCCACAGATTAATTATTGGTGTTATAAACTCTAGCTACATATGGATACGTGTGGGTGTGTGTGTCAGTACATTAGTGTGCACTGAGTTTGAGCGCATTTATTGTCCGCTACGGTGTGCTAAGAGAAAGAAATGACAAATCACATGCAGGTTTTTTTTTGACTGGAGACCATAATCGTGTAATAATTTTTTTTATTATGATATGAAACGTCCAATTTGTCTTTCAATAATGTTTTTTTTTTAAAGTTTTGCAAGAATTTCGTGATACTAAACTTTTTATTAGTTGTCATAACAATTGATTTTAAAAGTAGGATGGCTCACTTTATATAAGATGACTGAAAATTTTATTTGAATTCGTAGTTTATTCTTACTTTCGGAAACCGAATTGTTTTATAATTACTACTACTATTATTATTATTATCGTCGGTTATTATTATTATTATTATTTCTGGGGGTTTCTAGCATAATTTTGTGATAATACTCAATAGAAAACAAAAACTAGACACACATGTTTTGGCCCCATGAATAAGGACTCCTTTTAAATAAAATGCGCCCCGCATCGAACCTTCTAAAAACTCCGCCGCTGCCTCACTCAAGTTCCGACTCATAACGTTTTTTTTTTTTTTGTGCTCATCATTCTCAAGCATAGAAATTCGGTTATTGGCGTGTGCTCTTTTATATGGTAATGTTATTAATTAGGGGGCGGAGATCTGACACCAGTCAGCTGCGCACAATTTCAAGATCATTTGCGATTTATAAATGTCACATCTGAAAGAGAGGCGTACGCACGTGTTTTTGTTCGCACGGTTCGAATATTCTCTGAAAATCGCACTTAACTCACTTTGAGAATGATCTTCGAACATATGTAGTGACGGTTTATACGAACATTATAAATGAGCCCCCGACGCATATCACGGACAAACAACACACGCTAGATATATCGCAAATTATAATATTATATCGGTTTTGGGCGTGTTACCCGCTCGTCACGTATTGCTTAAATGAGTTATAAAGTCTACATGACCGAGAGTTTGGAGAAAATAAGATATGTGTCAGATCCGCGTCATGTGCATCAGGTTTTAAAGAGACGGCGCTGCTTTTAAAGTAAAACCTGCTGAAGCCTGTCATTGATGTAAATTAAAGAACAAAAGAAAAAGAGAAATCCTCTGACTGTTCTAGTCGCTGATTAACTTTTGTAGCTTGTATAAAGATTAATCTGTATAGTTTATGCATACACAATTTATAGTTTATGTGAAGATTGTTTTAAAATCATTCCTGATTAAATGGTAAATAATGGCTTTCAGTTATACTGTAATGTTGAATGGCTATAATTAATAGGTAAAACTGAGGGAAAATGCGTTTAATAGAGACACCAGTAGCAGTATTGGTATCAATACTTCATTAATAATATACTACTTAGTAAAAAGATGCCATTTAAACATATTTAAAATATACTATATTTATTTAGTTTCTACATTAGTTTGGAGGTTCAATGTGAAATTATGACAATATAAAAATGAGATTAATCATGATTAACTACAGAAAAATGTGTGATTAATAATTTTTTTAATCGATTGAAAGACAGCACTAATCTTAACCTTTTATAGATTTTAGATTTCAATTAAATTTCTAATTGTATAAGTCCCCCCAGAAAGAGATCGGGACGGCCCCCACCCCCTTGGCCCCCTTCAAAATTTCAATTCGATAATCCGGCCCTCAAATGAAGCTAATTGAATAGCACTGCTCTAATTCATTAACATACAGTAGGTGCGAAAAAAAAGAAGCACCACATACTGCAAACTGAGTATGTGTGAAACAGGCGTAACGATGGCCTGCTCTGTTTGCCGAAAACATACAAAGGACAAGAATCTCAAAGTTTTTATTTTTGTTTTTTGTAGTAGTAATGACTTCCTGTTTTTGCAAAAAGTTTCATGGCCGGTAAAAGAAAGTTTTGGCTGGTAAATGTTATCACGCCACTGGCCATTGGCAGGCTTGGCAAAAAGTTAGTTTTAGGCCCTGCTGTGTAACAACAGTTATAAAACCCCGTGTGGTGAGTACATTAACGCATTACAACAGTAATAAGATACAGTAGTATACTTTTACTTTTTCGGCTGGTAACGCAGTAATTATCGCATTCTACTCCAAGCTGGGGTAATATATTACTCGTATACAATCCGTCAGTTACCTGCCAGTTCTACAAACCCTATCTCTTTCGCTCACAGTTTTCAACTCAATAGGAGTTGGTGATTGACCTTATCACCTGCATAAACACCAGCACCCAGAGTAAACATCACTCTCTAGTTCCTTGGGTAAAATAGTTTGTCTATTTCCTGTTGCTGGATTTAAATGGTTGAGATGACTGCAGAGATGGATTCTACATTTGTGAGATGGACACATTCCTGTTATTTTCAGTTCATCTGAGAAAAGGATAAGAATGCATAGTCAAGTGCAATATGTGCGACACCAAACTCTCAACATGGAGAAATGGCACGAGTAAAACCTGGAAACACTGGATTGGTGCCACTAACAGTAAGCTACTGGAGAGAGCTGTGGGGTCAGAGAAGATCAAGATTTGCTGCGTCCCGAGTGCAACAAGCCCAAAAATTAATTTTAAACTAAAAGAAAAAAAATCGGTTTTTAATTAATCATAGCCTATAAATAATATGAATGAATAGGGCAATCACTATCTATAACTGCTAAGCACGCTGAATTAACAGATTAACTTAACGGACCAGACTACAGACGAGACTTTGCTATGCCCTTGGGCTCGTTTTGGTCTATTCTATTTGTGTGGTGTGCGCGGGGGCTCTACGCAAGTTCTCATCCGATAAGGAAACCGAATGACCAACTAAAGGAAACACATTCGCGTTTTTCGATGGCCCCATCCATCGCCGATCAAACTCTCACCACAGAGTATATTTTCTATGCTTGTTCTGTTTCCCGCTGATGCGTCGCCGTTCCTTATACTTTCGCCCCGGCGCCCCTCCTCCACACACACACATACAACAATGTGTTTACGGGCCAGAAGGGGGGAGACACGTACTGTCTCCTACGCCCCTGTCCCTTTATTCAAGCTGACCGAAATACAGATCACCGAGAATCAAACCATATAGATACACGTTTAATTTAAATAGTGGCGTATACTACTGCTAGTAATCGCGTTCCATACCCGAGTTCTGAGGCATCTCACATCAGCCTGATCTCGTGGGCGCCACACACATCCTTTGCTGCGATTGCGGCGCTCGAGATTGTTTCTAAGTGACTTGTACCCATGTGGCCGCATACTTGAAATTTCAAGTGCTTTCCTGCATTTACAATTCCAATCCAAAGTGGCACACACACAGCAATGAAACACCAGACACCCCATGAAAATTGCACACCCCCAGAGCTGTATTGGGGGGGTTTTCTCGGGCCGCTTTCCTGGTCATCTCTCAACGTGGTCACATATGTCCCTTCTCCGGGCACTCTCCTTGGTAGTGAAGTGGAAGAGATGCACACTGCTAGTCAGCTGCTTGTCACGCTGGCCTCCCACTCTGCACATCCCTGTCCCCGTCTAGTACGGCGAGAGCTCGTTCGAACCCCCACACCCCTTGGGTTCGAGTCCGACCTCTAACCATCGAAGACCAGCTAATATACTGCGCGAGGAATGGCGTTTGCTTTTACAGTTTAGCATGGAAGTTTTAGCCTAGCTCAGTTTGGTTTGTTTAGCAAACTTATATTTTTCATTCTTGTTTTCTTCTGAAACCATTCAAAATAGCCTATAGGCTAGGTATTGTGTTTATTGTTAGTACATGATAATATTTCGCTTTATTTACCGATGTTATTTATGAATGTAATAATGCGATTGGTGCTTATATTTTTTTAACCTAAAACTACAACGTAACATTAATGTAGACCTACATACCGGTATCTAAATATGATTTCATATATGTTATGCCATATAGACCTACCACATTACCCTCCACTGGATGTAGAATGAGCAGCAATAAACTACATTTTGGCATTTTATAATACTTCTCTGGATATTTTGGTGAAAGTAACTCAAAAGTAGTATAACGCATTACAATTCAGAGACAGTAATATTGTAATGTAACTAATTACTTTCAAAAGACAGTAACAAGTAATATATAATGTATTACATTTTGGAAGTAACTAGCCCAACACTGATAAACACCCATATGGGTCCAGCTGAAAGGGGAACTCAGATCACCTCACTTCATGTGTGGAAATACATGACCAGCCAAGAACCTCTAGCAGCACACAAAATGTAATGAAAAATGTGAATTAAGAGGGGTTTTGTATTAAAGAACAGAGCTACGAGACTTATTGTTGGTGATATCACAGCTTGGTGGTCCTGGATGTTCAGTCAGTCTGCCAAGTTTTACTTTTACACTCTCCCCTCTCTCTTTTCTTTTATCTTACTCCCGCCTTCTCCCTTTCTTTCCACTTCATAATAAACACTCACTTTGATGACCGCACGCTCCTCACATTTAATATGAAATTGTATGAAAATCTTATAAAAATATCATAGCCCTCAAAGTTATTTTCATTTCTCTCCATTTTTACTGACATGGCTGACATCTCAAAGCCCAATGGGCGGCCTAATGTTCTTCAACTCACACACACATACAGACGCTGTCCCTAAAATGTCCAAATTACAAAGAAAAGTTGAATAACTATTTTAAATCTGCCCGTATTAAAGTTCTCTGACAGACATGACGTGTATTGGGGAAAACTGGACCGCTGTCCAGCAGTTTGACTGGTTAGTAGAGACTCAAAGGCATAGAGTGAGTGTTTGTGGAGCCAGTTGATAAAATAGTTTGATTTGGGTTGATTAATGCCATTCGAAGTGGATGAACTTTTGAACTGAAATGGACCCATCACCCCCTCACACTATTGCTCTCCCTCTCGTTCAGTAGGCTGCCACTCGTGTATTTTTTTTGACTACGCCCGCTGTGATAGTCATGTGCGTGTATAGGCTAGCTGATGACATCTTGACTCCTTGACATATCTCTATAAGGCCCTTTACTGAGGGGATTGTGCGTGACACAGACCTCAGCGTTATGAAGCTTCATCCTGGGACTCCTCTTAGTACGTGAAGTCAGTTGCAATTTGTGTTATAGCCATAGATGGCTCTTGGCTGATGATGTCATGAGAAGCTAATGGCATATTCCCACGTCTTTGCGCTGCTAGCTCCATTAGGCTTCATCTGCGCGGTACCAACGACACTAATACACCACACACACACACACACACACACACCACACACCCAACACACACATACCAGGGGACCAGCACCTTATACTTTGATTTTGTTTTTAGCATTCGCACATTATTTTTTATATTCATACATAATCTAACTAGACTACTACAGTACTAACTATAACCTACCTCCCTAAAGAACAGAAGGTGTTGTTAAATATATTATAAATCATTTAAAAAAGGGGGGGCCCAATATTATATTACAGAGATAGTCTTTAATAAATTATTACAGGATTATAAACAATGTAAACTACAATGAATACACAATCGCAAATTAAAAATATTCAACCCATACAAACTCAATTTAATTTGAAATAGTTACAACAAAATAAAAAATATTGATTTATTATATGCGCTTTATTATCTAATTACTTGTCTTAATATCGCTCTTTAATGTGAGTAAATTAAAAGAAACCCACACTCACTTTTTTTATAACTTCTTATTAATTGGTTTTTTAGTTTCCAATATTTTGTTATATTTACATGTTAATCTAATTAGTAATACTACCCGACTAACTATAATATAATGATTCAATAAACATTTTTTATTTTTATCCATTTGCATAATATTATACAATCCTCATTATTCATTATTAACATTCTAAATAACTTTCAAAACCTAGTTCATATTTTTCTCTATTAATTAACATAAGCATGTTTCTATCACCAGAGTGACTTGAAATTAAAAATCACTACTTCTATTTTAGTAAGATTTAATAGTGTTGTACTTTATACTCTCCATTGGATTTTTCCCCTCAAAAAATCCCCAGACTACACCGGTCCACTCACAATCAACATTCCACATTATACATCGCCGGTTCGCTTTGATTTCCATCGCTCCCTTTCTTTCACCACTCTAGCTCTCTAACTCATATGACACCAGTCCCACTGTCATTATTTTAAGGCTCTTATAACTAGAATCCGCTATACAGCTTAGCACCCTCTCAGCGTTTTCCTTTCTTTTTTTCCTAGTGCTAACCATCTCGCCACTTTCCCCTCCAATACCCTTACAACGTAGGAGTTAGTCTCAACCACTTTCGAGCTTTTTCGTGTGCCTGTCCAATTGTGTCATTGTGCAAGAATTTCCACTCATTACCTGTGAACTATCCCGTGCCGGTGCAGGTGTTCCACTGCAGACAGTATCTGTCGAGTGTACCTGCGGACCTCTCTCTCCTCCAGCCGTTTGCGTTCACAGATTCGATCCATAAGGTCTCCTCCTCCACACAGCTCCATGGCCATGTAGTAGCAGTTCTCCGTCTCCAACGTCTCCAGCAGCAAGACGATGTTGGGGTGGCGGATCAGCTGGTGAATCCGGGGTTCACGCTTCATGTTTTTTAAAACGTATGAATCCTGACGAGCCTTTTTCTTATCTATCACCTTGATCGCCACCTGACAGACAGCGAGAGAAACAGAGTCATTATCTGTCATTTTAGTATCAACTTTGTCTCAGATGTTTCTCTTAAAATTTATTAGAAGAAATTAATATATACAGTAAGTTGGAAGAGCCATAAAATTAAATCTGAGAAGTGGATGACTTTATTTACTCTTTTTAATCAATCTTTATTAATCTCATTGCTGTCTAGGAGAAGAAAAAAAATCAAAAGATCTCACTTGATTTTTATTTTCTATGGGACATTTTTCCTGTGTCTATAGTAAATAGAAAATGTCTATAGTATTTGGTATATTATATCAAAACTTAGTGATTTAGTTTAGTTTGCTGTGTTTAATGGCAGAGCTGTAGCATGGCACAAAACTATAGCTCAAAATCCCTCACTTTAACTCCATGATAATAATTTACATTCTCAAATTCTAGGACTGAGCTGGGGGTGATGTGTGCTTATGTATCACCACAGCAACCAGTTCAAGAAACCAGAGTGGTCAGGAAGGGCTCAGTGATGTGTATAAGAGCTGGTAACATACACACGCACACAGGCCCCCATTACTGACCATGAAAGCTCAGGTCACCACAGTGAGAAGAGGAGGACTCCTCTCTCTCTCGCTCCCTTCTTCTCTCCATTCTCTCTCGCAATCTCTCTCTCTCTCGTCGCTCCTGTTTGTCCTGTCATCGATGACCATAGGTTTCCCATTTCCCCCAAACTCTTGTTCTAGGCATCTAATAGATATTCTATAATGATACTGACATAAGAGATAATGGGGATAAAATAATTAATTACAGATATTAACCAATGTATTGAATTTAATTTAACTTGAGTTTTTAAATTATTTTAATATAATAATAGTTAATAGAATTATTAGAGTTAATATTAATACATCAATTGTATTGATTTCTACACAGTACTTTTTTAATCCAAAATGTATCCCAAACTATACCCTAAGTAAACTCACCCGATCACTCTTCATTATTTTAGGCACTTATACAAATTATACTCTGTTCATGGATATTGGCAATATGTTTCATACATATAATAAATAAATACTAATTAACTTTTTAAATAGACTAAATAATGTAAGTGCTATGTACCAAAATGTATGCACACAATATAATCATATGCAATTACAGTCACATGATTTATCTAAAATACCATGACAAAATTTAACCATGCTTTTTCACTCATCTTCCAATAACACTGGAGTAGGCACATGTGAAACGATAACTGTAAAGTACAATTTCTGCAGGCTCTAAACGCAAATCACTGAAACAATGACAATCATACCATTACAAATCATTACAAACTATTACAAACAAAGACATCTGTTATAACTTAGTCACCAGTGAAGTCTGCAGAGTAAATACACACTATTTAGAATGATAAAAAATCATCAGATCTATTACACGACCAAAATGAATACCAACAGCCAACGCACAATTCATGATCACCCCCAAAAATAAAATGCCTTTTATAACAATTAATATCTCTAAGAGTGTGAGTGTGTTCGTGTGGATGGATTATTACTGCGGTGCGTGTCAGAGATTAGGCAAGACGGAGTCGCTATG
This sequence comes from Sinocyclocheilus anophthalmus, assembly GCA_018155175.1. Lineage (NCBI taxonomy): Eukaryota > Metazoa > Chordata > Actinopteri > Cypriniformes > Cyprinidae > Sinocyclocheilus > Sinocyclocheilus anophthalmus. The sequence goes on from JADLZN010007989.1 coordinate 307,900, forward strand.
AAAGCTGAGAGAGCGAGACAGCATGAAAAATGGATGACAGCCCTTCAGCGCACTGATGACTGACACCCTTAGTGTGTGACACTGTGCCTTTGATTGACAGGCGTCTGCGTGCAAGAGACTGGTGACCGCTCCCCCACCCATTCTCGCCTCAACATCTACTTGTGCATAGTGCGTATCCCTTGCTCCATCCTAACCTTCGGTGCCGAGTCAAAGAGCCCATTGTGTAGTATCATTTGCCCACTCAGGTAGCTGCCCACCACCTTAGTGCACTGATGAAAGTTTGGAGCAGGTCCGGGGCACGTTTCCAAAGCGGATGTTTGCCAGCCCTGCTCCGGCGTTCACCCCTGAATTCGGTGTTCTGCTGCCGGCCCTGCCCACAGGAGATGACTTTCATCACAGCGTAGCCATAATGCCGTGATGTCCTCTGCCTGCTTAGCAGATCCCAACAGTGAACCGTTCTGGCTCGCGTCCCTGAGGATGGCGGAACAGTTGGCGGAAAGGAGGGCATGTGGTGAGGCTGTGGGAGGCCGGTTTCATCATTGGTTCTTCTTTTGCTGTTGGTGTTTGTCTGTCTTGTCAAGAAGGGAACTTCCCGGCTTCGCTCTCTCATGTGGTATTTTGATCCTATAGTCCAGATTGCTGCTCCACATCACGGCGGTGTTTGGGACCAATGTTTCCTTGTCTTTTACATTCCTAGCCTCAGATCTACCTCGCTTTATCAGTCTTTTTCATCTAGACTGTCTCTTCTCTGTTCCATGAAGGTTCTTCTGTCACTCTGGTTAGTTCATGCACCATTGTCTTGTGTGTGTGGTGTGTGGTTGTGTCTGGTAATATACTTAACTGTCTCGTTGCTCTGCAGGTGTTATGCTGGGGTTGATGCTGTGAGCCTAGCGTAGTGAGAGGACACACTACACCGTAATGACCCCCCACCTACACGCACACACACACACAGAACATAAACTGGAAAAAAAAAACAGTTCCAAAAAATGATGTTACAAAGTCCTAAAATATACTATAAGCACACAAGCATGGTTTTTACTGTATTTACTTCTATACTTCTACTCACTTTATATAATAAAGTGAGTAGGAGTAGACTTTCTATGATAAATATAATATAATAATTAGTGTCTGTTTTCATCGCTTGTCCGACAATTATTTACGAGGTGTCTCCCAAATGTTTTTTTGGTTTTATTAAATCATCTTTGTCTGTGTGTATTATGTTATTAGTTGCCTTATAACTACGAGACACATACGTATAAGGTGAAAATATGTAATGTGATCTACAAGTCATATATGCTATATTCAGATTTAATAATTGTAGTCTTACATTTCCATATAATTATTGTATTATATATATCTATATATTATCGATATCATTAATATTATATATTAGTTAATGAAGTATATATAATATAATAGATATTATATACATATATCTACTAACGTATATAAACTAAATTTTTTCTAAATCTTTATACAATGCAATTGGTTGCCATGGGTCATTTATAGTATACAATAATAAATATACACAGAGTTAACCACACATTATATTATGTAACAAAATCTTTTTATGTTTGGATGTGATTATCCAGCTTTTTATAGATCATTGAGCAGCGTTTAAATAGAAATAACGAATGAGATTATCAGATTTCCCAGTAGTCAGGTTTTTACATACATATTTTTTATATATTTTCTTTCTGTCAAATTATAGCTTATTTGTCTCTTGTTGATTTTTAGGACAAACTAATAACTGTTAAAGATTACTTATTAATATTCTCATTTTGTTTTCAAAAAAAGCATTTTAAGTACATTTTTGTTGGGTTTTTTGTATTGTTTTAGTCCTCTCGTCAATTAAATTAATAAATAAATATGAAAAAATATATTTAATAAAAAAACAAGTTTAACACACACTTAACTAATATACAGTCTTTGACCACACTTGTTAGGCACTTTCTTTTAGCGCCTACCTGCTCAACTAACATTTGTTTACTAGCTGACCCTTTTGTCTTTTTTTTGTCACAACTTTATCAGCCCACATCTTTGGTAACGTACAATTATGTTTCAATATATTGTTGAGAACATATTCATTTCGTTTTGTAGGAGGCCCTTGGTCTTCATCGTTCAAAGCGTCCAGTACCCATATATTTCTTTGGATTTCATCACAGAGCACTAATACCGCTAACCGACACTAGAAAATTAAATCATGAAGGCAATAACACCCCATTCAATCACACAGTCTCATAATTTCCCAATATAATCTTGGGATATAATAAGCTGTCTAAAACCTCTTGAATGAAGGCTGGCAGATTTCATTGCTTTAATATGGCATGCGGGTAATGGCATGGCTTTGTCAACGCGACCATCTCACTTGAGATCCTGCCTAAATGACACTGAGGAAATAAACAGCATATCACGGAGCCATTGATATTAATAATCATAAATGCTTTAGAACGAAAGTACACATCTAGTGATTTGGTTTTTGGGCCTTGGACCCGAGTGTGTAGTAGGGGTCTGTGTGCTTGAAATGACGAGGCTATTGTTGGATAAGTGTGTGGTTGGGGTCAGGTTCCTTTATTTCTTATAGCGTCACTCATTCATGCCACCGGAGTAGTGAGATTAAAACTGTCAACATAGTATGCGGGTAATCTGAGACCCCATACTACACACAGGTGGGGTGGGGGGGGGTGAGGCACACACACACGCCCCGTGCTTGAGTCATCCCTACACACACACACAGTCATATATACATTGCAGCACAGTAAAAATCTCTCCTTCGTATCTACTCTATCCACTCTGAGAAAACAAAGAGAGACCCTAAAGCTGTGTGTGCATGTGCCTCAAAGGTTTTATATCCATGGTTCAAAGCAGGCCATGACAACAAGAGCCAGAAAGTGCAAACACACAGACGCTCAGAACAAAACGCCTTGCGTTCACCCCCAAAATATGTGTTCCAGCCTCGAGGCTTTGGCAAAACACTGCGCGGTCAAATTAATAGTGCTGAAAACCTCCGTCCATTTCCTGCTCTGTAAGAAACCAATCCCCAGCAATCCATTAAAGCATATCTTAACACTAAATAACCTTTTAAAAGCCTGCTGGAGCATCCATGTGCTAACATGCTAATCTTCATGAGGAGGCCTCATAGCAGGACGTCAGCAGAAACATTGCTGTGCAAAATGAGCTATCATTGAAAAACATGAAGTAAACAAAGTACAGAAAAGCGTAGCTGGTGGTTCAAACAAATGTGCAGTCTGTTCTCTTTAACTGTTATTAAAAGGAGTTAATATAAGGATTAAAAGGAGACTTTTATGTTCCACAGAAACAGAAAGTGAAACAGATTTGGAACAACATGAGGATGGTAAGTAAATGATTCACTTGTAATATTTAAAATGGTTGATTTGTATTTTTTATTTTAACTTTTTTTGACAGATTTGAATTTTTATAATAAATAATATGTTTGTTGAATAATATTATATTATTTGTCATATAATATACATATTTATTTCGTTAGTAGAATATTTTATTAATAATTCACAATGCTAATTTACTGAGAAGTTATGCTTTCTTTCTTACTTATTAGAATATCAGTATCCTTATCTGTATCAGACCAGAATACTAATCTGTGCATTATCCCCAAAAATCCAGAGACATTTCTTAAAATATCTTCCCAAAGAAAACAGATATATAAAGTTTATGTAGAACAACATAATGAAATGATTAGGGTGAATTTTTATTTTTGGTTGAAACAATCCTTTAAAGATGCATAAAGCAGACACATGTCATCATTGAGCAATGAACAAGTACAACTTTGTGACGACTGCCGCTCTTTGTGCCGAAGAAGCACAGAAATATTATACATTATATATTACGGAACATATCTAAAAGTAAATAAATAAATAATACTTATTCGTTTTTTTCATATTATGCTAAATCCCTAAAACCTGGGGCTAGTCACACATTTTTCTCCTGTAAATATAAATAAATATATTATATGTGCGTGTGTGTGTGTGTGTGCTTGAGTGTGTTTCTATTAATCCTATTGATATGGAGACCATCAGCAAATTTGTTTAATATTTCAGTTCATGCCTGACTCAAACACAAAGTCTTAATCATATAACATCCTGATGAAGACTTAATTTAAAAAACAACACCTTCATTGACTGCCAGCATCACAGCTTGTTTAGAGGCCTAGTGCTGTCAACAGAACACTCCGCAAGAAAGACAAGGAAAGCAAATAAAACTGAGGAACAGAGACAGAGATTTGCCTGTCTGTAAGCTTGTAGATGGGATCAACTTTAAACCATAATTGCATTGAAAATGCTTCAACACAGCTAATAAAGACCTGCTGCGCACACACACACACACACACACAAAGCGTAACATGGGGCAGGGTGATGACAGCAGTGAAGTGAAGCAGTCATTTCCTGAGCACCATGGCCAGATGTCTCACACACTACGTCTCAGAAATCCCGCTCACACACACACTGGTGTGTAATAAGTCAGACATTTAGTTCTCATTAATACCAATACAAGGGTCACTCAGACACAGCTGCTCGGCAAAACTTCATTACGACGTCCCGCTAAAGGGCGAACCACACTATTTGTGGACAGAGTTGGATAAAACAACACAGAATGATGTTTTAGTGAGTGTTCTGAGTGGTGCGTGTGTGTCTGCATGTGATGCAGCGAGTGGCTTAATTACTGTGTGCTAACGAAAAGCTGTGTGTGAGTTTGTGAGCAACTCGGTGGGAACTTGCACGCTTGCTCATCTCACTCGTAATTGGTCACACCTCTAGGATGTGGGCTGTTGCTTGTGTGTGCGTGCGTGCATGTGTGTGTGTGTGTGTGTGTGTGTAAAAGCTAAAAGCACAGATTTTAGGGCCCAAATCAACAGAGTGCAACTGCAGTAAAAATCTCCTTAGAGATCAGTTGGTGTATAGTGGTTGTTATTCGGAATTGTTAGAGCGAATGATGTGCTAACGTGGATGTGCTGTTCCAGATGTGAAAATGTTAAACTTAGATAAATGCATCATTAATCATCTAAGAATGCGTGTGGATGTGAAAAATAGAGACTATTCTATTGCATATGGGAAAACTTGCATAAACCCCAGATGTTTGAGAGTCATCCATGTTTTGAGCCATCAGAATGTTTCTCTGTAGTTTCCAGAAGAGGGCACTAGAGAGAAACTCATCTTTTTATATTTCCTTAAACACTTTTATTAAACAAAATTATATATAGATATAGATGTAGATATAGATATAGAACATAGCTTTCTTTTGATTATAAACATGAGCGCTAGCGATCCTTTGTTTGAGTAACCATTTTTTCTGTTTTAATAAATACTGAAACATAGTTAATTTGTTCCTATACTTTTATGGCATATGTTTTTATTCCTTTTCTGGATGTCACTTGTCCTAATATAAAACTAGGCTTAGTATCTCATGGTTTCTAACGTCTAAACAGGCCAAAAATGAATCAAACAGCACAAAAGAGTTTATAAAGAGCACAAAAAACATACAAATTCATTGTTGTTAGGATTGGAACTGCACCGTAATCCTGTAACATAAATCATTTGACACAATTCATTTTGTGGTGACTGTAAAACTCACGCTAAAACAAGCCATTGCTGAATTAGCTCTTTCTTTAATGATTCACACTCTGAACAACACATAAAATGCAGCTTTTAAGTTTCGCTAGGAAATCATTTTAAAAGGGCAAACTTAGAACAAGAAAGGGGGTTTTGTTCTGTGCTTTTCATTAATTGCACACGAAAAAAAACTGTGTTTATACCCTTCATGCCTTGTTTCATGGCCATTCTGTCACTGGTTAGCAGCAAGCTGCGACAAAAGCATTCTTCATGCAAAAAACCTTCCCAAAAAATTACTTCCATGACATCCATCTCTCCATAAACGTCCCTGACTGTAAATTCACAATTATTTGACTCTCTCTGCCTCATTTTAAACACGCAGATTTTTTATTTTTTTTTACCACAATACCAGTGATTTCCTGCTCATATGGTCATCCATGCACCCAAAGTCAACAGCAGAGAGACCGTACAGCATAATGGATGTGTTTTATGGAAAGGGTGTTATATTAAGTTTAATAGCAGTGTGCGGTGGACTAATGGCTGCCTTTGGCTTCCCTCCTGAAAATAGAACTGAGGGTGGGTTTGGAGGGATTCCTCTGTATGTGGATGTCCGAGTGAGAGAGACATATATGGACAGTTCTAGATATAGATTATGCGGACAGATTGAAAAAGTGTGCGTGACACATGAAAACTGAATGGAATGAATGAAAGGGAAAAAGACCATTTAAAAGTCAATTTGTACATTTAGCTTCTTTGGCTTTTAATAAGTATTTGGGCGGCTAAATAGCTAAAGGTGGACTTAAAAAAAATATATATATAGATATATCTAGTTTAATTTTTATATATAGATATATATATATATATAAACCACACACACACACACCACACCTTTTATATTTGCAGAACTAAATGTTTCACCTCTCTAAATGTTTGGCAACCTGTGATCTGATGTTTACGCGATTTTGGCTTTGGGGTTTGAATGTGTGAATGGTCGATAATGGCCTATAATATATTGAAGCCCACTCTTAATTTAGAGGCAGTTTTAAAGGCGCATGAAGGCAAAGCAGTAAAATATTTCCCTGCACTGTGCTGAGCAACGCCTCTATCAACCTCCATCCCACCCTCCATTTAGAAAAACTTGCTTATTTTAAGAATTTTTAAAAAATGCTCTTCTGAAGGATTGACTCTTCTATCTATCTTCTTCAGCCCATTTCTCCATCTCTTTGCCTAGCTCCCTTTGTTTTCTTTCTTTAACTAACCTGCATCATTTTATCAGAAGTGACCTGAAATGAAGTGCTAAGTGTCGGGTTTTATTGAAAGGAAACAGACTGGAACAACACGTGTGTTTTCTCAGGCCTGTAAAGACTCCTCTGCTCCTCAGGCCAAATTCTTACATATGAATTACAACTTGTGTACTGATGAGTCCTCACTACAGACTCATACCTGCTGAGAGAGAGTACTAGAGCAAGAGAGATGAGTGATGGCTTGAAACGTACTGTTAATGAGCGTGCATGCATGCACGTGTGGTTGTGGGTTGCTGAATATATTCATTTAATGCCGTGTCGTGGTTTTAACCAACAATCTGGTCTTCAAGGGTTTTTTGTCTGGCGTCCAGTCAATTCTGTGTGCCCGGTTTTAATCCTGTTTACAGTATCTAAATGTGGTTTTCCTTCCACCAACAACTTCGTGGCAAACAGCAGTCATGCAAGCGGCCGTCTGCTCCACTGAACAAAAGATTCTTGCTAATCTGTCATTAACTGTAAATGAGTGTATGAAATTTTGTGAGAATGCCTTTCGCTGCAGGCACAGAAAAGTGTGTATAAAGATGTGTTTAGATTCCATATGTAAGCATATAAATACATAGAAAAGAAATATTACGTTTTTATTTAAGAAAGGGATTGATGAGTGATATAACATTAAAATATGTTCATTGTTATTTCCTCATATTTATTTGGTTGCACAAGTTAACTTGATAAACCACCTAAGCCCTCTTCCTTTACTTTCTCAGAAATTCTGCTTATTATCAAGAATCCGGTCCATGAACTTCCATCTTGCTTAGGCCATCCGAGTTCACTGCCTTTCCCATAGTTCATTGAGCTCTCGCACTACACATACTGTTGCACATCACGACTTCCCGGACTAACAGGTAATCCCATCTCGTCCAGTGCACTGATTGCCCTGATCAGCACGATTGCCACCTGTTAACACTACTGTATCTGCACGCCATCTGTTTCATATCACGCCCTCACTATTTAACACTCACTCTGAACCCTTCCCTCTGCCGAGTATTGTGGCTGTGCAACCCCCATTCTCGCGGATATAGCTACAATCGCTATCAGCAGCCCTCTTAGTTTCCCAGCTTAGCCTTAGCCGGTTTCTCAGTCCCTGATCTTCGCCTGTTTTTCCTGGATGTCTCCCTTAGTCCTCGTCCCTTCTGATTCTGTTTCCAGTTCATCTACGCTACCTACCCTCACGACCAGTCTCGTGGTCCGTTTGCCCCGCCATTACCTGTCGTCCATTAGCTGAACCCATGCCTGCTTTAGTACCTCAGTTCCTGTCTTGCCTCCTAATAAACACGCTTGGTCATATGCGGATCGCAGTCTCACGTCTCTTCACTCCTACACACTTATGCTATCTTTCTCCTAAGAATACTGCCCCTAGGTTTCATTTTGTAATATAATGCAAATCTTCAAATGATTACCTTTTATGCGTTTGTCGTCCAATATATTTTTTGGGGAAGCCGTGCTAATATGCGTATGGCATCTTCACCAATATGCTGTGTCAGAATCAGGCCTGCCTGTGCTCTCACTTTCTGGACCCGGCCCTCCGGAGGGTCACTCGTCTTCCCCAGTAGCTTACGTTCATTGGACTACAATTTCCCAGACACCCATAGTCCCCTGGGGCTGATTACGGCACGGTGTTCCCCTTACCTCCTATTTAAGCAGCTCCCAGTCTCTCTCTGTTTGCAAAGTCTTGTATTGCCCCGGCTACATTTCTAAGCGTTTATCCCCTGTCTTGACATATCTTGTGTATTACCTTGGACTGTTAATACTAGTCTGATTCTCTGCCGCCTGCCCCGACCCCTGCTCTGCCTCGGTTTATTCTCCTGGATTATCCCTTACGGTACGTGAAGCTGCGTTGCGTGACTACTGCACGGTTTACTCTTGCCTGTAGTTCTAATAAAAGCTGCGACACTGGCTCTCCGCACGAGCCTCTGTGTCTTCAGCTACTAGAAGACTCGGGCAACACCATGTAACCAGCATGCGATTTTTCTCAGCTGACCCCCCGAGGTTTTCATTTCTGCCCTACATGCCTACCAGTTAGCGTCTCATCAGCAACACTGCAAAAACGCCTCCCACCATCACTCAGCTCCAGAGAGATGTGTGAGTGGGCGCTACAAGCCTTTTGCGTCGTGTCACACTCTCTACGCCGAGCAGTCCGTTCCATTCCTGGTTTCGTTCTCAAGCGTCCCACCCCTTGACGTCTTGGGCAGTTACCAGCCCACTTCTGGCTTATCCCATGAAGTATTTTGCCGGCTCACCCGAAAGTGTAAGACGGCTTTGTGTAGCTTTACAAATGCTCCCTGTTGTAGAGCACCTACCGCAGCGTTCTACCCCACCGACGATGGCGAGTCGTTTTCATGTTGTTGCTCTTGTACTTGGACGAGCGCTTGGGCTGGGCCACTGCTGCGTGGACAGGAGACGGCTGTCTTCCCATCATTTGACTGTTTTTCCTGAGACGATTTCTCGTGCGCGACGGTATTCTAGCATATCAGGGCTCGGCGGAAAGGACGAGTGAACATTCTACGCACTCTTCGACAGGACGAAGCACCTCAGATTATGCTCTCTCATTCGCACTCAAGCGGCACAGTCAGGATGGGAGGATGAACCACTTAAACTGCTGTATCGCAAGGGACTCACGGGCGAGCTACAGTCAGAGCTCGCCTGCTGTGATGAGGGGAGGTCCCTCGAACAGTTCATTGAGCTCTCCATCCGCATAGATAACCTGATGCGGGCACGACGTTCTTCTCGTCCATTTCCTGGGTATCCTCCAGCGGCCACAGCTCCCGTTGAATCGGAACCCATGCGCCTGGCAGTATTGGTTTTCCTTGAATTTGCCATCTTTCGCCTCACCGATGCGGAACGAGAGAGAAGAATGCGGAATCGTCTCTGTCTCTACTGCGGTCTATCCGGCCATATGAGAGCTTCCTGTCCCACCCGACCATCTGCTCGAAGTTACACTACAGTGAGTGCCACTCCTGATTCCATTAACTGTTTAGTTGTTCCCATTGCTCTAACGTTTAATGATACGTGCACTGAGATCGTAGCATTGATAGATTCGGGGGCTGCGGGGAATTTCATTGACATAGGGTTTGCTAATACTCATAACTTCCCTCTTGTTCCATGTGAATCCCGGGTGGCAGTGGCAGCCTTAGATGGACGTCCTCTGGGCACAGGACAGATCAATTTCATAACCCAGGATCTGTGTCTGCGAACTGGCATACTTCACATCGAAACCATCTGACTCTTTGCTATTGACTCTCCTCTGAATTCCATCATCCTTGGTCTGCCCTGGCTAGAGAGACGCAACCCCCGGATCTCATGGACCACTAAGCAGATCCTATAGTGGTCTGACTCCTGCCAACGGAACTGTTTACTCACCAGCCTAATGCCCTCATCTCCCCGACCAGCCCAGATATCAGATGATTCACCGGTTCTGGGAATACCCTCTGAGTACCATGACCTTGCTGATGCTTTCAGTAAGACCAAGGCCTCGCAACTTCCTCCTCACCGACTCGGTGACTGTGCGATCGATCTTCTTCCAGGATCAAACACCATTAGAGGCAGAGTTTTCCCCCTATCACAGCCAGAGTCCGAGGCCATGAAGGCATATATTGAGGAGGAACTGTCAAAGGGGTTCATTATACCATCCACCTCACCGGCATCAGCTAGTTTCTTCTTTGTCAAAAAGAAAGAGGGAGGTCTCCATCCATGCATTGATTACCGCAGTCTAAATGAGATGACAAATTCCGGTACCCTCTACCTCTAGTCCCAGCAGCCTTGGAACAACTGCGGACGGCCAAATATTTCACCAAGTTGGACCTTTCCGTCTATTGCCACATCTTATTCGCATTTCGGGAAGGAGACGAGTGCTAAACGCGCTTTCTCACTATCGTGCATTGGCTCTATGAATACCCTCTCTGCTCATGCCGTTCGGCCTGGTTAACAGTCCTTCAGTCTTCCAAGCTTTCATCAGCGATGTTTTCCGGGACATGCTGAATCGGGGGGTCATAGTCTATATAGATGATTTCTTGATCTATTCGGATACCCTGGACTCACATGTGCAGCACGTGCGGGCTGTACTTCAGAGGCTCATTGACAACCAGCTTTATGCCAAGATGGAGAAATGTGAGTTCCACCATACAGTTACTTCTTTTCTTGGTTACATCATTAGCGCTGAGGGTGTAGCTATGGATGACAGGAAGGTACAGTCTGTGCTCAGCTGGCCTCAACCGATGACTGTAAAGGAACTACAGTGCTTCTTGGGCTTTGCAAATTTCTATAGACGTTTCATTTGTGACTTCAGCACCATTGCAGCACCTCTCACCTCCATGCTAAGGGGAGGGAAGCGTAGGCTTCTTTGGTCACCATCAGTCACCGGGGCTTTTCAACGACTAAAGGAACGCTTCACCTCCGCGCCCATTCTTCACCATCCTGACCCTGAGGTAGAGTTCTTCGTGGAGGTGGATGCTTCCAACACGGGCATCGGAGCTATACTCTCTCAGCGGCAGGGTAATCCTTCCAAGCTCTTTCCCTGTGCCTTCTACTCTCGTAAATTCAACTCTTCGGAACAGAGCTATGATGTGGGAGATCGGGAACTTCTAGCCATAAAGGCAGCCTTGGAGGAATGGTGTCACTGGTTGGAGGGGGCCAAACTTCCCTTTGTTGTTCTGATGGATCATCGCAGCCTTGAGTACCTCAGAGCGGCCAAACGACTCAATCCACGGCAGGCTAGATGGTCTCTCTTCTTCACACGTTTCAATTTCAAGGTAACCTATCGTCCTGGATCAAAGAATTCTAAAGCTGATGCGCTCTCCAGGCAGTTCGAGGAAGTTCAGATCCCTCCTTCCAAGGAACCTATAATTCCCTCTAACCTCATTCTCGCTCCTGTTCAATGGGACATTATGACGGAAATTGCAGAGGCCCAGATCAGTGAACCTCCTCCGCCAGAATGTTCCCCCGATCGCACTTATGTTCCCACCAGCCTTCGTCATCGTGGGATGCAATGGGTCCATAACTCCCCCAGCGCAGGTCACCCCGGGATAACAGCCACCATTCAACTCATCTCCAACCGGTTCTGGTGGTCCACTCTCCAGGCAGATACCATTAAGTTTGTTCGTCAGTGTACTATTTGTGACATCTCCAAATCTTCCCACCAGCGCCCAGCAGGTCTTCTTCAGCCACTTCCTGTTCCCCAGCGGCCATGGTCACACATAGCTATAGACTTTGTCACTGATCTCCCCAGCTCAAGGAACTATACCACCATCTTAACGGTCATTGATCGTTTCTCGAAGGCATGCCGTCTCATACCTCTGAATAAACTGCCCACAGCCTTTGAAACTGCAGAGGTACTCCTCAAACAGGTCTTCCGTTTCTACGGACTTCCTGAAGACATTGTCTCGGACCGTGGTCCTCAGTTCACTTCCCGAGTTTGGTCCGCGTTCTGCCAACACCTCAATATTAACGTCAGCCTCACTTCTGGATACCACCCACAGTTGAATGGTCAGGTCGAGAGATTAAACCAGGAATTGACCCGCTTTCTGCGTGCCTACTTTCATCAGAATCAGAGTCTGGAGTCGTTTTCTTCTGTGGGCGGAATACGCACAGAATTCTCTCCACAAACCATCCACCGGCCTTACGCCTTTCCAATGTGTATTGTTTCCAACCACCCCTGTTTCCCTGGTCCAGAGAACCCTCAGAGCTCCCTGCCATCAACAACTGGCTCCAACGAAGTGAGGAGACATGGAATACTGCTCATATGCACCTCCAACGCGCCATCCGCAGGGTCAAGGAACAGGCAGACCGTCACAGGAGGTCAGATTCCGCTTACACCCCAGGACAATGGGTCTGGCTCTCCACAAGAGAACTTCGCCTTCGGCTTCCGTGCAAGAAGTTGAGTCCCAGGTACATGGGTCCATTCAAAATCATTAGACAAATCACACCTGTATCTTACCGTTTGGCCCTTCCCTCTAATTATCGTATCTCACCCACCTTTCATGTTTCCCCGCTTAAGCCCGCTGGTGGTCCGAGAGGAGAGAGGGACCAGGAAGAGGCAGTGAACGAGAGTCCCCCTCCCATCATCGTGGACGGCGAGGAGGCATACCAGGTACAGGATTCCTTGACTCCCGACTTCCGGGGCAGGTTACTGCCAATAACCCATTGACTGGGATGGGTATGATCCCGGGGATATCGGTGGTTAATCCTCAGGCTATCCTTGCCCCTTCACTGCACCATTACTGAATCCGCGAACCCATCCTCGAAACCACCCGGCCCTGCTCCAATGGAGGCCTCTGTCCGTTTTCTTCTCAGCTTCAAGGAGCCACTCGCAGGGGGGGGGGGGCTCTGTAACGAATCAGGCCTCTGTGGCTCTCTCTGACGGCCTCCGGAGGGCACCCTCTCCCAACTACTAACGTTCATGGACTACATTTCCCATACACCCCATACCTGGGACTGATTACTGGCACAGGCGTTTCCCTTTAGCTTCCCCATTTAAGCAGCTCCCAGACTCTCAGTATTCACAAAGTCTTGTATTGCCCCGGTTACATTTCTGAGCGTTTATCCCCTATCTTGTCATCTCTTGTGTATTACCTCAGACTGTTCTTACTAGTGTGATTCTCTGCCGCCTCCCCCGACCCTCGCTTTGCCACTGTTTATTCCCTTGGATTACCCCTGCTCTACGTGACGCTGTTGACTGAATACTGCCTGTTTTACTCTGCCTGCTATTCTAATAAAAGCTGCAAATGGATCCGCGACCATGCCTGTTCTTTTGGGGAACAAATATTAAACATCAGCGTACAATGGGCAGTTGGTAATCATATAAATATTAATACACACACAAATGATGTGACGTGACGTGACCTGACATGTGGCCAAGTATGGTGACCCATACTCAGAATTAGTGCTCTGCATTTACCCATCCAAAGTGCAACACATGCACCACAGCAGTTGACACACACACACTGTAACCACATAAATACGTACCCTGACATGGGCAGCCATTATGCTGCGGTGCCCTTCTCAGCAGGTTGGGGTTATCGTCCTTGCTCAACAAGGGCACCTCAGTCATGGTATTAGAAGGTGGAAGGCGCTGTACATTCCCTCCCCTCCACTACAAATCCCTGCCTGTACGAGACTCGAACCCGCAACCTTTTTTGGGTTACGAGTCCGACTCTCTAACTCTCTCATTAGGCCGTGACTTCCCCCATAAACACACTGCCCCGTGTCCGATAATAATATTACAACCACATATACTGTATTATAACAATATTTGAATTATATTTAATAATAATATGCATATATTTGTTATTTATTTATTTTCGGATAAAACTAAACTTGCTGCAAAATGTTTTGTGTATATTTGTATTTTTGTTTAAATTGGCCTTAAACATGTGTTTTGTGTGTATGTTTAAATGCAGTGCCTTATAAACTCCTCTGTTCCTGGTCTTTCTTCTTTTTTCGGCACATGGTTTCAAGATACGGTCGGCCATGCCACATCAAACCTGAACTCAGCAGCTGGCCGTGTGTGATAGTTGCCAAGGAACCAGTATTTAATAAAGTCATTGGGTCTAAGATGGGAAAGAAACCGCAGCTCAACTCGAAGCATGAGAAATCGACAAATGCCACCCCCACATTCGCATTCGCTTTTCTCTCACTCTCACTCAGTGAACACTGTTCTGCTGCTGTAAACACATCTATAAGAGAAGTACCATGACACTGCACTGCCAACCTCTGCCAATAATTCAGGATGGGAAATGCTTCATTTAGATAGAACAAACATGAGAGATGTGCGTATTTAGCTCTGCTTTACAGTGTATGTATGTGTGTGAGTGAGTTTTCACTGTCTGATATTTCTGTGTGTTATGTTGTTAATGGCACACCTTGTTTGCCAGGCAGAAACAGCCAATTAAAAGTAACTTGTGTTAAACTGGGTCCATTTTCAGTCGTATGCCTCCAGGACCCACAAAAACAATCTTCAATGTGTGAGTGTGTGTCTGTGTGGGATGGGGATTTACACCTTACTAATGATGTGTGAGTTTAATACTCGTAGCTGTTTTCAGCTTCACATGCAACAGGTTAACACCTTCAGTGCCACGGCTGGTGAACAGAATGTACACTCTGAATTGTGTTTTTACACTATAACAAATGTTATAACAAATATGAGCAGTAAATCTGGACATTTTATAGCTATTCGTTATTATAGATCAGAAAACTAACCCGTCATTTTTAGCAATTTTTTAGTACCGTTTTGTTGTTTGAGTTCTATAACTAAAGAACATATTTTGAGATCAACAGCTTCTTATGTGATTTACAGTGGGGCAAAAAAGTATTTAGTCAGCCACCAATTGTGCAAGTTCTCCCACTTAAAAAGATGAGAGAGGCCTGTAATTTTCATCATAGGTATACCTCAACTATGAGAGACAAAATGAGAGAAAAAAATCCAGAAAATCAAATTTTAGGATTTTTAAAGAATTAATTGGTAAATTCCTCGGTAAAATAAGTATTTGGTCACCTAGAAACAAGCAAGATTTCTGGCCCTCACAGACCTGTAACTTCTTCTTTAAGAGGCTCCTCTGTCCTCCACTCGTTACCTGTATTAATGGCATCTATTTTAACTTATTATCAGTATAAAAGACACCTGTCCACAACCTCAAAACAGTCACACTCACTCCCAAACCTCCACTCATCCAGACCAAGAGCTGTGTCACGGACACCAATACAAACATTGTAGACCTGCCACCAGCTTGGGAAGACTGAATCTGCATAGGTAGTCAGCTTGGTTTACGAAATCAACTGGGGTGAGCAATTCATTACAAATGGGAGACATACCAGACCACGATAATCCTCCACTCAATCCGGGGCTTCCACGCAAATCTCCACCCCTGTTGGGTCAAAATGATCACCACGCACTGTGAGTCATAATCCAGAACTCACACGTGGGGACCTATTGACGTGACCTGCAAAGTACGCTCTCTGGGGATCCAAAGTAAAACAAAATGCTTCCATCGAGTAAACACAGCTGCGCCCCGTGCCCCAAGGACATCACATGCTTCTGCCAGACGTGTCCCCCTCGCCTAAGCCTAGTTACATGTCCATGCGCCGTTCTGAAGTGTTTTGGCTAGCGAGCATTTGGATGCTCCAGAAGAGATTGGTAGAATGCTCCTATTCATAATAAACCAAAATATAACTTTTATCGGTAAAAACCTCAACTTGTCGGTTTTGGAGGAGAAAGAATGCTGAGTTGCCTCCAAAGAACACCATACCTACTGTGAAACATGGGGTGGAAACATCATGCTTTGGGGCTATTTTTCTGCAAAGGGACCAGGACGACTGATCCGTGTAAACGAAAGAACGAATGGGGCCATGTATCCCATGTATTTTGAGTGAAAACCTCCTTCCATCCGCAAGGGCATTGAAGATGAAACGGGGCTGGGTCTTTCAGCATGACAATGAACCCAAACACACAGCCCGGGCAACGAAGGAGTGGCTTCGAAAGAAGCATTTCAAGGTCCTGGAGTGACCTAGCCAATCTCCAGATCTCAACCCCATAGAAATACTTTGGAGGGAGTTGAAAATCCGTGTTTGCCCAGCACAGCCCTCCATAAACATTCAGCTGCTCTATAACTTAGAATCTGCCCTGGATGAATGGTTCCAAAATTCCCTAGCACAGTGTTGATCAACCTTGTGAAGACTTACAGATTACGTTTTGACCTCTGGCTGGCCAACAAAGGGTATGACACAAAGTATTGAGATGATATTTCTGTGTTATTGACCTAAATACTTATTTTCCCCATATTTGCAATAATTCTTTACAAAAATCCTACAGATGTGATTTCTTCGTGATTTTTTTTCCTCATTGTGGCTCTCATAGTTGAGGTATACCTATGATAAAATTACAGGCCTCTCTCATCTTTTTAAGTTTGAGAACTTGCACAATTGGTGGCTGACGAAATACTTTTTTCCCCACTGTATGTGACAAGTATTGAGACTGATGCTGAATGGGATCACAAAATATATCTACTATCACCCGTGGTTAGCTCATCTATTTATTTTATGTTGTATGGTCTAACACATCATGTCATCTTCTTTGATATAGTTTTTAGGCCTTTTTTGACATATTCAGAAATGCATTCGGATCATTTCCGTATGTCAGTTTATTCCGAAATTTTTAAAGAATAAAAACTTGGGGGAATGAACTTTCACATTTCTTGTTTCATCTCTTAGAGTTTCCAACTCCAAAATATTTTTTTTTACATTTTGAAATTTATATTGAATATTCAATCATCATTTAGTCATGCTCACATAGTCAGACATAATTTTTTTATTTTGTTGCAAAATGTAACAATATTATTTATTGCTAGCTCGTTCTTAAATTCTTGATCTGCAAGTCATTTAACTTTTTCCGCATATAATTACATTATATTTACATCGTGATCATATACTACATAGCTATCGCACTTTTTGAATTGCTTGCATGGACGGAAAATCCAAACTATATTATCAGCAACCTCTAATCTTACTAATGCTGACTAATGTACATGGGCGACTCTCATTATATTATCACATGCAACATCATGATTCTCTGCGTATATAAGATACTTCTATTTATTGTACAAAAGATCCATTGGTATTCGTAAAAAGCGCTTACTACCAGTACACATAATTAAACTTCGATTATTAATACCCAACCGCATAGGATAACTCAGCAGAAACTAGATTTAATCTCTCTTGAATATAAAAAAATACTAAATGACCATTGAGAAACATTAGCTAAAGTAGTAAATTGGATAAAAGTCAGTATTATATGTTAAGAAACACTTAGCTCTATGTACACTTGTTCTATTTTCAGATTCTGTTTAGAAAGGAAGGAAGGTAAATTCTGTTATTGGAATCAGGTCACTGATTAAATACAGTGAGGTTAAATGGAGTAAGACTGGCTGCGAGGAACATCGTTAGCACAATGGCATGACGGACTCCAGTAATTAGGGGGTGTGGCTTCACATCACCAATCACCCTGCTGTGTTTGGTGCTTCCTGCTGATTTACAATGTGCAGACTAAGATGTGGCTGTTTTAGCAGGTCATAACTCGCAACACACACATACACAGACACATTGGCTAAATGAGTGCCAAGTGCGCACACACACACAGGCTTACGGATGCCAGACACACACACCCTCCACACCGGCTTCACCTGGCTGTTTTTTGTTCCGTCTCACACTTTTCCTTCCTTTGCAAATCCCAGAGTGAAAACAGAGGCCAGTATACCAAGTCCTCGTGAATAGCTGGACAGTGACCCGGGCTGCAGGGAGCTGAGGAGAAAAAGAAGAAGAGGGGTAATGAGGCTACAGCTTCATGTTGTACTGGTGTTAATGTGCTGATCGGTTGTTTTGTTGCTTCAGTAGCAAACTGAGTGAGGGGAAACTTTAAAAAAAATAATGCTCTTTAAAGATAATTTAACATGGATTCTTAAAAACTATATTAATACATACTGTATAAGGAATATATAATTAGTCTTTAATTAATGTGGATTGCAATATAGTAACAAAATTGTAATTAATAAAAATAAATAAATTGAATAAAACAACAGTAAAACATTTTTAATTCTTAATTTTTTTTAAATAAAATTTACATTTAATTAAGTGAAAATAATATACATTCCAAAATTTGGGTTGGGTAAGATTTTTTTTCATTTAAATAACAAAAAAAATTTGACTTTTACAGTGTTTCAAAAGAAATTCCAACAAAATGCTGTTCTTTTGATTTGTATTTATCACAGCTCACAACAAAAATGTTTCACATTTACCACCTGTTTTTAACATTGATAAAAAAGATAAGGAATACATTTTAGATATTAAAATAAAAAAACACTGATTTTAAATTATTTTAAAATATATAATTTTTAATAAGATTTCCACAGTGAATTCCTTTTTTATTTGAACTTAGAGAGTTAAAAAATTGTCTTAAAATCATTTAAAAATCACACTGCCTCCAAATATACACCAAGAGTAATAATTGTAATAAACTTCACTATTGCAGTTTTACTGTATTTTGATCAAATAAATGTTGGAGCATATTAGACACTTCCTTTTTAAAAACACACACACACACCAAAAGTCAAACACTCAAATGGCTACCTCTATACTAGCAAGCAAATAGTGTAACTAATTAAAAAAATATAACAAAAATAAACTGTTCTTTACAAGACATCCAAGAACATATTAAACCATTTTATCAGGGAACCCCCTCTGATGTCAAACAGTCATTCCTTAGTTTAAAGTGCCCATTTCTTTGTAAATTCTTCTTTCAATTCTATAGGGCTGATTTTAATTTCAAACTTCCTCCTTTGGGAGACACATGATGGGAGGGTTACTCTTTAAGCGTGAGTGTGTGTCTGTGTCTCATCTACTCATCTAAATAAACCCCAGGGTGAAGAGTCGACAGCACTGCAGGTGGAAGGCTAAGGATCACAGACCACACACACAGAAAAACATATGATGATCAGGCATACTTTGTTCATTCACACAAAAGTTCCTTCTTAACAATTTAAGCCCAGTCCATGCCCATAAAATGTAAACGAGACAGATCATTATGACAATGAGATCACTTATTTTCTAGCTTAGGCACGAGCTTCTATGCACACATGCTTACACACACACCCCCCACACACACACACACACACACACACACACACACACACACACACACGCCACACCCCACTACACCACAGCCAAACGCCCTGCATATCATACTCTCCTCGGTGAATTCTCCGCCATCATGCTTAGTGCTCATAACGAGTTCGTTTCGAGTTCGAGGTGATTTCCAACTGCCCAAGGGCGCGCTGTGAACTCCACCCATGGAGTTCACGTCTGTGAAACGACTGCTTCAAGAGCTGGTTAAAATTCTTATGTTTTATTACTCCTTTCTCTCACAGAGCTGTTGACAAAAAAGAGAAGAAAGCAGGGAGAAGTGCGATGTCGAAAGCCAGAAGTAATTCCGCATAGACGTTTTACGATGGAAACTTCAGCGAAATGTAATTTCAACGCTCATTCACTCCAGAAAGAAAAATCCCATATTATATGAGAGAGAAAAAGTGTGTGTGTGTGTGAGAGAGAGAAAGCGAGTGTGAGAGTTGGGAGCACTGATCAGTCTGTGGAGTATTAGAGCAAATTATATCTCAAATACACTTTTCTCTCACCTTTCCTTTAATATATTCAGTGTTCAGCTTTGCCACTCAACAGCATATTTTCTGTTGGAGGTTGAGCAGTTGAGAGCGGCCAGAGCGTCATCTGCTATGAACTAAAGAGGCCCTGAGTGGAGAAACAGTCGAGTCATAAAGGACAGTCAGGATCAGCTGAACCCTGCTTACTAGAGACCAGAGACAAAGTGTTTGACATGATTTATGACTGCTGGACACCCAGAAGAATCTAACATGATTTTATGGCACTGTTAAAAACCAGGGCTTTGGATCATTCTGGATCACAACATTTTATTTCATTCTTTTTAAGATTTCAAAATGCTGGTTTCTTTTGTTAATATATTTAACTTATGTATGGGATATAATACTAAGATATATATTTCAGATATAATAATAATAATAATTTAATAACAATATAATTAAGTTTTTTAAATTAATAATTACTATTAAGAATTATTATAACTAAATAATTTTACAATTAATTGGTATTATTATTATTTTAAAAATGTCCGATTGCACTAGAACATCTTTTTTTGCCCTATTTCAGTATGAAAATAAATAGCTTTAGAATTCAATTTTGAATTCTAAAAGACTTCGAATTTTGAACAAATTAAAATGAAGAAACATTTAATATTCTGCCTGATTTTAAAGTAAAAACAAACTAAATATTTCACTGAATTATGCTGATAATACAATTTCTAATAACAATTTGTGTATAAAAACAGAAGCATTTTCACTAGTGGTTTTGGAACTCACTGTATATTACAATTATTTTAAGAATAAAAAAACGGAATGTTTTGAACAACTTTTGAAAACGGGCTGTTTTTACTGTGTGCTGACATTCCATTTAATGTCTGATGATGGCGCCATGCAGCCAGCATGAGGTGATCTGGGAAGGCAGCCATTCTCTGTCTTCAAACATGTCATTAATGTTCTCTGGCTCTTACTCTCTCAGCAAGGTCAGAAGTGACTGCAAGAGTCTTCTTTTTGCTGTCAGGAGTATTCCTTTTGCTGGCTCAGTCCAGACAAACAAATATCACTACACTATCCACCTAATAGCCATCAGATGTGAAGTCAAGGACCAAAAACATGCGAAGGTAAACAACAACAGTTGTAACACAGACAGCAAAATGGATATTATGAGTAACAAACGAATCATCAGCACTTTGGAACGCCAATGTACAAACCAAACCCAAGCTGTCTGGCAACTTATTTGGATTCATCCATCAAATAAAAGCCACCACACCGCCGTCTCCTCGCTCCTTGGTTATCCACACAACATTATCTTTCAATGCAAATTAATTTAGTCCCCACGGGGCCACCATAGACTTCCTGTAGCCGGTTGAGTGTGATATGAATAGAAAGAGAGGACAGAACTGCAGCTTTTCTATCATATTTCAGCACAGATCCCGAGTTCTCACCACAGGGCCATGTGACGGCGAGGGTTGCCTTGTTTTTACAATGCGGCTTCGCTCTTCCACTGATTTGATTTATGAAATGATCAGGGGGGAATAAAATGATCCCCCTCCCCACTGAGAGTCTGTCCACAGGTTCAGTATGAAATGAATTATGCCCAGACCACAGCAGCACAACAGTGTGATCAAGCACAACTACGAGACAGTTATTATCAGAGAATCCACCACATGAAATAATACGCTTCAGCATAAAACACAGTGCCTTTCAAACAAATAAGAATTAAACGTGAGAAACATTAAACACTCGTAAGACTATAATTACTCTGTCTCATTCAGAAACCGTTCAGTCCAACTACTATGCTTGTGCGAGTCTGAAATCACTGCCAGACGTCTAAATATGGTAGTCTGCGAAATGGCTGGATATTGGCAGCAGAGGCTTAAATCCAAGCAAGGACCAAAACAAAATGTAGATTGACCCTGACACTTCCAAATGGGTCATTTAAACATATGACTCAAGTTTTTTTCCTGATTAAAAAATACTTTCTGCTGCCGTGTTTATATATACATTTAAATAAGCATATGTTTAAATGATCCATTTGGACATGTCAGGCTCAGTTATATAAACACTACTGTATACACTAGTTATATGTACACTACCATTTGAAAGTTCGGGGTTAGTAAGATTTAAGTTTCTTACACTCACCAAGACAACTTTTTTTTTTCAATCAAAAATACAGTTTAAAGTAATACTGTGAAATATTAATTACAAATTAAAACAACTTTTGTATTTTAATATATTTGTTGAAAATGTAATGGATTTTGTGATAGAAAACTGTATTTTTAACAGTCTTCCATGTCACATGATCCTTCAGAAATCATTCTAATATGCTGTTCTGATGCTCAAGAAACATTTCTCATTATCAATGCTGAAAACAGTTGTTCTGCTTATTTCTATGGAAACCATGATATAATGGTCCAAAAGAACAGCATTTATTTGAAACAGAAATGTTTTGTAACATGATAAATGTCTTAACTGTTACTCTTAATCAACAATGCATCCTTGCTGAACAAAAAAAGAAAATTATATATATCCACATTGTCACAAAATATTTAATGTTGTTTACATGAGTGTTCCTGGTACGATGTCTAAACTAAATAGTTTATTACTCCAAGTGTGTCTCCGTTTTGACGGATATTTTCCCCTTGTAAGAGATTTTGCTGAGGCGTATATAGATTTGGCAGGAAATGAGAGCTGGAAAAAGCCTGCTTTGTGTTTTTTAACGCTGCAGATTAAATTGGTTTAGACAAGCAGCATGCCAATGGTTCTTAGTGTAATGACAGGGATTTTATTTGGTCAAAACTCTGTCATCAATTTGTTGACATAAATATGTATTTAGATGGCCAGTTTTTTTATTACAAACATACATTTTGGGGGGGTTCAGCACGGCCTGATGATGTTTGAAAAGTTGCAAATGCTGCGCAAGTTCTTGCTACAGTCTGAATTGTAAATGGTGAACTAAATGGCTGTTTACGGATTGAGTGCAATTACGCTATTATACGCGATAGCCTTGTGATTACATCCAAGAGTGAAATGTGTTGGACAAGCGCAGATGTGCAAATAGTTATTTGGTTGTTTGTCAAAACTTCAAGAGCAACATTTAAAGTTAATTAGTGAGTGCTCACCACAGGCAATTAGAGGTGAATAACAATCTGAAGAAGGACACATACACAAACACGAGCCCTGACAAACAGGTTTACATGCACAATACATTAAATTCTCATTCATTTCATCACTTTCGCCACATGCTAACACACAGTCAGGTAATATAGTGCATCATAAATACACAAACACGCATGAGGTCTTGTTTTGTCTCGTTATGTTCAGCTGTGTTTTTGATAAACACTGCAGCATTAGCCCATAAAGACTGATCACCTCACATTGTTTGGCTTTATCTTTCACAGTCATTTACTCTCGTACACCCTAACATCAAACATACTTCATCTCTTCCTCTCGCTCTCTTTAGATTAAAACCCAACCGCAGCCTCTAATGACTGCAGTGACCAAGAATAATGACATACACCTGTTTCAACTTTTGTCCACTTGATTTTTTGAAGTCATACTCAATGGAAACCAAAACTAACAGCGCTGGATGTTTGCTTTTGTTCTAGAGTCTCACTAATAAAAAAATCTAAACGCATTGGTTTGGCTGACAAGAACCCATCATCTTTGACCACATGTTGAGATGAATGCTTTTGAACTGGTGAGTTCTGGCTGATTAAGTGATGGCATCATTGAGAGAAGAAGGTTTATAGGAGTGACCATATGGCGTAACGTGTGTGTATGTGTATATGCATGTGTTTTCTGGGGGTGCGAGTGTTTTGTGACCACATGTGAAAGTAAAAGAAACAGCACAACTGGACCTTGTTTTTTTTTAAATGACCCTGCAGAAATGTGTCGTCTCATGCTTCTTCATTCTAACTTCATTCTAACAGAACGTCCAAGTCATGCCAGTCCAGCTGGTGTTTACGATGCCATTCCATCCTCGAATGTTCCAAACATTCTGTGCACAGCCCAATAAAGAACAACTCTAAAAATGTGCCTGTTTAAAAATAAAACTGGTGTTGGACTAGCATGAAACAAGAGCTGAGATTTAGGTTTACGGGCTCTCTTAAAGGTTGTCTGTGATGACAGCTGATTGGCTGAAGGATGATGAAACATGATTGACAATGATAAGGAGTGGAATGGCACAACTGGAAACAGCGTTGGGGTGGCTATGCCAGTGTTGGGCCAGCCATAGCCAGTTAAAGGCTCTAATGTGGCAGTGGTTTCATGGTGGTTGGCTTGGAGCAGCAGGAAAGGGAATAAAGGGGCTTATAAAACAGGAAGAGAGAGAGAGAGAAAGAGAGAAAGAGAGAAAGAGAGGGAAATGGGACAGAGGTAAACAACTTTGTCTCTTTTTCCTATTTTTTCCTATGTCTCTTTGAAGTCCATATGATGTAAAAGCATATATTATATACAGTATATTAGGGCTGGGTAAAACATATCGATATCTCGATTTTAATCTATTCTCATTTTTACAGAGCGATATTGATTCTTAAATCCCAAGAATCGATTATTCTAGCCTGTTTTCAGTTAATGGCTGGAACATTGAAGGGCACCTCAGATCACTAAATGCCCCAATCACCACGCCCCCCTTTTGTTTGGTACTTTTAATACGACCAAAGTCCTCAGTTTCCAAATCTGTCCATTGTATTGTAGCTTTCAAACAATAAATGACAGTGTGGCGCGTTTAATGTGGCCTTTATGTGTCAGTTCACAGACGCGCAACGTGAGGAGCACGTGAAATAATCATCTCCTCCACGTTAATACAGTTGCCAGCACAACATAATCATGACAAACATCGAAAAGGTAAGTTAAGAAACCACAACTTTACAATATGTCTCCTGTCCAGGTAAATCGATCAATCTGTGTTGCAGCGCACAAAGACGTCATATACAGCTGTAGCGTCTCGACCAATCTGTCACACTAATTTTTATTTGATTTAACATATCAATTATTCATTAGGTTAACAAATAGTCACAGTCCCCTCACTCAATTAACTAGATGCCAGGATGTCTGCTGAACACCAGGCACTATGGTCACCATGACAACTAATCATAATATCACTGGTTTTATGACCCCCCCAGGAATGTGAGAAGGATAGCACACTCTTTGTCCCAAGGAAAAGCAGAGTAGAAATAGACTGTGTTCTAGTTAATTCATAGAAAAAACTTTATTTGAATGAACACACATATTTCTTTAGGCCATTGAGTATATTATTGTCATGTGTATTTTGTCTTTGAAATTGTATACTGTGTGTTGTATGCGGTATGAGGGGACCCATTCCTGATCCTCACTTTTCACTATATGTAATCTTACCTTGTTTAGTATCTTTGAATTTGCCTTCTTATGATCGAAACAAGCGGGTATATTATATATTGGTACATAGGCAATATATATTAGGGCCCTGACAATCGTTAATAATTTCGATTTAAGTCCATTTGCAAAATACCATGCTTAGAGAACAAATGGTCGTAAACCCTCCAGCAATTGCCAACTCCCGCTAGGAAATTTCCATCTCTCCCATTGGACAAGCCCATCTTGAAAGGCAGAGATCTTCTCCGACCTTAAAGGCCCAGCTCCAGGAACCCGCCCCAGTCGGTGGTTCGGTCAGAAGCAAAGATGAAGATGTGAGAAAAACGCTTCAGGATACCAAAGCATCTGTGCCAGGCCTTTTCTTCGGCCTAGTCCTTTCCATTCATCAAGTAACACTGACTCAAACTGGTTCTTCTCATCGACCCGAATTCAGCAAAGATCTACGGGAAGCTTTAAAATTTGCATCAGGAATCTCTTTCAGACATAAGAGACTCGCAAGTATCAAACTTAGTCTTAATAATTGATACATTAAGTATCAGTTACACCTTTTTTACAAAGGTGTGTTTGAACTAAGAACCTGACGTATCCCTGAAGGCTTTGATCTGTTGAATATACATGCAAAGTGTTCCATAAAATCCATTCTTTATGCCTCTTTCTATGCTGAGTTAAACTTAACCCTTTCCTATACCAACTGTATACAAATTGTGTGTGTGTGTGTGTGTATGTGTATGTTAGACCGGCTTAATGTGTTTATGTAGTATGTTAGACTAGTTTAAGTGTTTATGTAGTTAATAAAACCTTACTTGTATCACACTTGACGTGTTCATTGGTTACTCATAACCGGAGTCAATAATCATGTAGATTTACGTTACAAACTTATAGAATGGTACAGTAAGAAGGTTATTTCCTTTAAACAGGAAATTAACGTTCTTAGAATTAACAAGACAGTTGACCCTGAGTGGTCAGCTAAATATCTACAGTGGATCTAAAATATGAATAGTTAATTATAACTAGTTATGGTTAATTATTCATATTTCCCATGAGCTGATTCGCTACAACGCCTTTGTAAACATGCCACGTAACGTTTAACATTACCTCAGAAAAACATATTCGGTACTTATAAAATATTAGTCAGTTAGCAAAATAAACTGTAGTTTAGAAGGGGCATGTGCTAAATATATGAACCACCAATATTGTCAAAAGGGGGAAGTTGTGGCCTAATGGTTAGAGAGACTCGTAACCCAAAGGTTGTGGGTTCGAGTATCGTACCGGCAGGGATTGTAGGTGGGGGTATTGAATGTGCACCGCTTCAATACCACGACTGAGTTGCCCTTGAGCAAGACACCGAACCCCAACTGCTCCCCGGGCACCGCAGCAAAAAAAAATGGCTGCCCACTGCTCTGGTTGTGTGTTCACGGTGTGTGTGTGTGTGTGTGTGTGTGTCCACTTATGTGTGTGGAACTTTGGATGGGTTAAATGAAGCGCACTAATTCCATACTTGGCCAATGTCAGGACGTAAAGTCAATCTGTGATGGCGAGGAACGATGGAGAAGAGGAATAAACGAAAGTCTTTAATCCAAGAAACAGGGGATGATTGGGGAAACACAGGTGTATGGGATGACTAATCAAAATAATTAACAAAATGAGGACAGGAACATGACCAAATAAGGGAACAGAAACAGGGGCAAAACATGACACAGACAGTCCATAATAACTCTTATAAAAATAACTCTTAGTTTAGTCAGGTGCTGTAGGAGCCGTGCGTATCAGAAACCGTCTTAACGCACGTATTTACCAAAATGAATTTTGCCCCACTGCTTAATGTCCCTGAACAGTTAAATTCGTTTTTAAACCACAACGCTTAAAATGCGTTTAAATTACAAGCTTACATCACATGTAAGGAGAGCCAGTTACAAGTAAAATTAATTTCTCAACCCATAAGCAAATATATAGGCCTATAGAGTTATTTCAAACACAAAAAGCAATATACATCTATCAAGTTAATAATCAAACTAACCTAAAAATCTGTATGGACGATGGCGCTGTTTTTATCTGCTCCATGTGTCCGGTCCATTTGCGGTTCCACAACTTCCACTCCATCATCAGCTTTAGTAAAATAAACTAGCTGTGGATTTTAGTAACTAACTCATGTTTTCCCCTCTCTCCTCATTTTTTTCTCTCACTATTTTTTTATTTTTTATTATAGTTGACATTTTTACTTACCGAAGATCGTTCTTTGCTTGACCATTTCTAGATTACACCGGAATGAAGTGAAGAGAGGTAAATGCAAACATTAGGCGCAGCGATCACCTGATAGATAGACCTAAGTGCACAGACCCCCCCCCCCCCCCCCCCCACTTGTTCAAAAGGTAAATATTAGAATAAATGCATTTGATTGGTAAACCAAACTAAAATGTGACGTTTTAATCTCTAATGGTAATGCATGGAATTTACGGAAAAGCTCCACTAAATAATAGTGCTAAAAAGTAAGGGAGTGGTGGGGCTTTGGCGATTGGCGCTAACGATGTCCGTCAATCTACTCCACAGCCAATCACGGGCCCCCTCCTTGCTCGGGCCTCGGGGCTTCAGCCCCGCCTAGCCTGGGTGTGGCCCTCGAGCGATCTCTCCCCCTGCTCCAGCAGGAGGAGGAGATATTCTGGACGAAGGAGGGGATCCATGGAGGAACACTACGGAAACAAAACACTGAGGGGAAAAAACACGGAAACAAAAACGGAGGGAACACATGGAGGTAACTGTTTTTTGGTCAGTTCTTCTGTCACAATCTGTGATGGCGAGGAACGATGGAGACAAGGAATAAACGAAACAGTCTTTAATCCAAGAAACACAGGGTACATCCAACACTGGGAACGGCAGGAAACACATGAACATAAGTACAACCCACAGACAGACTGCACAGACTAGGACTTAAATACAGGGGATGATTGGGGAAACACAGGTGTATGGGATGACTAATCAAACTAATTAACAAAACGAGGACAGGAATATGACCAAATAAGGGTACAGAAACAAGGGCAAAACATGACACAGACAGTCCATGATCCTGACACATATAACATATACATTATACTTTTTACTGTTCTTCAATGTTTAATTAATGTTTGAATAAATCCATCAAGTTTTTATGACAGCCACCATTTACATGTTTATATTTAAAAAAAAAAAACGAATTGAAGTAGAAATATTATTATGTAACTGTAACTTTATTCTTTTTAAAACTTCATTAAGTGTAATTTAACAAATCAGTAAATTTTAACCTTCAATACTATAATGTAGTACCAACTGACTCTCGTGTATATTTTACAGCATTAGTTGAGAGATTTTTTTTTCCTTGAGAAACTTTGGCATGTACTGTACCTGATATGAATCCAAAATAATCGATATTGAATCGAATCGAATTGGTAACTGAATCGAAAGCTTGTGAATGAGAATCGACTTGAACGTGAAATTTGTGTTCAAAAACCTAGGCCTAATATATATTAGGGATGTAACGGTATGAAAATTTCATATCACGATTATAGTGACCAAAGTTATCACGATTATCAATATTATCACGGTTTTGTTCAAATTAGACGAAAACGTTCAAAAAGAACTGATACACACACTGAAAACATTTCAATAAGTTTTATATTTGAAAATCAACAAACAACAAATACAATTAGCAGCTATATGCACTTTTTTGAGCATTAAACATGAAATGAACTTAACATGAAGCATAATAATAATGATAATAATACTAATAACACTTTTCCCTTTTGCCGATCATGTGATCTTTGGTCAGTAGATCTTGTGATGCTTTTTAAAGCAAAGTTGGGGTTGATTTCGAGTTCACATACAAACATAAATAGAACAGGCTAATTAAATTAGTCTATTTTAATGTAAGACAACATATTTTTCGTCAGTGATAGAAATATGATTTAAGACGGTAGTGTAAGCAAGTTTAGTTTGAAAACGTTTAATAGTAAACAAAACACAATTAGACAATATTTGAATAAAATAATAATATTAATAATAAATATTTATTTGCAACAACTGATGCTGCACGCACGCGCAGCGTTGTCAACGTAACATTTGGTCAGTCATTCCCTTCGCCAAGGGAGTTCCAAACGCTTATACGAGACAGTGAAGCTGTGTCTCATTTAGAAGGCTGCACCATCCGGAGGTCGGTAATCCTCCGGAGGTTCTTGCATCATCTGTAGGATGATAACGAAGTGTCCTCAACTAGATTAAAGAGACGGCCTTGTAGGACAGGCGACAAAGGAAACCGGAAGTATCACGTTGCTATGCCAACACATTTAGGGCATCGTTGCGCTCTCACACTACTTAGATTAAGGAAAATTATTTCTAAATTTGGTAAGTAATTTGAAAAAAAAAATGCTTTTACTTAATTTGTTCAATGTTTGAGGAGCTGCAGCATATGTACAGCAGACATCTGTTAGAGAGAAAAAAGGAGGAGGATGTTAAAAACAAAGTTTATCCATTTTTATCGAGGCGATTTAAGTTAAGTTGTAAACACCACATCTGCGCTTTTTGTGTACGTTACATCTGCCGGCGCCGGGTTTTTTCAAATTAACAACGGTTGTTCATGGTGACGCAAAGAATTGTGGGTTATCTGTATCAGCGAAGGATACACCTCATGCATCCGAATTCCTGTGAAAGAAGGTCGCATTCGGCTTCTGTGTCTCATTTAGAAGGCTGCGTCCTCCGGAGGTCGCATTCGAAGGCTGCATACGTCATCGAAGCTGTCTCATTTCAGAAAAGCAAGTAGGACACTCCGAATGCGACCTTCTTTCACAAGAATTCAGAGGATGCATGAGGTGTATCCTTCGCCGCTACATATAACCCACAATGCTTTGCGTCGCCGTGAACAACCGTTGCTAATTTGAAAAATGCCGGCGCCGGCAGATGTAACGTACACACAAGCGCAGATGTGGTGTTTACAACTTACCTTAATTCGCCTCGGTTAAAAAGGATAAACTTTGTTTTTAATATCCTCCTCCTTTTTTTCTCTAATAGATGCCTGCTGTAGGCACACTGCAGCTCCTCAAACATTGAACAAAACAAAACAAGTAAAAGCATTTTTTTTTTACAAATTACTTTCCAAATTTAGAAATAATTTTCCGTCATTTAAGTAGTGTGAGAGCGCAACGATGCTCTAAATGTGTTGGCATAGCAACGTGATACTTCAGGTTTCCTTCTCCGCCTGTCCTACGAAGGGCGTCTCGTTTAATTCTAGGTTGAGGACACTTCGTATATGCATCCTACAGAGGATGCGACCTCCAGAGGATTCGACCTCCGGAGGGTGCAGCCTTCTAAATGAGACACACCACCTTCAAAGAACACACTTCAAGGGCTCTGCCCTTCGAAGGGAGTAGGGCATAGAGATGCTCACTTCTGTTTGGAAGTCGCCGCATCTCTTGTATCACCGCAGAGCCGCGGACGCGCTCTCTCGTTTCATTCAAATACAGCTTGCATCTCAGTTTTTGATTGAAAATGAAATCAGAGGAATTTAGTATTAATACTACTATAATTGTGCTGTAGTGATCATATTGTCCTGACAATTGTTTTGTACACTGTTCATAATGGATTTTTAAACAGGTAAGATTTCAAAACATTAATCTCAAATTAATATTTCATATCCCCGTATTTATATAATATTATAGGTAAACAAAAGAAAATTCAGTGTAATAAGTTAACTCTGAATATACAATACATTATCCCTTAAACATCAACCTTAATAGTTTGAACGTTTGTTCGTCTTGGCTCAAAGCCACTTGCTGCGAACTTTTCTTCGCGGGAAGCTTTGCGTTAAACAAGTGAGATAACGAAATGTTTAATCTCTAATCAATATTTTTTGTCCAGTTATTTGCCCAGTTAGTTTTGGTATTGTGGTAAAATTTACCTTGCATTCGCTAGTGGGTGGTGGTCATGAAGATGACTGGGCAAATTTGATGCGTTTCCCCCTTTTGTAGCGACTTTCTTCTTGCAAGATCAGCGGACAGGGTGACCGTCCTCGATTAAATTACCTTCAGGACTCTTGTAAAATCCAAAATACGACCAGACCACCGATTTTGTCCTCTTAGATGGCTGAAAAATCTCCAGAGCGCTGTCAATGCCTTCCGCCATTTCCTCTTGTGCAAAAAAAAAACAAAAAGACATTGCATGCTGCTTCTGCGTCAGATTGATGCTGGCTGGACAGGATTTACCGAGAGTTTTCAAAATTGTGATAATCAAACACAGTTTTGATCATTTAAATTTTAAACGGTAATACTAACCATCAGTGCATTTTATCGTGATTTATCATGAAACCGGTAATCGTTACATCCCTAATTATATAATCATACATATTATAAAATTCTATATATTATAGTCTATATGCTATGTCACATTTAGCACACCAACACGCAGAGAAAAACCCTTAGTCTAGTTTTATCCACCCTTCTATTTTCTCTCCACACACCCATAGAGAGTAAAAGAAGAATGAAAAAGTGAAAGAAATATAAACATGTTCCTTTTCCATATCCTCACATTTTATTAATTAAAACTTATCTGTGGAGTTCCTCTTTAACGTGTAGTGGGCGAACCTACTGTTGTTTTATACATGGGGTGTAATATAGAGGGAAGAAAGATGTTTTATTTCTCTTGCCATGTGTTAATCTTTAGGTTACTCACTTGTCATGTGTTTCTTTCTTTCTTTGGCACACACTCAGATATAATGACTCACAATACAGTGCATCTCACATACTCACCCACTTATTCACTTCAATACTCACTCTTCCAGTCTCCAAAGCCAATAGTAAAAGAAGACTTTAAAACATAAAATACAGTGGAGTTTAAAAGTCTGAGACTGCTATTGAAAATGTTTATATTTTGCATTTTTTCCCACTGTCTCTTTTTTTTTATTCAGAACTGATTCAGAATCAAAACTGACAGGCTGAATTTGAGATTATTGACAGGCTAAATTTATATGGCACAAATAATAAGAGTTATATTTTATCTCATAATTCAGTATTTTTAAGTGAGTCACTGTATCATTAACCATCAGCATATATTAATTCAGAAAAGTGTCTGTCTTTATGAGTAATAAATAACTGAATCATGTACTAAATCGATTTGTTTGTAATTTTTCATTACAAGTTATATTATCATACAAAGTGAAATATTAAATTGTAAAAATTCTTTGCATTTGCTGTATTTCTTTTTCATTTTAAGGCATTTAATGTTTATTTTACAATTTGATATTGTTATAAATAAATATATGCAGTATTATTTTCTCAAAATCCTAAAACTTTCTCTTTATTTCCAGGATGATTAAATTAGATTCTGAATCCCAGATTTTGAAACTCACAGTATGTCAGTCTTTGAAATCAAGACCTGATCGCACACACACTCACTCACTGACTCGGAGTCAGATTCCTCAAAGTGTTTCATATGTGTGCTGTGTGTGAGAGCCCTTCCGATGACAACGTGAAGGAAGAGAAAACAAGTTTTTGTGTATACATAAGCACACGTGTGATCTCTCTCTCTCTTTCCTTACTCCCTAGTTCCCTCTCATCCTCTCCTTCATTCATAAAATATCAAACAGTCCAGGTCCCGGAATAGGGCTGCCCTGCGGCTGCCTGACAGTGCGGATATTTTCAGTAGGTCCTTGCAGTGTTTATGCAGGTGTCCAGGCAGGATGCCCGTGTGAATTCGGAGAGCACATCAGACGCTGTATAATTCTATTAGTCCTATACACAGATATTTATATTAAAACCATACTCAGCCAGGGGATACCGCAGCGCTTAATGAGCATGGGACACATTTACCCATCCTTAATATTAAATGAGAGTGTGTGTGAGTGTCTATGTGTTAATGAACTGTTAAGGAAAGACTGACAGACAAAACAGACAGCTGATGGATAGCTGGAGGGAAGAATGTGTGTACCAGTAACTCAGAACACTGGTATTAATTTGCTACAGTTTCTATCTAAATGCAAGCACTATACCATTACATTAAATTACCCGTTCTAAAATGTCTAAAATAAGACTGTGTGTGTGCATGAGGCACACAAAACACTTAATCTTTAAGATACTTAAGTATGTATAAGCTTTTAAAATACAAGGGGAACGGCCTCTCCCTTTTTAGTTTAACTACATTCCCGAAAGAGCACTGCTTTGTATTTTTTCAGATCCGTCTGTATTACAGAAAAAATAGACAATAAGAATATGACAGGGTGCAAATCATTTCTAAATGGCCAAAAAAAAACTGACAATTTAAAACTTCTTAAAATAAGATTTAAAAAAAAGAAAACTTCCTTCAAGTCCAGTTAAGCCCATTCAGTATGTTCTAAGAAAGAGTATCTTTTGTCTTTTGCTCCTTACTCATTCCTCTCTCTTTTTTTCTTTTCCCCAGTCATTTCCTCTGAGCGGTTCACTCATTCATGATTTTATTGCTTTTGGATTTAAATCGTTCTCACTATCTTTTCTCAAGAGAGTAGAGTTCATAAAAAAAAAACACCTGCTTGCGCTCTACTCTTTTTTTCCCCCCTAACTTTTCATCCCCCCAATCTGACCTACGATCCCTTTCCCATTCTCTATTCAACACTTCCTCTTTCTCACTTCCTTTTGTCCTTGTTTCCTTATGAGAGGGAGTAGTTCTCTGGTACTTCATCCGTCCAGTGCTAATGTTGTCCCATGAGTCCTGGAGACCCTCTGAGTGACGCTCACGCTCCCTGCTGTGGGTCTACGGAGTGAGAAACCATCACATCACCCTCTAGAGGCTAAAATGAGAACTACCATGATTTTCTCCAAACTCTACCAACATTTATCAATCCATCTAAAAAAATAGATGCCAATATAGATGCAGCAGCACTTAATGCACTGTCACCAACAAAACCAATAGAGCCTAATGACTGGCAACAGAATTTACAGCTCTAACATATCAGCATTTTAAAACAAACCAAAAAGGTTTATATTCCTTAAAGAATGTTTGGTCTTTGGAATCAAACCACACGAACAAACATTAAAACATTAAGGTTTGCACAAAACACACATGAAATAATGACACATCTTCACAATTCCAGAGAACCTGTTGATTACTTCCATCAAACATCTTTGTTGCAATTTATTAATTAATCCTCCTAAAATATTGTTCAGATGAAAAGACACTACCAACATGAACAGATCACCAATCCAAAAGCATTTAGAATAAGAGTAGCTTGACTATACAACATTATTCAATTGGTTTGTAAGTTTTAGATTGTTCTGTTAGTTGGTTTTAGAGGGGTTCCTGGTCAGACTGGGAGACCATTTTAATCAAGGTAAGACCAGCAAACCAGATGTTTAAGGTTTTGTTTTTAACAGGGGCACCCTATCAAATAATTTAATATTAACTTGCCCCTTTAATTCTTACGTGACCAAACTATTCCCCATGATTTTTCACTTTTTTGAGCGTCAGGGAAGGCCAACGATAGGCCATATTTCATGCCAGCTCAGCTTCCTTCACCTTAATAATTTTCTCACACAAACAAAGTTGACCTCTGTCCTCGTGTGTTTCGCTACACTCCCAAATGTGACAGGTCGTAACGCGCGGCGAGGAAATCCAATGTCAATACCGGTAGAGTCGCTGGGGGTCCCTGTCCGCGCCGCCCCATAAAGACTGGCATAAATACGGTAAATACATCAGTGTATATGGTGCACGTTAAGAAATACCGCATTTTCACGGGGAGATGAACTTTATGAATGGGTTTGTGGGTCACGGATGGTTTGGCGTGTCGTTTCATTTGAGGCGGATTGAGGATGCTTCAGTGCCCGGTTCTTTTTCCTCATACGCGCCTTCATAACGGCTTACCTCTGGATTTGGCAGCAGTCGGTCGCGCCCGCCGCAATGGGGTCTCTCTCGCCTTTCTTTCAAAGGGATTTTTTTTCTTAATAGTTTTTTCTTCCTCCCATATACCCGCGTTCCTCGCGCTGCCACTTCCGCTATAAAGCCCTTGGCTGGCTGCCACGCGGCCATTAGCACTAGCAAAATAACTGTTAACAATATGGTGCCCAGACACAGCAATTCCGATTCTAAAATTTAACCAGCCGACATGGTTTGAGTCCAGTGATGCCAGAGGTTACAGAGCGAGGATTAGTAAACAAACGCATTTTACACTTGAGTGCAGTCTCATCTGTGCAATAAGTGCGCAGTTCATTTTTATTGGTGCTTCACACCTGAGAGAGACGAAAAGGAACACATGTATTTTTTACAATTTAATATTGCGAAGACGTTTATGAAAAATATTCTGTTCAATGCAATTATAAATAAGCCTAAATTTAGTTGTGCAATGCCGAGGAAATTACACAGAAATGTGTTAATTGCGCGCTGCGGGATAGAGAAAAAGCGCACGCGGTGTTTCCTCTGCTTTATATCACAAGGTAGGTTATTATGAGCTGAAAAGGCCCATTATAGACACGTGTCATTCTATCAACTCATTCCACACATGCATTTAGGGTGTTTTAGCTCAATCAAAAACGAAAGTATGCCTGAAATGTTCAGTAAATATAATGGAAATTATATTCTGCATGATAAACACGCCTATACAAATTGGAGAACAATAAATAGTTTTTGTACATCAACTTTATCATTCTAAAAAGTTCAGAGCATTTAAATTATGATGTATAGCCTACATATTCGGCAAACAGCAATAATATAATGCATCAAATCAGCATAAAGGCGTACAAATTCAAAAGTTGCACTAGTTGCACATTAATTCATAATCAACATTCATATATTAAAAACCCAACTAATAAGATAGGTCATATTTGAATAAGAGAATTCATTTCCTTAAGGTGATCACGTCTAAATTGATGATGATGATGATAAAAGTAATAATAACGAGAATGAAGTTGGTGATAATGTACTGCCGTCATAATAAAGCCACATTAACAATATAGCCTAACTTGGTCCATAATTCGTTCATGAATGTAAAGAAAGACAACCATAACCCATTATCTAGAACGAAAATAATTTAATGGCAAAGTTAATACAATTACTTTTATAATAATGCAATTTAATAACAATGTAATAGAATAGGTTTGTTTCAAAGTAAAGTGTTGAGGAACTTGAGGTTTAGTTCGAACATGTGTTGCCCAGCCTCATGCAACATTTAGATCAAAATGAATCTCGTTACCAGAATATCAGGTGCAGCGCTCCTTTGGTAAACAAACTAATTTGGTAATATTAATAACCCCAAATGTTACTAAAAATTGGGCTACACAATGTTTTCTCGGTTTCTATTGTGTAAAGCATTACGTGGTCAGCCAAGAACGAATGGAAGTATAGGACTTTAGTAAGGCTGAATACCGCGCAATTTATTCAGAATAAATCATTAGCCTCCATTAACTAAACTAAATGTGTATTTTTTTCAAATGTTAACTAATAATAACAACAACAACAATATCATTAATATTTATTGGTATATACGAACTTCTAAATATATATATATATATTATAATTTATAGATATATATATATATATATTAGAATATTATATATAATATTCGTAATAACTGAAACTATAAATGCTGACTTGTAGTGACACAGTAGCTACGATAAAAAAAATTTCCATATAGGCTACTTGTCGTATTATAGAGGTTGTACAGGGTCACAACATAATGATGTGGGTTTAAAGCAATGGAAATCAATCAGGCTATTTTCTGTAATGATGGGGACCCTTAAACGAAGGAGCGAGTTAAAAATGAGGGTGGTAATCCATTAGGCATGCGAATACGGAAAATAAAAACAAGTTAGTATATTAAATATAGTTCCTGTACGTCTGGTATATTTCATTTTATGAATGCAATTTATTGATGAATATATAGTGTAAATATTGATGCTTTAGCACAGGGACCATGACATAAACATTTATATATAAAACAGTGTGGTAAAGATTAGGAAAAGTAAGCGTTTATAAATGATGACTGTCATTTAAGGTTTCTATTTGAATAATGCGTATTTACAATGATATTATTTTATAATAAATTTTTTTTTATAAAATATGTCATTTTAAAATAAAACTGCGTATTTTTTAAATTCATGTGCATGTCTCTTTTGCTGTCATTTTTTTTTCTTGTTCATATTTTTCAAATGGTTGACAGGCACAGAAAGTCAACCCGCGTTGTGTATGTGCATAATACACAGGCGTGCTCCAAGGGTTCTCACATGCGCGTGGGTCAGGAATTCTCCAAATGGCTGTGCAGTAATTTGCACGTTCCAAACGGCGGGTAGATTACGGCTCTGGAGCATTGTACATTACACCCACAACATCTAAAAATCACTTGGGTTTAAATAAATCGAATAATCTAAAAGCAAGATAACTTACGCGACTTGGCCTAAGTTTGGTGAGAGGAAGGAAACTAAAAAATATCGGTAAAAACAAGCTTAAGACAAATTGGTATTTGGTCAAGCAGGCTACATTATTTTTCAAAAACTCCGTTTTTTTTTAAAGCCATCTGAAATCTTTTTCCCCCCCGATTTCATTATATAGAAATAACAATAATAGTACAAACAAGAAACACAAACAGCCTATCGAAAATAGGCCTACATCATTAATCATAATGCTTTAAATAAGCCTTGTGTTTATTTAAAGAAAAAAAAACTTATCTATATCTGAAGGCTATTCAAAATTGCCTTGTAAATTTGTCTAATTTATATTTAAACGTACTGTATTCAAATCAATGTAAACACTACTTTTGAAAAAATATATATTTTGTATCGTATTTTGCAGTCAGGCGTTTAAAATATCCCAAAATAATAATAATAGAGTTATATAAAATTAACAATCATGGTATTTGTTTTGGGGATTTATAGTGTCAGGAAACTGTGTCTCGTAGGAAAAATGAGTGCTTCTTAGGGACTTATATTTAGAAACTGTAGACTGCACGTCTCATGTCAGGTTAGTTTGACATGTCTTATTTCTGGGCCTCACGCAGATACAGGCGTAGATTTGGTAATAATTCTACATGATTGGCTCACGAGGGCTAGTGGGGAGGTAATGCGGAAGCATGTGGAGCATGTGCAGCCGCAGTGTGAAAATGATCGCAATGCCGCGAGCATGACCGGAGCTCAGCGAGCGAGAGAGGATTCATTCAGCCAGGCCGCTTTACCACATGTGGGCGGAGCGTTCTAAACGCTGCGCGCCTATTGGCAGAGACCACTGGTGATTGACGCGAGGCAGCCCCGCCCATCTTCTGCCCTAGTTATCGGCACTTTAACGAATCCCGGCCACTGCCTCGGTGTCTGTGCGCGTTGACAGACCGATGAGACTGTTTTAAATAGACTGTCGCTTCGTTTTCAGCGTTTTTGTCACATCGCCCGTGGTAATTAGCTACTGAAGCGGACTATTCTGACTCGAGGAATGCTAGATTAAGTGCTGTTGCAAATGCACTTCTCGTGAACTTCTTTCTCGGCCAATCTGTCTTCTTGGTTTGTTACCATGGCTGAGAAACGACGGTCCCCGTGTACTATGAGCCTCAAAGCGCACGCATTCTCGGTAGAAGCGCTTATTGGCACGGAGAAAAAAAGAAAGCTGGAGGAGGACAACGAGAACTGTTTTGAGGAGGTAAACGAAGTGTCGAACCTGACAGAAAGCCCGCAACCCCGCACTGGGAGAACTTGTCCAAGCAGCAGGAGCTGCGAGACAGACTGCGCAAGCGACGAACCCCGTAAGTAGCCTTCTGCTGGAGTTATGACTGAAATAAAACGGATAGAAATATAGTGACACGTACGCGAAACAAACCCAAAATATTGCCTAATACAATTTTATATTTGTAATTCTCTCGGCTGAAAAGTAACACTGTACGAAGAAAATATCCCCGATGTTATTCTGTGTTTCCTCTCGTATGTTATCCAGTATAGTTCTGCAAATTATAACTGGCTTCTAAATAAATACTAACCAATAATTAACATTAAAGAATAGAGCCTTTTAACTAACAAAATCTTGTAAAATCAATCCATAAATCAATAAATTTCAGAGGCATTTTTACCTGAGTTGTAATTTAGAGATGTAATGAAGTCAGGATGACAAAAAGACGAGAAATACAGTGTATAAATACAAAATAACACAATTATGAGTCTCAGAAATATAGGCACTAAGAGAGTGACTAATCTATTCTGTGTTTATGAGTTTGGCCACAATCATAAACACTCAAATTAACTTGCCTTCACAAAAGCCTACATAGGCCTACTCGCAAAAAAGAAAAAAAGTTGTACAGCTGGAATAAAATGTATAAGTCGATTCCCTTTTTTGATGTCTCTTAGAATTTTTCTTAAAGTAAACTAATGCAGTTCTTGTAATTCGTCATAAATGCATTAGGCTACTTAAATTTAATTCTTAATAATAATTCCATGACTGATTAGCCTATGGCGCCAAACAAAATAAATGGGGAAATAAATGTCAAGGTTATTTATAATTGCATTGTAATGTTTAACAGCATATAATATGACATATAAAACGTCTATAAATATATGCAATGACTTCTGACCCAGAAAGAAAAAACGAGTCAGAAAACCATCGCAAATTCTTTTGCATGCCACTTTAAAACTCGTTACTGCAGCAATAGTTTGAATGAAAAGTTTTCTGCAGGCTGTTAAAATATACAATAATTAAGAGACTACTTTTTTCTGTCTTTCTCAGCGGAGTCTGGGGACGTGTTGTTGGATAGCCCACAACCTGCATCCCAAAGCTCGCAGGTCCTCGTGCAATCAGGAGAGGAGATGCGCGTGGACCTGCAGGGCTCAGATTTATGGAAGCGATTCCACGAGATAGGAACTGAAATGATCATCACCAAAGCCGGCAGGTGCATCACACAAAACATGCTGCACAATTTAACATAAAATCACCATATTCAATATTTGAAAATGGTAATACAAAGACACTTTTTATATTCTTATTAAAATATAAGACCAATTTTTTTAATTGAATCAGTCCGAATTAAATATCTAGTCCCTTTTGAAAGATGTTAGATGTAAATGTTACTTTCAGATAGGCCTACATGGAATTGAATACTGAATTTAACCGCAGGGATCAGGGCAAAAATGTCCCTAAAAGTACCCAAATGTTTATAGTGTTACAGCGCTTATATTGGCATATTTTAGTACATTTTTACTTATTTATTTAGACATGATTTTTTTGCATTACTTACAGCTGTTTGTATTTGATGTTGATTTATGTGGAATTGTATTTATTCACTGACAATATATTTAAATTAATTGACATCTATAATAGCCTAATTAAATTAATTGAAATGTTTTTTTTTTTTTTTTTTGTGTGTGTGTTTGTATTTGCCGTTAACGTAACGTGCTTTTTTTGTTATAAAAATTATCCCCAAAATAAAAACTGCGCTCTTAGTGTGGATTTTGCACCAATGTGATGTATAATGAAAATACTAAAATACAATGTCATTTTATCCCAGGCGAATGTTTCCCGCGATGAGAGTTAAGATTGCGGGACTGGATCCTCATCAACAGTATTATATCGCTATGGATATAGTTCCTGTCGACAACAAACGGTACAGGTGAGCAATTTACGAAACTTATCTTCCCAAATGTTCGCTGCAGGGCAGCCTGTTGTAGGCTATTGTAGACAAACGATCAAAAGAGTCTAAAATGCTCAAACATAATATTGAACATTTTGAACTAACCGTCTCCACAAATGGCACTCCGGGACTTTGTTGACATGTTCAGTCCGGCCTTTTGCGATGCCCTTTTGGGAGCTTGACCTGCTGGTCTTGAAGGTCATGAGACATCTGTAGTCAAAACAAATTCATAACGTGTTAGTTTATGGCGGACTGCTCTGTGTATCTGAACATTTTTGTACAGCTGTCAACACCGGAGTTACATTATTATGGAGGTCTGAATCTCCATTTAAAGTTAACTCCACCGGTTGGGGTAGTCTTAAAAAAAAAATATAGATTATATATATATATTTTTTTTTTTATTACATATATAGGTTTCAGCGGATTGTTTTTCGAATAATGTTTTTGTAACCACAAACTTCTAATCAAAAAGTCTGCTAAATCAAGTCCCGCTAAAACAGAGTTGGCGTTTGGAAGTAACCATAGCAACAGTAAAGTGCTTTCAGTTCGTTATCGGTCTACAAAATATCACTGCTGTCATTGTATTATTATTATTTACATAAAACACATAGGCTATATCACAGAAATCTGTTTTGTTTGAAAGATCTTTAAGATCGTAGATCTCTACTAGGGTCACAACAAGACATTTGGGTTGCGCTCAACGAAACTCAAAAACATTGCATTCAAAAAATTACTGACGGAAATTGCTTTGAAACGTCGAGCCGTGTATAATATTATATCAAATTCATATTATGTAAAATTCACAGTATGTGACACTGACTCTTCTTTTTTTCCATTCTAAGGTACGTGTACCACAGCTCGAAGTGGATGGTAGCGGGTAACGCCGACTCTCCTGTCCCTCCTCGCGTCTACATTCATCCTGATTCGCCTGCTTCCGGTGAGACGTGGATGCGCCAAGTTATAAGCTTCGACAAACTCAAAGTGACCAATAACGAGCTCGACGACCAAGGCCATGTGAGTGAATCTTTTGTTATTTATATCCAAGAGGAATTTATTGAATGTAGATGTTTTTTTGTAAAGCTGAATAAAACGCACATTTCTTCTAAGTTGGGTCCAAGAGGAAAACTGTAAACATGAAGGTTTGATGAATTAGTGAAGCAGAGCTTCAGAATTTCCTTCTGTGATCCTGAAATAAATTAAATGTTATTAGACAACTCTTTTCATGCACCCCATACACACATGCTAGCCATTGTCGCCCGGTGTGCATTTTGTTTTGCTGTATTATTTTAAAGGCCTAAACATGTTGTAATGTGGAGGGTTATAAACAAACTCAATTGAAAGCATCCCCAGAGTGAGGCAGTTAAAGGCCTGTTTGGCCTTTGAAAATGGAGGCATGTGTGTTTTTATTGAGGTAGAAAACTGCTTTGGTAATTCCTCCGTTTCCCACTCTAAACACGGATGCGCAATGTAATGTTTTCCAGATAATTCTGCATTCTATGCACAAGTACCAGCCCCGTGTCCACGTCATCCGTAAGGAGTGCGGTGAAGAACTCTCACCCGTTAAGGCGGTTCCCACTGGGGATGGTGTCAAAGCATTTTCCTTCCCTGAAACTGTCTTCACGACGGTGACTGCATACCAAAACCAACAGGTAACTGATACCACATCATGCTATAACTGTCCGATGCACAATTTGATAACATCAATCATAAAAGCTGCTTCTCAGTGTCACATCAGTTCTTGAAATGAAGAGGACATTGTAAGGCTCAGTGCCTTTTCTTTTTATTAGATTGCATTATTACGGCTTGATTTTTATAAAACAAATAAAGATGCAGGAAAGCCATGTCTGCCACAGCAAAAAATACCTATATATTTTTAAATCCAAGCAAGCAAGACAAAATATTAATGCACATTAGCTTAACACTGCTTTAGAAAGAAAAATGTAAAAAAAAAACAAAAAAAACAAGCACAACAGAAGCAAGTATCAATAATTTCAACAGTTTTATTATTTTGTTACAAGATACGCAAAACTAAATTGTAATTAGCCAAAAAACATAAATCAACACAAAATCTGGACTCTATACTAGCCTGTATAATTTTGAAATAATTAGTTTTTGCCTTGGGTACAGTACTATCCTCATTATGCTGCTCATAGAAAATGTATAAAGCTATTCTATTGTGACAATAACAGTTTTTTTATATTAAACCCAATTAAATTGCAAAACTCTCTTATTTAGATTACTCTGCTAGGAAAAATGACCTAATTTACAATATGTTTAATTGAAATAATTATACAAATTGCCTAAAGGTGTTGGGAGTTGAAGGGCTCTTGTTCTCTGCATTCATAGATCAAAGCCTCTATGAGACTGAAAGAATGAGCAGCACCCCATAAAGGGCAATTTATTTATAAAGAGCACAGTTACATAAGTGTTTATTCAGGCATATGTATCATCTTTCCTGTGCCAACAGTTTAGAAGCAATGTATTGATAAATTGCAACACAGAAAAAAACAAGTACTTTAGAAATTTTATTTTTAGATATTTTTCATTGCAATTTAAGTTTGTTTTGATTTGCTAAAACGGATTAATTCCAGAGCATGTTTTAGATAAGTTAGAGCTCGAAATCTTATCATAATTTGCATGTTAACTGCCAAGTTTTAGAAATGATGTCATCCGTTTGTCTGAACTTATAAAAACACAACACACATGCTCTCTCACACACACGCTCTCTCACACACACATACGGAAGCAAAAAGCTTATAAAATAAACCCACACACATTGCATTGTGGGATAAGGGT
Organism: Sinocyclocheilus anophthalmus; assembly: GCA_018155175.1. NCBI lineage: Eukaryota > Metazoa > Chordata > Actinopteri > Cypriniformes > Cyprinidae > Sinocyclocheilus > Sinocyclocheilus anophthalmus. Next base: position 351,662 of record JADLZN010007989.1, read on the forward strand.
CACTGGTGCTAGGTCAGGGAATTTGACATTACAGGCTTTGGGTCAGTAAGGAGAATGTGTTTTGTGTGTGGATCTTTTACAGATAACAAGACTGAAGATCGACAGGAACCCATTTGCAAAAGGATTCAGAGACTCAGGAAGAAACAGGTAAATATAGTAAATAATATGTACAGATCTTTGTTAGATCAGTAACTAGACTAATACTGGAAAACTGAGGGAAAATGTTTCCCAAGGTTTTTAAATACATTTTTATTGATGTCAAAAATTGATCACAGCTGAGTAAAACCCATCTAACACAGAACAGATCATAGTCTTTCTAAATTTGGACAACGTGGAGTTTCTGCTCTTTTCTTTAAGGCAGTAAAGAAATGACACTTCATTACACTTATTTTTCTCTAGCTTTCTTTCAGGCAACAAAACGTTTTAGTTTTTTCGTTCAACCTCTCTTCTGACATCAGTATAAAGTTATTTCTATCAAACCATATTAAAGGATTATCAGATAATTGGTTATCCAAAGGAAAAAAAAGTCTTCTTTCAGCCAAACTTAAAGATTCCAGCAAAGCCCAGACAAAATAAACATAAAACAGCATCACATTAAAAGCCATTACACAAAAATAAATGTATAAATGAAAATACACAGCACAATAAAAATAATCTCCATCTTCACATAAAACAAGAGAAATAATAAATGCGCAAACAGGAAATGGAGGCTATGCAGAAAGAAGGCTTGTGCGACGCTGACTCGCAAGCTCAGTGGGGAAGTTAAACTCTGCTCATTAGTTTTAAACGAGAGCATTTTTAACACCCCGCAGAATCACACCAGACCACATACAACCACTATTCCTCCGTCCCTCTGCGAGGTCTCACAGAGCACTTAGACTGAGCCCCCTGGCTCAGTGTTACAGGAAAAGTTAAGCAGTTTGCTAAACAAACTCGGCCACTTGATAGCTCAAGTAGTGGGGCTGATAAAACTGGGGCCGAAACAAGTTGAGGCATCTTGTGTGAATTATCGCCTGAGTGGTACTGCAGAGGGGGTGGGGTAATGTCCACGCTAACAAGGCGCACCGAGCACCACCATTACTTCCAGAAAAAGCAAGAAAATACCCCCCTCGCTCTCCCTTTTTCTTTCTCTCTCCTCGTAAAGCTTTAACTGTGGCTTCCTGCACTCTATGTCTGATCCCACCGATAAAGCTATGTGAAAATAATTATAGCCTTGCCATCGCACACACTTTATGTTCTTCATTACCTGCTCTGCTTTACTGCTCAAATACACACTGATAAGGAAAGGGCCTTGCACTAAGTTGGCTGGCAGGACTGAACACACCGTTGGAAATTTATGCCAGTTCCAAAACTTTTCTGCTAAGCTGACTGAGAGCTTTACTAAATTACTCTTGCCTTTGTATTTGTAAGCATATTGAGCGTTCTTATATATATTTAATCAGAATGCTTGTGTGTTGTAGGATGGGACTAGAGGCTCTGGTTGAGTCGTATGCATTCTGGCGGCCCTCACTGAGAACTCTGACATTTGAGGACATCCCTGGAATCACTAAACAAGGTACCATATGTATGTATGTATTTGTGTGTGTGTGTGTGTTTCCCTGCTTTAACATATCATTGCACAATGGGTTTCTAAGTATTTGTCATGAATTAAGGTGCATCACATTAGTGAAATTGCAGAGAAAATTCGCAAGCAAAAAGATCTGTTGTCTTTTCTCAGTAACAGAGCTGTAAGAATCACTGCTCACAACAAGCAGGTTTTTGTTGCTCAATGTCGAAAATTAATGTGACCGATTTGAAAATGAGCGAAATTTGTGTGAGGAATTTTTTCGTTCTCATGCAAAACTTCTGATCGCACAGATTCCTACTGGAAATGCAAGTGAAAATTTTGCAGAGCAACGATAAATGTGACTGCATCTTTACATTAATTTCTTTGGAATAACTTGTACAAAAGAGTTGTGCATCCTCAGAGGGATAGTTAACCCTTTAACCTGACTTTTTGTAGAAGCTATATAAATTATGAAAGACTTTTCTATTTCTGAAAGAATTTGAGAATGCCTTTTACATTCAAATTCAATTCCTGAAATAGGATGCAGAATTGCAATTTGAATTTGTATGCATGGAAGCAAAATTAAAGAATTCAAAGAAAATAATGTAACAAAAATTTTCAATTTGAAATATGAAAATAAGCCAATTCTTCAAGTATAATTTTTTTAAATTAGGAAATTGCAGTAACAAAAAAATTAAAGAATAAATTTGATTTTATGTTTACTATAGACCTTATGTATCTCTGTCCTTTTTCAGCACTGCGCTTGTTGTCTAATGTCTTCTGTTTGTATTTCCTCTGTGTGAATTTATGAATGAACTGCTCATTTTAAAATGACATTTGCTATGACATCTGGTTCGAACATTACAATGCATATGATAACTTCCATTAACTCTACAATAAGTAAATCAACTTCACCGGCTAATTATTCTTCAGCATTGATGCTATAGAGCTACTGCAAAAACAGAAGTTCCAAGACAAAATTCTTCAAATGTTTCTCTGACGCAAAAGATCTATAGTTTATTTTTTATGTTTTATGTGTATGTGTTGTATTAATCACATGTATGGCTGCTCACAGGTGCAGCTGGCTCTCACGGTGTTGTTGGGTCTTCAGGACACACGCATCTGCTGTCCTCGTCTTCATGCTCTTCCCCTACATTCCACCTGGGTTCTGGGCCGGGGCCGGTGTGTGATTACTCCACCTGCAGTCGAACAAGCCACCCACTCCATCGCTACGCCCCTCCCCTCTCCGCAGACTCCTACAGTCGATTGGCCAGCCCAGCAGCAGATGCGTTTTCCACTACTCGGAGCTCCACGTATGTGAGCGTGACTGAAGGTGAAGCGTTCTCGTGCACACAGACTGGCCTGCCAATCCAGATCCACAGCATGCCAAGCACAACCTCCCAGCTGCAGTACCTAATGCCCAGCCACACCCATAATGCGTTTTCCACAAATCAGAGCACACAGGGATCCTATAACGGGTTCCGCCTGCACAGTCCGTATGGTCTGTATGGTTACAACTTCTCCACTTCTCCCCGCCTGGCCACCAGCCCTGAAAAGGCAGCAGCTACGCAAACATCATTCCTTGGCTGCTCCCCTAGCGGGACGCTGACGGACAGGCAGGTTCTATCCACTGTGGACAGTCTGCACATGCTCAGTAGTAGTCAACAGAATCTTTTTGACTCACGGACTTTGGGGCTGACCACCTCCACCTCCCAGGTAACAGCCCACATGGCTTGACCTGCACCCCAAAAATGTTGTCGGACTTCAAACTCAGCTAAGAATGTTTTCTTTGAGTATAATCTAGTTTTTGGGACTAGTCGATAGCACCACTTCTAATCTGTTGGAGGTTCATCACGCAAATCTGCAATATCATTTATGTTTTGTGTAAATGACAGCTGAATATCACATTGAGGATATTTTTAATAGACTTTTTATCTTGAAAATCATTCTGATGAAGCGGCACAGACCATTATTGGACACCAGGGTACGAAAATGCCTGAAGAATCATGTGAGAAACACAGAAAACACTTTACACAGTTTCACGGCATAAAAGGACATCAACCATCGGATCTCATCAAGGTTCAATGACACCCATGAACTGCTGGTAGAAGTTTAAGGAGTTTAACAGATGACTTTTGAGGCTGGACTCAGCGTCTTATAGACAATAAAACAGAGTTTGGCACTTAAAAGTGAACAGACTGAAAAAAGACAGGAAGTGATGTCACAAACAGTGACACAGTTTGCTAGGTGACAATCAGCAGGTAACTATGTCAAATGTCTTACTTGTTTGTGCTGAGGTTTTCAGCACAGCCAATCAGCATCTATAGCAGGTAATGTGTTTTAAACTAAAACTGGACTAGGAAAAAAGAAACGTGGCCTAGTGTTTACAAATTCTCTCCAAGTCGAAGGGTTTTGGTCTGGATCAGCACTGCTGTCTGAGTCTTGGAACAGACAGGGCAGAATGAAATCTGATCCGAGATGATAATTCTCACACTTTATAAATACAACCATTGGCATTCTTCAGAAGGATTATAGTCCTGCCACGAGATACATGCTGATTCCAGGTCAGCTGTCTCGCTCTCAATCCAACGACTGAAAAGAATGCTTTTCCTTTGCAGACATGTTAGCTTTTGCTAATTTACTTACTAAATGTAATTTTTCACAACTATGGAGAATATGAATATTACTGATACTGTGTAAAGATTTCACTTGCACTTACGGCAATTTTAAATACTTGCTTTTTAATATTCAGACTTTTTTGCCAGAGTGGCCACAATAGACACTTCTTTCATGTATGACTCTTGTTGGCCTGAAAATTTGAAAACCCTTTGAGCCAAATAAAAATATATCCATGCTAAAGGATAATCGTGGAGTGTGTGCCTGTGTGTTTCAGCATCAGATGCTTCTCTTGGGGTCAGGCAAAGGTTCTGAATGCCTAACAAATGAAAAATACCACCAGGGGCTCCAGGAGAGGTGCACACACACAAACAAAATGCATGCACACAAAGACATAAAATTTGAACCTGAAGCCTTACAGTTTAAATAAAAAAGGGAACTTTTGTCACTGAAAGATCATACATGTCAACAAAATTTTTTTGTTTATGCAAAATGGTAAACAAGTGTGACATTACACACACCATCTTCGTGTACTTGTAATGTGGTTAAGTTTCACTTTAAAATGTTATGGAGGAGGTTATGAATACTACTAATTTTCAACACCTAATATACTGTAAATATAAAAACAAATTAAGGGGAATTAAAACTGTATGAATTTTTGCTTATATTTTTAAACTAGGAATTGGTACTAGCAGTCTACTGTTGTAATACATGCTATTACTAGTAGAACAGGGTCAGTCTTCAGAACCGGAACCAGTGAGACACCTGTTATGAACTGAAGGTGATGGACAAACAGCATATGCAGAGCGAGAGAGGTTGTTGGGTGCTTTTTTATTTTAGAACAGAGGAATGGTTGGCTTGCTGTATCTCCCTAACAGGTGACAGCCCCCCTATGCTTGGCAAACCTTACATACACCCATATCCTTAAGCACACACACTCAGACACCTCACATTACTACTGGCTCATTAATCAGAAACCTGAGGACATTACAACTCTTGAGGCCAGTAAAGACAGTTTAAGAAATGCATGCTTAAATTGTAAGGTGTTTTTTTTTACATTGACTACATAATATACAACAAACTCAAATTCACACACAACACACACCACACACCACACAACACACACATGTCTATATAAAATAATAGATATATATCACATCCATATCAGAGACTATTATTTACACATATATACCACACCCCCATAGAATAGAACTTTTTCATAATAGTAATAACCATTATCAGTCAACTTAAATGGGAGTAATAATTCAAATAGTTTATTTCTGCCCATAATGATTTTCATATCCAGCAATAAAGTGTAATTCAATTCAACTACAGATGCTTTTTAGATTGACTGGCTAGCATGCCTTGTGTACTGGTCAGCACTGTTCTGCCAGGGCTCTCTTTTCCTGTCAGTGTATTGGCATACGGGATCATCTTTCGGTCCCTCAGTGCCTGGCACTATCATCTCTCTACACGGCCAACACTGTGTTACATTTTCACACTCCTGAGTTTGTCTCACAGACGTTAATTATGCACTTCTAGTGGATTTTTATTGATTGTGCAATCTATCTTTTGCACATTTACATCTGTTCAACATTCTAAGTACAGAGAGTTACCGAAAATTACGTCAGAGCTTAAGTCATTAAGACCCCAAAACAACCTAGAAAGGGCAGAACATTACGTTCCACCGTTCACACAAATCATGAATAATTCATTCTTGTTCAACAGCTCCTCATACGCCCATTATGGTTTAGGAAGAAAGCATGCCTTATTTCCATCTGTGCAACTCGGGCCACATCACATAACCATGCACTGTTACATATATTCATCCGTGTGTCTCCTGGTACATTACCAAACTTATGACATTCAACTTTAATACCCACTAATAGCATGTTTATGGTTCACTTTAGTGAGGAGCCTTGTGTTCTGCACTGCATATGACTACTACAAACTCTGGATACTAGATTATATTTTAGAAATCCATGTATTTTGCTCTATAATGTGGTCAAGCACTCACGACACATCATAAAAAAAGTTTTCTGCTAAGTGCAAGTACACAGGTAAGTACCCATAAATCAGAATATGCTCCTTGAAGTGTGCTGAAAAAACATTAAAAAGCTGTAAAAAATGCTATACTAAAAACCTGCACTCTAAGACCAAATAGTAAATCTTTGATAAAGGAATTGGGTTGTAATTACTCAAAAGAAATAAAAACGTTCATTCGCCTCAAATTTTTTGAGTAATTAGTACACAAATGTAATTTTAAGTTTACAGCGCTCAAACGCTTTCATTTGTTTTTGGCAGTGTACTCAAATAGTTTTAGTACAATCCCGTCTGACGTCACGCACGTGCTTACGTGCTCCGCCCTCAACTAGCTGCTGCAACTTTTTGAAAAGACATGTTGTTGTTGCTCGCTGACTCGACTCGGATTTTATTTTATTAAGTTTGCAATGTGCGAAAGACTAAAAAAATAACGTAGGAGGGGATATTTTTCGATTGCCTGTGAGGACCTTTGGGGAAACGCGGCATGCGGTGTTCTGAACCTGGTGGTGATAAGCTTCTCTTCATTGTGCTAAAGTTACCTGCGCAACTGGTAATTTAACATTTAAGTTCTTTGTTTTATTTGTTTAAATCTATGGTTTAAATGGTGTTTAGAGTCTTGGCAGTTAATGCATTTTATGCATTTGCAAATGATTTGAGCCATTTTATCCCGCATCACTAAAGGTCAAAAATCGATTGAATTGATGAATCAACTGTATTTAGATTTATTATAATATATATATATATTATATATATATATTATATATATAATTAAAATGTTTGCGGAGTAAACAATTGTAATGACCTCAAAATGGCGGTTTTGATTAGTATATTTCATTATAATTGCCTCGCATTGCTGGACATAAAGTAATGATTGTCATAGAAGTTTCACAATAATTTGATTCACATTGTTCCACAAGTTGTACATTTTTGTAAGGACAGGTATTTATAAATGTATTCAAGTACGTTAACGTTACATGAGTCGGCTCTAGCCATACCAGTAAAGCTTGTGTTATTTACCAATGACATTTATGTTCTTAAAATTTAACATTTAACAAATCAGATTATACAGTATAAATAAATATTTAAAAGTTTAATGTTTGTATTATGGGATCAAACTAAGCACCATATTTCACATAATGCCTATTAAGTTAAATAACTGATTTGTGTCATGTGCTTTAAATAGAATTTTCCTGGTGTTTTGGCAAATATTACAACCTGACTAACTTCTTAATCTATTTCTTTTCAGGATAAAAGTGAAGCAGCTGGAAGTTTAGTTTGGTGTTTTGATGTCCAATTATTAATTTTAATACGCATTCATTGTATAGAGATGCTGGAACCTACCTACTGCTGAGATCCTGGATTGCTGGCCTGCTTTAAAATTGAGTCAAATGTAAAAATATTTTTCTTAGCACACTTGAAAATGTTTTATATTTAAAGGGATAGTTCACCCAAAAAGGAAAATTCTGTAATTAATTCCTCACCCTCATGTCGTTCCAAACCCGTAAAACCTTCGTTCATCTTCAGAACACAGATATTTTTAATGTAATCTGAGACTTTCTAACCCCTGCCATAGATGCAAGTAACTGAAATGTTGCCAGCACATAATGTAGTAAGGACATCGGTAAAATACTCCATGCTGATGTAGAACATGCATGCTTGGAGCCTTGTTTACAAGCAGAGGAATGCACATGCACTTATTTTGTGTTCTGAAGATGAACGAAGGTCTTACTGGTTTGGAACGACATGAGGGTGAGTAATTAATGACAGAATTTTCATGTTTGGGTGAACTATCCTTTTAAAGTAATAGTTTGCCCAGAAATGAACATTTGCCATTAATTTACTCTCTCGCTGACCATGCAAGAAGTAGCTGATGTTCTTTCTTCAGTAGAACAAAAGATCATTTTTAGCTGAACTCATGGTCCTTGGTGATTCATAAAATGCAGCTCAACGGGTGTCGTCACTTTGCGAGTCAAAAAACATAAACAAGCAACACAAAATGAATACCCATGGTGGCACAGAAGTCTTGAGCTCCAGACTCCTGGCCATAGTGTTATAATGTGTTGTCTGTATCTGATTTTTGACTTACAATGTGGTGGCACCTGTTGACTTGAATTTTATGAATCACCAAGGACCACAAGTTCAGTTAAAAATCATCTTTAGTGTTCTACTAAAGAAAGAAAGTAGCCTACATCTTGGTTGGCCGAAGGATGAGTAAACTGACAGCAAATGTAAATGTTTGGTTCTTTTTCAGTGTCAGGTTTATACTTGTAGCTGTAGTTGATAGTCAAAGTTCAAAATGTGTTATTTTGCAGTATTTTTTTTTAAACGGTACATTGTACATATATCTTGGCTTAATCACTTATTAATTTGTGCAGATCTGCTGAGTTTCTCAAAATTATGAATGTTAACCTGAAGAACCAGAATTAAAGTTGATCCCACAGGAAAAGTGTCTGAAGTACTGAGTCAGCTTTTCAGGATATGTGACACTTCAGGTCAGTGGTTACTCTTCTTAATGGCTGATAAAGAAACTACAGTTGATTTTGAGTGATTTCGGTTGTATTGTCATACACACAGAAGTTTTAGGGTGATGCATAGTATTGTGTGGCTGTGCTGATTAGATTCCATGTTAAATCAAGAATCTCATACTCAAGTCGAAATACTGACATCCATTTATGATGAGCCGCTGTCCTCCGTGCTCCCTCCGCCTATCTGCTTGAGGATGACTCCACCGTTCTCAAGATGTGGGATGTAAGTGATCATGTTGCTTAAGCCTATGATACACGGGGCAACTTTTTGAGCAATTTCGCTGAGCAAAAGATGAGACACAGGGTACACGACCGATCTAAAGTATCTGAATAGAAATTTGTTGGGTAAGTGCCCAAGCAACATTGCTAAAAAAAAAGTTGCCCTGCCCACCTTTAGAATTTAGAGAGAGAGATCACTAAAAATCAAAATGCTGCCTAATCCTCATTTACACTCTTTTACAGAACACCAAAGAATTACTACAATTATAAAGGATATATTAAAAACCTGGAACTACAGCCTGAATGACATCTGAATGGCAGGAGAGATTGTTGGTAACCAAACCGTTTTTGTTCTAACATAGCTTCCAAAGTATGGAAAAAATTCTATGAAAATAAATCAATCTGAAACTGTTCGGTAATCAACAATCTCACCTTCCATTCAGATGTCATTCTGCTTCTAGTTCCAGGTTTTGAATATAGGCTATCAATTATAATTGTAGTTAATTGTATGGGATAGAATGGTTTGGAGTAGATGTAAATATATGTCACTTGTTAGCAGTCAGTCTTTGGAACTTTACAGTAACATTACTCTGTTTTTGTCTTCAGGTAGAGCAATCTGATGAACCAGATGTTGATGATGTGTCACTTCGTTTCCTCTCCATTAGTAACAATTCAACAGTTGCCATGTTCTTCTGCTCGGAGAAGACTGAAGTTGTACTTTGGGTAACAGTTAACGATTTCCCCTCATTGGCTCATGCATTTGTCATGCTTTTTGGACTAACGAACGCCTTGGATCTAAGTTCCCTAAAAGAGTCGGACAATACATTTGACTTTACCCACAAATTCTTGTTGGGTCTGGAGGATGGGAAGCTGAGATCCAGAGTGTTGAGTCTTAAAAATGAACTTTTGTCAGTAGAGTTTCCTCAGTGTCTGAAAGCTTACAAAGGTACTGTTTTATTTGACATTTCATTTAAACTTTCACTTCTGTCACTTTAGTTTTAGTACATTATTTCTTTCTTTCTTTCTTTTTTTACAATATTTGTCTAGTATTTAATTTGCAGAACATTTTCTCAGTTGATTTTCTGGAATGATATAAGTTCCATATACAGTACCATGTGTTCATCCGCTCATAGAAATGACTGTTTTAAAAAACATTGCTCTATTTTGAAATTTCTCTTATATTTGATTCTAGTATTACTTTTATATTTCTAAAGTTACTGTTTGATGTGAATTTTGGAAGTGTTCCTATTTTAGGGAAGTGTTTACAGCTGAGTGATATCCAGATATCCATATTGTCCACTTCTAAAAGTGACCGTTATTATCTCAGCTCATTTCTCAGTTTTGGAGAATGTATTTCCATTTGACAAACAATTTAATGTTGATGTTTTGTTAATGATTTGCGGTTACTTAATAAAATAGTAATTTGCATTTAAATTGTCTTCTAACCCATTTTTCTTATTTTATTTTTATTTTAGTTGGTGTATAGTTATTTATTAAAACTAATGTTTTTACGAAGGTAAACTTAATTGTAATGTAACAAAAAATGTTTAAGTCATCTTTATTTAATTTTAATTGGTTCTGTGAACCCAAAAACTCCTTGTAAAATGAACTTGATCAATAATTTTGTAGTAACTTGTAAGGTTAAGTTAATATCAGTTCAAATTACTTGGTAACATTTACTTTAAAAAATTATGTTTCTTTAACTTATAAAATTTAGTTAATATAACTTAAAAATTTCAATGTAATCAGTTTCAACTATTTTTTTGAGTTATATTAACTTATACGGTTTTACAGTGTGTGTTTAACACTTTTAAGGTGTCCTTGTTTTGCACATTACATGTACTTCCTATTATAATAACAATTAATTATGCATAATTATATGCCAATAACCCTAAGCCAAACCCTAATCCTAACCATATAGTAAGTAGATGTAGTTAATTAATATTACTCAGGAGTACTTGAATGTATAATTACACTGTTACAAGGACACCTTCAAATAAAGTGTAAACAAACCTGTCAATTGGTAAAAAGCAAGTTACTGTAATAGACCTATTAGGGCACTTTGAGTAATTTTACAGTGAAATACTGATAAATGTTCAGACTTTTGAAGTAAAAAAAAGTAATCATATAATTAACAGTGAAAAAAGCCCAGAATTACCTGTATTAGGCTTTAAATTTGATGCTATTTAAACAATTATGTTTCATATTAGTTTGTGCTATCAATTATGTACACATGGGTTTTAGCTTGTTGTTTATTTAATGTTTATTGCATTATTTGAATGGCACGGTGCATTCTTTTCATGCACATGTTAACAGATGCATGTTTTATGTGCTGGACACTGCATCTTTATATATGAGTATTAGGCAGCTGTGGAAATTACTTAAAATGATGAACTTGTATTAGATGTCTATTAACCTTAGACAGTTGATAATTTTAAATTCAGTCTGTAAAACTTAAAATGTTGCTACCATATTTTTTTTTTTACAGTAAAGTTCTGGCAACCACTGCTGCCTTTTTTCAAGGATATACTTTTACACTGAATGAAGGGGAAACAGATAAAACTACTATTTTTTTTGTTTTGGTTCGTTCATATTTTACCTCTGTCCCATCGAGTAGCAAGTAGGGTTTAACTTTGGGATTAGACATTGTGTTAGTCTCAACACCAGTGGCCAATTAATTATCATAGCAACTGCATTTATTAATGTTTAAGGTTATAATTTTGCTATTTAATTATTTAATGTTTATGGCCCATTTTGCACAATAAGCCTTACAATAGAAGAACTTTAAATTGAAATCCTCATTTTGTGAATGCATATGTAAAGCACACGGAGTAGTGCTCGGTTCACAATTACTAAGTTATTATATGACGATGGTAACTGCATAGGATTGCTTGGACCAGAAATCAGAAGACAAGGGTCGACTCACTAGAGCAAAAAGCAGCAGAAGGACAGCCAAATAACAGTAAAACAAAATAACTACTAGGACTACTGGGATCGTTAATCAAAGAAAATGTAAGTGTATTGTTTCTGATTTTTTTTTCTTTTCGTTTTTTTTTTTTGTATATTGTAATAATCCGTTGAAATTGCCATGATGATGGAAAACAAACAAAACAACAACACACAATATTTCAAAACGATAGTAGGCACAAAAATAACAAGATATTAGAGTTCAAAACTAGTTCAGTGTCTCCAAATTTCAACATCAATCTCTGAAATTTAACCTCAGGATTTTTTTTCATTTTCAATATCAGTCTCTCAGTATCAAGTTCAGAAAACAGTCTTCAAATCAGAGGCTCAATTCTGATTGTTAATGAACAGTAATGTCCATTAATAGACGAAACAGTTCAGTCCATGAGAAAAAAAACAACTTTTGTCTCCAGGGAAATCCAGGTGAATTTCAAGAAAAAAAACAAATGTGTGCAATTCTGTCCTACCCGATCAGAAAAAATGACTTTTTACTTGGTTTCCAGGCACGAACAATGGGATGGCTCGCCAGTCCAAACCAGGAATAGGAATCCTCGGCCCGGACAAAATTCAGGATCACCGCAGCAATTCTTCAAACATTCAAAGAAGAGAGGGAAAAAAACCCCAAAACAAACAAAAAACATGGCCTTGCAAAAACAAATCCAAAAACAATCAGTAACCTCAGTTCAAATAAATTCAAATAAACCGTTTCAAATGACTAAAGTGTCTGCTTCAATTATTTGCATATAGAAACACATACATGCTAGTTGCCATGTGCTCGATTAGTACACTAGAGTCTATTCAAAGTGTTAGCAAAGCTAGCACCACATGACACATTTCTCAACGGGAAAATATATCTTAACAAATCATACATTTTTTAAACATTTAAACATGATTATATACACTCACAGATCGCATTAAAACACAAAGAATTTTTCAACACATTTTTACATTACTCATTCACTCTTTCAAATTCCTTTTTCACATTACTCTTCCAATAATAACATCCAACATTCAAATTAACTAAATACATTTCTTATAAAGAATTTTGTACTCCCCAAGGAGAAATGTATAAAAGAGAAAAAGAAATAAGTCTTCTTCCAAACAAATATCAATAAGGCTCTGTTTCATTGGCTTTCCGTCACGTCTCGTTCAGCACTGTTGTTAATCGTCGTTCTCAAACTGGTGAATTTATAAGAGTAAATATCTTAAAAAGATCGCTATATCTGTTAACAAGCCATCACTGAATCATGTTTTTTTTTTATAGATAAATCCGATCAGCTGTACTTTCTATCGATCGCATTTTTCTCTTTTCTTCCTGCTCGTACGCTCATCTCGAACTTTTTTTTTTAAGTAGGGGGCGGGACTAACCTTTCACCTATCCAGTTAGAAATCACTTCAGAAACTTTTCCAGTGTGTTAATTATTTATAATAATATAAATACATTTTGCTTTGTTCTTTTCAGTCTATTAGTTTACAGCGATATAAATAAAATAATACTACCTATAAATATTAGTGACCTGGGTAACACAATGTAGGGATTTATTTCTAATTTGTGAATTCTAAAGATATTTTTACCTATATTTTCTTTATTTTTAAAGGTCAACAAACATTGACCTATTCCTTGTCAGAGATAGGCTGGAAAAACCTTCAGATGAGCGAGTCGAAGGGCCACATCAAGCCCTTCTGTGTGCAGGATATTTCACTCAGATAAAACAAAAAAAAAAGCAGAGAAGAATTTCCTGCAAGTGTGAAAGGACAAGTGGACAGCGTGTGTATGTCCGCTGACGTTCATGGGTGTTCCAGGAAGAGCACCTGTGGTGTGCAGGGTCGAGCTGTGCTGGTGGCGGCTGATATGTGTATGTGGGGGGCGAGAGGGTCTGCGTGACCCGTTAATGGCCTGGGGGGCATTTGATGACAGTTGCAGTAATCTGAAGCTGACTGGTGTCTCTTACACTCATTTAATCTTTGTCATCAAATCCCACCATCCATCTGATTAATGGCTACAGTTCAACCCTGTTTTCAGAGCCTTATATCTTGCCATGATGAATGTCGATCTATGGCATATTTTCCTCTAATATAACCATGAAAAACTATTACGAAAGACTTCCTCATTCTCCTCCCCCCTTAACCGTTAAACTCTGTTTTTATGTACGTAATGCTTGTGTGTGTGTGTCTCTGAGAAACTGATCTCTTCTATAAACGTCTTCTCTGTATCTTGCCAGGCGTCTTAACGATCTGTGGCTTGGATAAATCAAACTGAAATGCAAATCATAGCTAAGGTCAGCTCAGCCTTCTCACAGTGACGCTCCAGTCAGCTCTCATCACACACAAGCACCTTCCATCACACGCTCATAAACAACAAGCGAACACAAAGGTATGAAAGTGTTGCTTTTATTATATTACACTTCTGAGGCAGTTATGAGGCTGAATTGCAATACTGCGACTTCAAATGTGGACGGATTAGACTTAAATACATATGTAAATATTTTATTTATAGCCAATAACATGTCACAATTCTGTATTAAATGTAACGTTTGTTTAATTGTATTACATTTTTGTACCTGAGCAGTCCAGTTTTCATTAATTTTGGTGCAGTTCCAGTTTGTTAAAAAAAATATCCAAAATATTGCAAAATAAATTAATAAATTAGCCAATAACCAATAAGGTTAATGTTGGTAAATTGTAGTAAATAATGCATCCATAATCTATTTAACTATATAAATGCACTGCAAAGTATCATATTTCTGAAAGACAAGGCAGTTACATGTAGATATGTTGATATTTTATATTCATCTTGGTAGACAGGCATTTTATTGATATTTTTACACATATTTGGTGTTTTCTGTACAACTAAATATAGTCAGATGCTGATTTGCAACTATATGAATATGATTTTTTTATATGTCACTCAGTTATTGTAGTATCAAAGATACATAAAAACAATAGGAACCGTGACCAACAATTTTTCATGGAGGTTGGATCTTGTTTGTCTAAGTTTCTGTCCAGAATAAGCTGCCAGTGATAAAATGCCTGTTTTGTTTTGTGGACAAAATGGTATACTGTGTACTTTCATTATTATTAACTATTAATAATTATTGATCATAACATGAAAAGCATCACAATTCAATATGCAATTATTTGTAATTATGGTGATGTGATTACTATTGTCAAAATTTGATCTTAAATGTTTTTAAAACTTTAGAATTACAGTGTAATCCAATAGGAAAGGAAAAAAGGAGCAAGTTTTTGTGTAAAGGCCAGTTAGATAACGGCAAAGGCCATTTGTCTTTTGCACGCAGCATAAATAGTGACACCCCAAACACACACATATCTAACTTCTCTCGTCCCATTAGCAGTAGAATGCAGAGGGCTGGCATTCCCTCCTCCCCTGTCCAGTCCCCTCCTTAATGCTATGGCCAGACTTAGCACTGTCATTTATAGCACAGCACACCATCAATCTTAATAGAAGCGAGAAGTGCAAAGAGCTGACGAAACAGCAGCCATGATAACTATTTCGGCCTGGGAGAGGGAGGAGTAGGACAGGAGAGAGATGAGTGTCCAAGCCAGTAAAAGAGAGAGAAGAGGATGGGAGAGAGAATCAGTGAAATGCTTGGGAGCCCTGGGAGAGGTTTTCATGTTCCAGGAGAAAAAAAAGAGAGAGATTCAAATCGGATCATTACGTGTTTACATGACTCATCTGATGAGTGATGATAAGAATGTGTTTTGACACAAATGAGTGTGTCAATTTGTAAATGTATTTTTGTGTTCTGAGGGAAGTATAAAAAACTAAGTTTGACACATGACTTTTAATTATGCTGTAGCGTAAATGATGGGATTAGCAACAGCAAGGTCAAGGATTTGATTTCCAAAAAAAATGATGTCGTATACTGTAAATGCACTGTAAAAACGATTTGGATAAATGTGCCTGCCAAATCCATAAATGTAAATGTCTGCCAAACACAACATTCAGGGATGTGTGTAAATGAACAGAAATGAATACAACTGGACTGACATTTCCAGAGGGAAAAGTTTTAAGTTTTAGGTAAGCATTAAATGTTTATTATTTTATTTAATTTTTTAGTTTAGTTTAGTTGGTGATTTAAAAAAAATGTTTTGACATTTGATCAATATTGGATATTATTGTACTGATATTTAATTCTCAATTAATTGTATCTAAAATAGATAAAGACAGAAAAGACCAAATCAATTGAATATGCATCTTTTTTTAATTTGTACTAAAAAAACGTTTACTTTTGAATGAATTACATAAAAACAAACCTAACAAGAATGTTTGAAAAATATTAATACATAGCTGTCATACATTGCAAGCACAATAATAATAATAATAAGTTTGGAAGAGAAACAGATGAAAGCAGCAAAGGACAGAACAGAATAAAATGAGTGCTGCTCATTTTTGAGAGGTTGAGATGAGTGGAATAGAAACATTTTTATCTCTACAAGGTGCAACAATTTTAAACTCCCCACAGCTAAATGAGTGTGTGTCATGATGCAAAGCATTCTGAATATATGGACCGTAACCTTTGAGTCACACATTCCTTAACATGTCAAGGACACTGCAATATGAATACAGACTCAACACGCACACACACAGATACTAGTGACCGATTGCTTTAAACCTTCATGGTTAAAACAAGCTCAAGGCCACTCATGCCAACTAGTGCCCTTACAAACATACATACACGCACATTTACTAACATAAGAAGTATGTATTTTTCTGCTGTGAAAAATGACATCCTAATTAAATCTACACCCCAAGGTCTGTCATCACATATATGCGGCCACATAAACACGCATACTCACAAGAAGTAATACAATTCCATCTATTTACATTTGCTTATCATGCATTGTCTGAAAACTTATCAGTTCAAATTTGCCAAGAATGGATTTGAAATTGAAAAAGAAACTGTTGTAATAGCAGTTTGGCAGATTTTGTGCCATAAAGGCTCACAAAAATGTATGTCTCTCTCCCTCTCACTTTCTCTCTGGTGGGCAGTGAGGAAATCTTGGTTTATTTAGGTTTTTGAGAAGAGCTCCGAGTCCCCCCGGTTCCATCCGGAGGGTTCCTGGACCAGAGTCCACTCTCCCATGACAGCTACATCAACGAGCCGCGGCCCCAAAAACATGCTCTCGTATGCAAACACACACTCTCACACATGCGCTCTCTCTCTTAAATACACATATAAATGAATAAAACAATGTTTTACAAGAAAAAATTTGCATCTTTCTACATCAGTTATTTTGATGTACATTAAATATTTTACATTAAAACAGTATAGATTTTATATTTAATGTTTCTTTGAAAATTGTTTCAGTGTGTGTATACATACACACACACACACACACACTGTTTTCTATTTCTATGCTTCTGGAACTATTTACTCATAAATTGCTGTAAATTTCACAACTTTCAAAGTACATTTAAGTACAAAGCTTAATGTATTTTGTATGAAACACACACCATATCTTGTTACAACCCTCAGAAAAAACATTTTTAATAGTGTGTTTTATAAGCAAAGGAGATATGTTGGAGCTCAGAGGTCTTGCTTCTTGTTACCCAGAGTCCCTGGAGTGTCTTCTGATTGGCTGTAGATGTGTTTACATCTGAAAAGGAAGGATCAGCATGGCCACCCAGGTGGCTAGAAGTCCTCAGAGCTGTCAAATCAATAAACACAGCTACTGACAACTTTGTAAATGTAACAGCCAATCACAAAACAGAGATCCAATAACCAACTAGTACTCAGCTTCATAAGAATTGTAATACTCTGCAGCAAAAAAAAAAACATCTTTAAAGAGACAGTACACTGTTATGTTACACTGATATTTGCTCATCCTTGTGATGGTCCAAACCTGTGGACCATAAAAGGAGAATTTAGAAGAACTTTCCATGAACAGCAGCTCATCTAATAGTGACTGTGAGTTGCCACAAGGGACAAAAAAAGCAATATAAAGACACAATAAAAGCATAATCTATATCACTTGTGCCCTTTTAAACTTTTCTAAAGGTATACAATAACTTTCTGTGAGCAATTATTCACAACAACAGCATTCAGGTTTGGAACGACATCATTTTTGTGTATATATAATTTCTTTAACTAGAGCAATCATGCCAGATATATCAGGGATTTTACTGTCACTAAAAACTACAACACAGAGTATGTATATGTATGTGTATATGCGTGTTTATTATTGAGGAGATGACCGCTGAAAGTAACTGATTTTACTGAAAGACACACACAGAGTCTGGAATGACAACATACACATTCTGAGATGAACCAGATTAAAGCGGCCAGAGGATTGTTCTGCCATTTTTAAAGTGTGTAAATCTGTGTTGTGTATGTGCATGTGTGTGAGTTGAGCAGTTTACATTTAAATCAGCCATAATCCGAAGGAGTACCAAGGAGGCACACGCTCAGGAGGAGTAAAAGAGCATAAGAAATGACCCACAGGACCACAGTAACACTTCTGATGTGCACAGTCTCTTCTACACACCCACACACACAGTACAGTGTGTGTACAGTACCAACTCAATCCACTGTAACAACAATCAATACTAGGATTAGAAAATCAATCAGATTCTCTTGTCCCATCTGTTCCTGTTAAAGCTAGTTAAACAAACCAACATTACAGTGAGGTGAATACAAGCACAAACACTGCTAGATATTGTACGAGAGCTTAACACATTTTAATCTATTCGTAATGATATACAGGGTGGGAAATTAATGTAGAAAATCATTAATGGCAATTTAAATACTATATATTTATTTATTAATTGGAAGAAAATGATACTTTATTCAGCAGGGATGCATTGAATTGATCAAAGGGACAATAATAACATTTATAATGTTACAATGCTTTATTTTGATATAAATTCAGCTTTTCCATACAGAATACATACTTCATAATATATATCAGTTCTTTCAAAATTGAAGAGTTAACTGTAATAATATTTAGCAATTATTTTTTTTTTAATCAAATAAATGCAACCTTGGCAAGTATTCCTTCAAAATCATCAAAAATGTTACTTTTGAACAGCTGTGTGTATGTATTATTTACAGTTTACAGTTTTTTAGTTACATAAAAATCCTCAATTCAAAATAGTATGCCCATTTTCGGAGGAAAATCCTATTATGCTTTTTAGGATGCAGATTTATTTTTGTTAAAGATTATGAATTACAATAAAATAGTTTTGCTATGTTATTAATGTACAAGTCTGAGGTTAGCTTGTGAAAGAGAGAGCAGGAGAAGGAGAGAGAGAGGAGAGAGAGAGAGAAGAGAGAAGAGACATCATTATTGCTGGTAGCCTGATGTGTGGTTACCCCAGATGTCATCACAAAGCACCGGATTATTCCCTAATCCCTATGTGGTGTGTTTGTGTGTGTGTGTGTGTGTGAGACGCTGTTAAAACATACTCCTGTATATTGTGACTGCAGGTAGAGGAAGCAGGGCTTTGAGTTCTACATCGTGTTTACATCTGACTAGAAGAAAACAGACATATGCAGACCATCCAGACAATCAAAACAGTCAATAAAATACAACATAATAGAATTCAAAAAGAATATCTAAACCCAAGTGATATAATATAACCTAGTTGGTGTCACTAATATTAGGTATTCTTAGTCCCATAACTTTTTCTATAATATACTAGATAATTTTTTGTATAAAAATATAACAATACTTTATATATTATGTATTCTAATATTTATTCACTTACAGTTAAGTAAAAATATTTAAAAGTCTCAGTTTTATAATAATATAATACACTCAATATTTTTTGTTGGTTATTTTTGTTTCAGTTTTGGAGCTCATGAACAGCACCACAAATCTGCTTAAAGAGATGAATCGAGAGATTTGGATGTGTAAAAGAGACACCAGCATTTATGGAATGTATCAACTTTGCGGATCATAAGATCTGTGAGAAGAGCAAACCGCACGGGCGTAACAGATGACTGCTTCACCCGCGCACAGTCTCCAGCGCTCACTGTACGGCTTATCAGCCCTGCAGTCAGATGAGCAGCTTCTGCAGGCTCCAACAGGCCTACGAGAAACACTGAGATCAGCGACAGACACAAACACACGTACATCACTTTGTTAATGAACACTAAACTCGCCATATACGCCTACTATGGAGCAAAACATACATACACGCACACACTCAAATCACATTGAGCATCAAATCACGAAACTGTACATCATGACATCATGACAAAAATGTTTTGATGGTTGCTTAGTAACTGTGCTATAATTATGATTTTATTGCATGTAGTAAATGATCCAAATATCATGTTGTTATTTTGTTTACATGCACCTCCATGAAGGACTGCGTCTAACTTTCAGCCAAACAGAGCAAAGGAGACTTTCTGCTTCCAAAATCCAAATTGTTCAAGAACAAATGTGATCAATATATAATTCATAAACACATAAATACAAACACATGCAGATGAGACACCACACACTTACATTCAGAAGTACTTCTTATCTGTACACAGGGCATGTCAGAGGCTGCGTTTACACTTGGCATTAACACGCAATCACCGTGATCTGATCAAGCACATTTAAGTGTCATCAGTCAATCAGACACGGTCGTTTTTACATACACTTGGCAACCTCACTGCTGTCGTCGTGGGGACATTTTTACAAATCAAAATAAATGTACAAGTCTCACTAGCGCTCTGTTCTTCTGACAGATCAAGAGAGGGGGGGGGGCGGCGTTTTGCCGTGATGTCGACCTGTGAATGCAGACACAATGGCTGGACTGCGTTTACATTACACTGAGATCCGATCACAATGGGGCACAATGGGGGCTTCGTCCCTCACTACCTCCTGCATCAGGACACGCATGATCGGATCCCATTCGATCGAAGCGCGTATTACAACTTTTTTTCAATGTGTATGTGGACAACATCCGGATACATGTCGCATGTTAATGCCAAGTGTAAACGGAGTCTAGAGTAGCAGGGAGTATCCGTTGCAGCTGTAAGGTTTTCCGGAGTGTATCACATTTGTGATAGTTCTCTGCACACACACCACATTCATACATGCACGCGGACACACAAACACCTACACAAACTGCTCAATTGTCATCTGTTAGTACTTACTGTGCTACCCTTAACTTGTAGAAAACTAACAGAAATGTGCAGCAAATAAATATAAATATTTAATCCATGAGAACAGGAAAATTGTTGTTGATGTCGGTGGGGGGTATATTTTTTTTACAGTCTATGTCTATTATATAAGTTAAGGTATTGAGGTGTAATAGGTGATTTGCTTCAAAAACTTTTTTGTTATGCTGGTTGAAAGTCTCTTTACATCCCAATAGCAATCATTAAGTTAAGTGGTCTGAATGTATTTATATATTCTGTGGAAGGCGTAGCACCAAGAAATGTTCGTCCAATCAAAAAGCAAATACGTATCCGAGCGTTTTAATTGGCTTTCTTAACTGCCGGTCAACATATGTATTAGCAGACCTCTGCGCACCCTGGGTTTCCGTGCGACAGGATATGGCATCACGCGCGTTCACACCCACTACATCTGTGAGACAGAGCGAGAATGGCCATACAAACTCAACAGGGAGTCGACTCTCCTGCATGGTCATTGTAAGTACAGTTACTCCGTTACTATAAAGTTTTCTCACAGAAACGAGTAATGACACCTTGAGGTAGCCCAGCGGGATCCCATTCCAATCTCGCACAAGGGAAGCGGGGAAATCTGTTGAGTTACTTCACTTCGAACATTCCATTCACGGATTTGCGCTACGCACCGTCTTCACACACAGATGAAACTTACTAGAGAAATGTGACATAATATAACTCTGTAAATAAATACAATATAAATTAACGTCTCGCACACTTTAATGCCCTTTCAATGGAAAATATACGTTCCCTTCGAACTGGAATCATGGTGGCGATGAGCCGTTTATTACACTTCCCAGGCATCACGGTCTGGGGGGGGATATGAGGCAACGGCGCACTTGATAATAATACATATGAACTCGAGAGCAAGGAGGGGTGCTGCGAGGATTGGGAATTGTGGCACACGTGTCTGATGTAGCCTATTGTAATGTTGATCTCTGTGTTCTGGTCTGTGAGCGTGAGTATCGCCTTTCAGAGGGTGGGCCTTTGGATGGCGATTGTGCAGGGGTGGGAGGGGTGGGACGTCCCTATCATTCTAAAGTTAGCAATTTTCGCATGATCTCCTACTACACCTTTAGCGGTCTTGTACCGCTAAACAATTTGATTTTATAAAGTGTGAATACATATTTAACTTAATATAAGTACATAAATCAATTATAAATTAAAGACTTTTATATCTAAATTGATTAATTTTGTGTGTGTGTTTGTGTGATCAGTTACTCCCCAACTCAATATATTCACATTATAGAGTACATTATATATTATTCATATTATTTCTTAAGTATTACACCAACAACACACATTCTATTTAGTGTAATAGTTTAGTAGTAACGATTCAATTAATAACCTGATTATTAATATGCTTATTAAGTCTGTCGAATTTATATAGCGCTTATATAGACCCAGATTGTTTCAAAGCACCGTAACAGAACAGAAACAACATTGAATGTTAATGTTACAAAATTTAATCATTATGATTTTTACTTCATTAATACTAAATATTTAAGGGCGGCAAAATGATTAATCGTCGATTATCGATTTCAAAATAACAGTTTTATGTTTACATACAATAAAAAAGTATGTTCCTACTGTGTATATTTAGTATGTAATTACAACTAAAATTTTTATATATACATCTAACATATTTTTCACTTACTATATGCATGATCTGGTGGTGCGTTATATATGCATAGTAAATATACACAGTACACACACATAGTATGTAAACATAAACTTTTATTTTGAATGTGATTGATCGCTATTAATCATTTTGCAGCCCTAATAATAATGTGCTGATTTAATGAAACACTATTTATAACAAATTATTAATTAAACAGCATAACACCTCTACAGGTCTTCATATTCTAGCTATATTTCACTGATCGGGAGCTTTATAGGAATGGTAATTTTCAGACAGACCAAGTGCTTCAGCACTCCTTCAACTGCTCTGGACTCGTGTTTTTTGTCTGGGTGAGCAGGTTATTGAATCGGGTGTGTTCTGAACTGACAGATGATTTGTGTAAATGTTAAAGGCCAGTGGGTTGTAGAGAGCAGGTTAGTGGTTTTACTGGAAGGTTTTACTGGTTTGATCATTACTGGCACCTAGAGAATCAGACAGATGTTGAGAAACTGTTAAAAAGACACCACAAAACCATGTGTGAGTGAAAAAAGAAAAAGATGAGGACAAAGCGAAAGGTGTGTGTGTATTGTTAAACTTGTTTTTTAATATCAAGGTAATAAAGTCAGACCGCATGAAACGAACACATACAAACAGACACACGCAGGCACTTGCACAGACAAACACATCCTTCTCATGCTTGTCAACACCCGTTATCCTGGCTTTGAACTGCAGGGATCCGGAATGACAAACAGTGGCGCCTCCATCCAATCCCTAATCAAACGACTCTAGGTCCTCCCTTCACACCCCTACTAAAACCCGTGCGATTTCACACACACACACACCCGCCACACACACACACACACACACACACTCACTCACTTCTCACCCTTATCCAGATCTCCTTCTGTTGTCTTCCAGCATTTCTCACACATACCTGAGTACGGTGGGGCAGACAATCAAAGACATCATAGTTGTTCATTAAATTTGGATGACGATAAGTAGAAGAAATAAAGGGGAGGCTACAACAAGAGCCCTTACATTTACTGATGAAGCTTATAAGGATCAGTAAAAAGCATTTCATCTGAGGATGTAAACAAAAACAAACAGTTTCTTCTAACTACATTTTTGGGTAGTCGTTATCCCCTCCCAACATTTTGAAGTACTGTCCAAATGATTACCCATAATCAAACATGAAATTCTGAAGACTGAAATAATATTTTCTTGTAAAATGTACTTCATAATCGTTTGTTATTCCACAACTTCACAAAAAATATTTTTACAGTATAATTTTCAAATATTTCATTAAATACTGATTAAATGTACATTTTATTTTAAATACCTATACTTACTTAAATACAGAAAAATTACTTTGTTACTCATATACATTTTTTTTAAATGGCCTGTCATGCACGGACAATAAAAATACATTTATAAAATAAAAACAAAATGGTTCTTTAATTTTTTTATTTTTTTTTTAAATAATTAATACACGTTTAGTAGACTTTTACCTGTTCGGTGTAACACTTTTCACACTTTTTTTAAACGATCATGTATGACAATGCAAATTAAAATTGTATGTTTTTTAATGTACTAGACGTTTTTTTCAATATTCAATGACTGATTGAAACACAAAACATTGAAACTGCCATTTTAAGTATTGAAACTTTAAAGCTGTTATTTGTGTTTTTGTCTGCGTTTGTCACCCTGGATGTGTTTGAACAGGTTGATTGACAGCTTCCTACAGGCTTTTGCTGTGTAGGAACAGCATGATAAATGGCTCTGATGGCATTAACCAACCATGATAAAGTGGGCCTCCTCACTCACAGAGTCAGGTGGAACGAGTTGACTCACAGAACTACCATAAAGTTCGTCCCTCTGGTGCAGCTGGAATGCATGTCCTTACCATTACTGTTAGTGGTCATGCTGGTAGATGAGAGACTCAGAGTTCACAGCCATGACTGTGACATCAGACACTGCGGGATGGGAAATCAATACACCAGGGCTTCTAATTCAAGACGGGCAAGCTGCAAGTCAACTTCTTAGTAATTTGAGGTTTAATCTAAATTTGCTTAAAGGTAAAGAGAGTAGTTTCTATGTTAAAATGCTTTCTCCTATTGGTTTAATGTGATAACGTTGTGTTACAGTTACAGTATACACCATATAGATGCTGACCCACAAATGTGGACATACAGGTGCATCTCAATAAATTAGAATGTCGTGGAAAAGTTCATTTTATTTTAGTAATTCAACTCAAATTGTGAAATTCGTGTATTAAATAAATTCATTGCACACAGACTGAAATAGTTTAAGTTCTTTTGGTTCTTTTAATTGTGATGATTTGGCTCACATTTAGCAAAAACCCACCAATTTACTATCTCAACAAATTTGAATACTTCATAAAACCAATAAAAAAACAATTTTTTGTGAATTGTTGGCCTTTTGAAAAGTATGTTAATTTACTGTACATGTACTCAATACTTGGTAGGGGCTCCTTTTGCATGAATTACTGCATCAGTGTGGCGTAGCATGGAGGCAATCAGCCTGTGGCACTGCTGAGGCGTTTTTGAAGCCCAGGTTGCTTTGATAGCGGCTTTCAGGTCATCTGCATTGTTGGGTCTGGTGTCTCTCATCTTCCTCTTGCCAATACCCCATAGATTCTCTATGGGGATCAGGTCAGGCGAGTTTGCAGGCCATCACGCACAGTAACACCATGGTCATTGAACCTGTTTTTGGTACCTTTGGCAGTGTGGGCAGGTACCAAGTCCTGCTGCAAAATGAAATCCGCATCTCCATAAAGCTTGTCAGCAGAAAGAAACATGAAGTGCTCTAACATTTCCTGGTAGATGGCAGCGTTGACTGTAGACTTCAGAAAACACAGTGAACCAAAGTCCTCTTTTCAGATGAAAGTAAATTTTGCCTTTCATTTGGAAATCAAGGTCCCAGAATCTGGAGGAAGAGTGGAGAGGCACAGAAAACATGTTGCTTGAAGTCCAGTGTGGAACGTTTCCACAGTCAGTGAGGATTGGCTGCCATTATCATCTGCTTAGTGGTTTAGTCATGTCCCGCTGTGGTTTTTCTGAAGTCCACAGTCAACGCCGCCATCTACCAGGAAATTTTAGAGCACTTCATGCTTCCTACTGCTGACAAGCTTTATGGAGATGCTAATTTCATTTTCCAGCAGGACTTGGCACCTGCCCACAATGCCAAAGGTACCAAAAGCTGCTGCCTGTGCCAATGCCATGTTTGCTTTGGTTACTGTGCTTGATTGTCCTGCAAACTCGCCTGACCTGAACCCATAGAGAATCTATGGGGTATTGTCAAGAGGACGATGAGAGACACCAGACCCAACAATGCAGATGACCTGAAGGCCGCTATCAAAGCAACCTGGGCTTCCATTACACCTGAGCCGTGGCCACAGGCTGATTGCCTCCATGTCCACCTGCTGCATTGATCACTAATTCTCCCCGCAAAAGGAGCCCTACCAAGTATTTAGTCCATGTAGTAAATGAACATACTTTCTAGAAGGTCAACAATTCACTAAAAATGTATTTTTTTTTTTTTTGGTCTTGTGAAGTTTTCTAATTTGTTGAGATAGTGAATTGTGGGTTTTTGTTAAATGTGAGCCAAAATCATCACAATTAAAAGAACCAAAGACTTAAACTACTTCAGTCTGTGTGCAGTTTGAATTTATTTAATACACGAGTTTCTGAAATAAATGAACTTTTCCACAACATTCTAATTTATTGAGATGCACCTGTATATCTACATTCACTCATTCAATACAATGAGTTTATGACACTTTTACAGAATATTTAGTTAACAAAAACTCATGTACCTCCAAAATATGAATTCCATTTAGTATAAACAGTACTAAAATTCAGCAGAAATTTAATTCCTAAAATTAAGGAACGTTTCACACTATCTGTCAAATCTATCTTTATACTCAAACTCTGAGTATTTGATTACTACCTGGTTTATGGTGTATTTTGAGTTCGACATAACCAATTCAGCAGTCTCCAACTAGATCACTGAATTATTGTTGTTGACTTGAAAACAACTGCAATCAGATCAGTCCAATACATGAACAAATCATTCAGTGCAAACTTTCAGTGCATTCTGTGGTAACACCTTATTTTGGTGGTACCTTTTGAACATTCTGTTGACACTAAGTAACGTTGGACCTACATGTCAACTAACATCTCAACTCTCATTAGAGTATAAGTAGACTGTATGCTTTGTATCTGCTAACTCTTTATTGTGACAGTCTCCCAATAGACATTCTACTGACTATAGGTAACTTTGCAAGTACATGTCAACTTATTCTAACCCTAACAGTCGACTAATACTAGGTGCAACATTACAATAGTCAACAGAATGTGTTAAAGGGATCATCAAAATAAAGTGAAACCCAATTGAGGAACCGATTTAACAAGTTCACTGAAATCAATCAACAAGAACGATTTGTTCAAGATTTCTCCAGTTCTATATATACGTAGTATTTTAATGAAATATAGAGTATAAAAGTAAGATAATATGCTTTGATATGCAGTAAACGTTTTCCAAAATGAAAATACTCCGCTAGTATTAGCCATAAGCTGTAAAATAATAATAATAATAAAGAGATAATAATAAAGCAACAAGCGGCAAAGCACAGATATTTCTCAGAAGCTGTAGTTGTGCCAACTAATTTTTCAAAGTTAGACTGGTTGTTTTAAGCCAAATAAAACCTTTTCAACAAATACATGCAGTATTTATTAAAGGGATAGTTCACCTAAAATAAAACTTCTGTCATAATTTTCTCACCCTCATGTAGGGGTGTGCGATATATATCGTCTGCGATAATATCGTAATTGTTGTTTTAACGATGTGCAATTTGACATTATCGAGTATTTTGCAAAAACCATTCAAAACATCCCCACAGAGCGCACGCATACATTATGTGAAGCCTAGACTAGTGCGTGTGCGCATTTAGTGTGTTTTCTTTCACTGCATGATTCAGTCTATTCCAAAGCATTTAGGAATGATCACAAATTCAAGACTGATGGCATAAAATGTATATATTTAAAACCCACTGGGTCATATAGGTGAGTGTCATTTACACACCGAAGCGTCCGTTTTTCTTCCCACAAAAATTACATGAACAAATGTGACATTGTATCAATAAAAGTCTTATGTAACAGACTACTTTTTTAGACACCAATATTGCTTTTTTTTGCTCTATTTCGCCACAACAAAAATCCATTACAAATACAGACCACAACTGCTGTTTTGTGTCTCTGAGCAACATGGATGAATCACCGTTTAAATATTTGGTTCAATCGCAATGACTCACCTTATTACAGTGATTGCTATCTGCCCAAAAAAACACCTGCTGGCGGTTTTAATTTCAAATTTCGGCTTTTTCTTTCTTTTTTATTTTTTTCATGTTTTAAATCATTTCAAATATCAGTATTCAACGTTTTATGTTTAATATATCAAAACATTGTTTATGCATTTGTAATTGCAGGTTAAATGCATTCATGTCTTGCATTAAACAAAATACACGTGTGTAAATCATCCTAATGCCACCTTCAGATGCAGCTCCCTGTTTGATTTAATTTGCTTAACAGGCCAAATGTCTTATTATTCTAATTCCCTGAGTAAATGTAAGAATTTGACTCAAAAGATAATGGACACTTTTAGAAAAAATGGCTTTATAAAGGTAAAAACGCCCATAAAATTTAAAAATCTGTTTAAACTTATTGGAAGATATTAATTTCTATCAGTGTGAACTGATCACACAGAATATGAAGAATATTAAAACATTAGGAGTCAGCTGTCTTCGACAGTACTTAAGGTACCAGCACAATAACACACAAAATATCGTCTAATTATCGTTATCGATAAAATCACAGATAACATCGAGATAGAACATTTTTTGTCAATATCGCACCGCCTCCGCTCATGTTGTTCCAAATCTGTATGAATTTCTTTTTTTCTGCTGAACATAAAAGAAGATATTTTAAATAATGTTGGAAACAGTTTCTGGTAGCCGTTAACTGCGTTCCAAATGACGCACTATACACTATGCACTTGTACACCATGTACTTATGCACTCAACCATATAGTGTATGAATCGAGTTATTTATAAAGATTTAGAAAAATAGAAAAAATATAAAGTTATTTTATCATTCATAAATGGAGTCTGATAGCTACGTAATTAAAGCTATGACAGTTGAGTGCATGAAGTGTTCAACATACCACACTTAATTGTTTTGGTTATTCGAGTGCACTAATCTGTGTTCTCTTTGAGAATTTTCATGTGATTGCACTACTCCACTATTTATAACTAACAAATAGGGCGTGCCAATATATGTCCCAATTATCGGTAAATTCGCATCGATGTACGATATCGCATATTTTCGCTATACACCAGCTTGCAATATTTGGGGCCATGAACAAAAGACAAAGAAAATCACTCACTGCTCTTACCTAAATAACTTTTGTAGCTTAAATAAGAATCAGTGCATATTGAATTCAAAGTGGAAATACTAAGCAGTGTTGTATTTTAAATTTTTATTATTCAGTTCCTAAACTCATGTTAAAATGATTACACTAATGTTAAAATGACATTTTTATGTAATGCTAGAGTAAAACACTACCGTTCACTTTCAGAAGTTGTTAGGGGTGCTTTCTTCTCACAAAAGTGAAACATGTATGCTAGTTATATCAGAATCAGAATGAGATTTATTCACCAATTAAGTGTGCGCAAACACAAGAAATTTGTTATGGTCTTACAGGAGCTCTTGATACATACATACATACAAATAACCATATATATATGACACAACATAGTTATAGAAGTTCACAGAACTGACTCAGCAACAGCTGAGTAAAACTGTTTCATCTGAGCATGTGGCACTTTAAGCATTATCGTATCGCATATTGAATATCGCATTATTTAATGAGTTATCGCATATCGCATTTTTCTTCAATATCGCACAGCCCTACTACAAAACATAGAATAGTGCACAAGTACACGATTTGGGGTGCACCTATTGACTTCCATAGTATGGAAAAAATATTATGGAAGTCAAAAGGTACCAGCCATGGTTGGTTGGTTTGGTTACCAACATTCCTAAAATGAAATTAGTAAATTTAATATTCAATCAGATAGCAATCTGATCAATCAAAATAAAAATAACCAAGTGTAAATACCCTCATAGGCATATTGACCCCTCAGACATATCATTGAATGTAGAGGCAGTGGACATCACCATCATTTTGGTTCTTTTAGTGAAGTTTTCTAACTCTGTATTCCAGATCAGCAGTACACTAGTAAAGTCAACAGCCTCAAATGTTCCACTGGAAACAAAAATATTAAGAGTTGCACAGAATTGGTCAAACCTCAAACTTTCCTGTTAATTTATCAAACACAAACAAAATATCCACAGCTGACACTTAGATGTTAGCGTTGGACCTTAGCGCCTGAGCATTTGCCCAAATAAACGTATACTTTTAAGCGCAGTAGCTGAAATTAACAACAACCACAGAATCTCATCAAAATCCCATTACGGGACTGCAAAACATGTTAGGTGTTGAAAATTCAAGACTGGGTCTACAAAGAGAGTGGTTACAGCTTGATGCATTTATGTTTGTGCCAAAGGTGGTAGCTGTTAGCATTAGCAGGCAGCTGCCTACGGTGTATAAATCTACTGGGTCATAGACAGCAGTCAGCAGTCTGGTCCGACTGAGCGTGCTTGGTTCCCATGATGACCTCCTTCCCCTTTTGCTGGCTCCAAGCATCGCAAATGTAGCATGGAGCTCTGCAACGCCCAATAACCCATCACCGGGGGAAACGGCCAATATCCCATTGCCATGGGCAACTAGTGATGCCTAGAGGAGCAGGACTACATTAGGGGAACTGGAGGGAACACAGTCTGGGAATTCTGAGAGTCTAATTGAAATAAAATGGAACACGTGTCTTAAAGGTTGAGACCTGCTGGTGCAAGTGGAGTGGAAATATGGTAGAGAGTTAGCACTGAGGCTGTTTGTACAGGGACACACAATTACAGACTCCACCACAAAACTCTGGGTTAACAACCACATGCACACACACCTATGCACAGCCACACATATAAATGTATGCACATTTGCATCAAAGTTATTTTCCATTCCATTTCCATAAATATACAGGCTTCCATGTTTCAGTGAGTCTTTGTGGTCTCTGTCGGCTTCAAAAGGAAAATGCATTGACAGGGTATGAAGAAAACATTAAAGAATGAAAATGCGATGAAAACATCATAACATCTAATCTGCAAAATACTTTGTTAAGCTTGTAGAAAAACTGTCACTGAGCGAGACATTGCAAATACCTCAACCTTTTTTTCTCAATTTCACTCATGCATCTTATTTTTTTTTATAATACCCCCCTTTTTTCTTTCCTGCTCTGTTTCCTTTTCTGGCTCTCCATTTCTTTCTTTCTCTCTCCTTTTGCTTTATTGTGTGTGTGTGAGCGTGTGTGTATACTATGTGCTAAGTTTATTTTCTCTCGGTGCTAATGTAAATTCCTCATGAACACCTTCCATCACACACTCAATGATCCACAACGCAAGTCTCCACAAGAGACCGCTTCATCACACATCTTACACACACACAAAATACATACTTAGACCATTTCATTGTTTGACTGCAGTTTCTTAATCAGTATTTTTGTTTTCCAGTATAAATCGTAGCAACAAGACACTTTTTAAATAAGGGGAAAATCTGACAATGGGATTATATGATAAACTAATAAAAACCCAGTATAAAGATATATTCTGTTAAAATAATGTCTTAATATCTTGCAGTTTGCTTCTTGGGTAGTTTTAATTTAATTTGACTCTTATCATGACTTTATTTGGACAGGAAAGAGTAGGAACAGGAATTCATTGGGTAGAGAGAGAGCAGAACGAGATCAGCAAAGGACAAGACGGGATTCGAACTTGGGTCGTCGCGAGCACAGTTGCATTCTATGTCGGTGCACTAACCACGAGGCTATTGGTGCTGACATTTGACTCTTATTTTAAGGACACTTAGTTTCATTCATTTTATTTTAAGGATACTTAATTTTAGTGGAAAAAAATCAACGGTTGACATTATTGTCATTTTAAACATTTCATTACATTATTTTTGGCAAGTAAAACGGCTATATACTGAAACAAGAACTGCCAAATAGGCTTTTAAAGAGGACATATAATGCGATTTAAATTTTTCCTTTCTCTTTGGAGTGTTACAAGCTCTTGGTGCATAAAGAAGATCTGTAAAGTTGCAAAGACTAAAGTCCTCAAATCGCTGCTCACTCGGTCTCCGCTAACTCTAGCCCGCCATGTGTGACGCTGTGTTTCATTGTGAAAGCGAAACTACTTTGTTTGGTCTTCCAAAAGAGGACACGACTAGAAATCAGTGGTTAAGTTGTATTTACAACACTGTTCCAGAACAGTTCAACCCAAATATTGCGATGTGTCCAGCGCTTTTTATTGAGGACTGTTTCCTGATCCTGGAAGAGTAGACTACAATGCCGGCTGTTCTGACTCACAGACTGTAAGTACGTTTTTTATATTTAAAGAATTTGCCACTGACGATTCAAACGCGAGTTTTGAGCAGTGTAGAGTAGCGTTTGTAGTTGGTAATTTCTCCGATCACAAATGCAGACATGGTTTTATGTTTTATGTCACAATGCACTGGATAACTGGCCAACCAGAGCACACCTCGCTTTTCAGACCCGATGAGCTTTGTAAAAATCGGTGCGTTTCAGAAAGGCGGGGCAAAGAGGAGAAACAATAATGTACAGTATGTGGAAAATAAGGTTTTTTGAACCTTAAACTGCATTAATACATTTCATTACAACCAAATACACAAAATAATGATCTTTTTAATAACATCATATGACCCATTTAAGTTTTATTTCTGTTTTTAAACCTCATTAAATTTTGTTAGATTTAGCTGAAAACAAAAGGAGAAATCTATTTACCAATAGAAAAGAACAAAAAAATTTATTCAACAAATATTATGTGAAAAACATGTTAAAAATCTTATGGAATTTGGTTTATTGTGCTAAAGTATTAAGCATGTTTTACTGAATAATAATGATTTTTATAATATTTTTATAATATTTACCCATGCATATTAATAATTAAAGATACACATTAGTACCTACCTAAAATACACATATTAGTACCTAAATTGTTTTAAAAGTGGTTTTATGAATTTTAGTTCTTACATGGACAGGTGGCTTTTGCAAACTTACGGTGTGTCAGCGACGAAAAATTAGTCTACAATAAGAGTCTATTAATGCTTAATGTTTTCATCTGCTGAAGTGAAAGTTTGCTGTCTGTGTATTTGGGTGCCTTTGACACCACATCTCCGCAGACAGACATGTTAACAAGGAGCTTGCGCATCGTGTGTGGCCCGTGTGTGACCTCTGTCAGTGTGTGTATCAGCCTGTACATGACCCAAATTTAATTTACACCTGATGCAACAGTTCCCACGTTACCTGTTGCTGTTCCTCTCTTTTTTTAACGAGACATCTGCATTGTACACGCAAGTGTGATTCAATGCATTAAAGATAAATTGAGTTGTGCATTCCTGTAGTGGGAGTTTGACCGGCTCTGCTCTATCACACTAAAACAACAGACCACATACACCACCTTTATTACTAGCCGCAAATCACACAGCCCACTCTCTCATTCGCCTTGCCCCTTTGCCCCTTCTTATCGCAGTGCCTCATTCGCTCTCCCACTCTTTCACAGTTCTCTAGAAACCTGGTAATATCTAACGACCCAGGATTTTTGTTCGTAGCTCTACTAAGATTATAACCCAGAGCCCTTTGGAGGTTTTGTTGAGTACATGACAAATTACTAAAGAAACACATTGCTAAGTCCAGAGATGGACTGGTTTCCATTTCTCTGCCCTTTGTTAGTTCATACTGCGTGTCGGAGCTCGAAGGCAGAAGCATTCACTCAAACCAAATAAATTCCAATTTTGTGTATAAGTCACTCAACAAACGATACTTGGGAAGCAGGAAGAAAGAAAAATAAACTTCATTCAAGATATATTAACTGAAAAAAAATCCCTATATCTTATGCAATTTGGCTTCTCGTGTAATTCTTGTGTATTCAAGGATTTAAACATACATGTGTTTGTCTATATGTCCAGTGCCAACAGAACGGGATGTCTGATTGACTCTGAGGTTTGTCCATAAAGAGCCACATGTTTGGGTCCTTCATAAAGCATAATAACAGATTGTGAGGCTTGTGCTGCATTGTTACCACATACATCGTGTCATTATAGCAGATCTGAGCACTGTGGTGGAAGATATTTACAATCAGGCAGTTTTTAGATGCCCTCAACCAAACTTAGAGTTTTAACTACCCAAACCCTGCATTGCTAGAGTAGCTAATTTAATCTAGAGAGGAGAGGAATGCTTTAAATACACATGTACAGAATACATCAGAGAAACTTAACACACTTCAGTTCCTCAAGCTGGTTTAAAAAAGGCAGTGTCAGCAATATTTTAAAACTGAAAGCTCACAAACAAACATGTTAAAAACATGAAACATTGCTCTTTAGGAGTGTGTGTATATGTGTGGGTGGGTGTTCAACGCAGCCTGCTATGTTCAAGTGAAGACAAAGCAAGACAGTGCTGACACCACATGGTGAGCTCTGAGATCAAAGGTTAAAGGTCAGGGCACAAGCGGTGGGTTGCTCTGTTAGGAACATTTATTTACATCAAGGAGTAACCTACCAGACTTTCCTCTGGTAAAAAAAATGACAAAACAGCAGTCAAGGCTTGTCTATATATTCTTATCTACTTTAAAGGGGTGGTTCATTGCGATTTCACTTTTTTAACGTTAGTTAGTGTTTAATGTTGCTGTTTGAGCATAAACAATATCTGCAAAGTTACAAAGCTGAAAGTTCAATGCAAACGGAGATATCGTCTTTTAAAATTCTGGCAGTTTAATGCCTACAAAAAAACGGCTGGTAGGGACTACAACAAGTTACTTCCCGGGTTCGTGACATCACAAACCCAGATAAACCCCGCCCTCGGGAAAAGGCAGCAAAGGGGGCGATGCCTGCGCTCCTTTAGAGAAGAGGAAGAGAAAACTAGAGTTGCATGTAAAAATCTATTCATATATTAGTCTCCTCGGGCTAAGGCGAATGAAATGACTTATTCTTCTAACAAATCTAATGATTGATTCACAAGTTTCAATCAATGTTCTAACGCAGCAGTTCTTATACTGTCCTCGCGGCCCCCTCTCTGCACACGCTCGTGCAATCTCTCTTCGCCTCTCTCTCTCTCTAATTCAGCTCAGCTTCTTCAATGAACTGTTACAATTATACACTTTTTTTCACATAGCTATGAGAAGTGTTAAACATGAACGTGCGTGCAGTTGCCGTACTGTATTAAAACTTTAATCAAGATAAAACTGTACATTAAAAACTAACATAACTAGTATAATTTACAAATAACAGCGTATCTAAAAATATGAAACAACTACAAAAAAAAAAACAGGCCACCATTAAAAGCCATTCTTGCACACGGTCTTCACGTCCTCTTTAATAACATCCTCTGCTTCTCAATCGGGCTCAAACTGATAAGCGATATTAGCATGCAGTTGTTTACAATACAACCGGAGCACATGCCGCCGAGGTGAGGGGCGGGACGTTAAGAAGTGCACTAGAGACTGTTTAGCCAATCACAACACATTGGGCTAGCTATCAAAGCCCATCGCCTATTTCTGAGGGAGGGGGCTTCATAAAAGAAGGAAATTATAAGCGTGTTTCTCAGAGAAGGGACAGAGAGGTGTGGAATAAATGTAAATTATTTGAAAAATAATGTTTTTTTTTTTTTAAAAACAAAGCATAACACATGTTAGACCATAAACACAATCAAGCCTAGAAAAAACCCAGTGAACCACTCCTTTAAAAGGATTTATAATTACATGGTACTAAGATTAAAACTTTTTATTTGTGGATTTTGTTAATTTACTATTTCTGAAAATATTGATCACTGCCTTGTTCTTGTATGATTATAATGAACCATAAATATTAAAAACTATGTGCCATAACTCTTCAGAGATAACTGAGTGCTACACTATAAGAGCATTTTGTGAAAAAGTAAGTTTCCTTAGATGTTGGAACCATTGATGTCAATAAAGAAACTTTATTTTAAAAAGTTTAGATCAAAGAAAAGACACAATAGTCAAATATATAATAATCAAAATATTCTTGCCGTATGACAAAAAGTTGCTTTGTCAAGCCAGCTCCTGAATGTTTCAAGACCATCCAAAAATTGGCCCGGCAACACCCAAATCATTTTTTAAAGGGGTCATCGGATGCCCATTTTCCACAAGTTTAAATGATTATTTAGGGTCTTAATGAAAAGTCTATAACATACTTTGGTTAAAATTTCTTAATAGTAGTGTAAAAAACACCTTTTTGACCCTGTCAAAATCAGCTCTGTTTTCACAACGCCATTCTAGTCTATGTTGCTTTAAATGCTAATGAGCTCTGCTGACCCCGGACCTTTTGTGCTCTCTTCCATGGGGTGACGAGCAGACTGTAAACTTCAGCCGCAAAACTGGCTAACTAGCACGTTATTAGGAAAGGTGATTTGCAAAGATTAATTAACAAACCCTTATACTCACTTCTTCTGTAGATGAAGCTGGATCACGAATGATTCACGCGAACATAGACACATTTCGGCAGATCAGGGATCGGCGCATTCCCTTCAAAATGAAAGTAACGTTAATCCTCTGCATCTTCAGCGGCTCAGATGTCGGGAGTAAATGCTATATTCATTATTACATGCAGCAACAAAACACCTCAATCACTTATCGGAGACTTTCTTTCTTCCCCTGCGCTCCGAGTTGAACAATGTCGGAATGATACAGCTCACTCAGGACGGTCTAGGTAAGAACCTAGTAGTCAATCACTATCTGGGAGGGGTCCAGTGCTCATTCTGACAGGAATCTCATAACCGCCTATTTGAGAAAGGGAATTTTAAATAGGGATGTAAAGCCCACAAAAAACACGGTGGATTTTATCATTATAGGATGGATGTGTCTACACCTTCAAACAAACATTTATGTTCAAACCACTTGTAAGTGTTCTTGCATCCGATGACGCCCTTTTTACAGCAGAACTATCTGTGTATCATTGTTTCTATATTGTTTTAATATACAAGAATTATCGAGCTGAATTTGGTGTTTTTTGCTGTGTGTTGGTGAAAATTAAATTAAATTATGGTCTTTATAACTGCACCCTCGTGGGTTGTTACACACACACACACCCATATCGACCTTCATTCATCTTCGGAAACACAATTTAAGATATTTTTGATGAAATAATTTTTTACCCTTTTTTGTCCCACGTTTAAGGCCGAAAAAGGTAAAACATTGTTAAAATGGTCGATGTGACATCAGTGATTCAACTGTAATGTTATCTGGATTCTATGCTGACTCCTGCGCCAGCAGCACCATGCATGCATTGTGGTACAAATACTGTTGAATAAAGTCATTATTTTTTTTTCTTTGCACCAAAATATTAGCGTCGCTTCATACCTAATACACAGCACTAGACTGCGTGAACGACCGATGTCGATCTGCGTGCGGATCACCAGGGTCCGGGCAACACCAATCAGCGCAGTGTCCGCCGTTATGCACATCAAGAATCGCACGGAAGTAGCGGTGCTTCAAAATTCCTAAGAATACTACCGGCCAGAGAATGACGGAAAGCTTCATTAGCCCTACTGTCATCTTGTTAGTGTGGGAGTTGCACATGTATGCGATATTATGCTGGCCGTGGCTTAAAGAGCTATAATCCACAGACATCAAGAGTCATACTCTAAAGCCAACCGCAATGCGATTTACGGATAAACCACTATTTCACACTATGTGAGAGGGATAGCCCTGACCGAGGTACTAAGCGTGACACAGCGATGTGAATGAGACACGCGAATAGAGTGGAAAGCACACGTGAGCGTCCGTAGGGGCATGACAACTGACTTGCCTGAGAACGGATGTCGCCGTCTGACTAGGGGTCAAATGTAAAATGACAATTAGAGTATTAAATAAAGGTTTACTTTTAATGTTACATTCAAAGCATAGGGTTCATAACTGTGTCATATAAGTATCAGCAACAAATCTCAGGAAAAGACGTGACTGTAAGACATCTATTATGTTATAAACGCTTTTCTAGTAAGCAATAATGCGTGGTTCTCTGAACTTCATCCATTATATAATCCTGAAGTATCAAGTAAGCAAGTCATTTCTAAACCATCATACACAAAAACAAAAATAAAATCGGTGCGATCAACTTATAAAGTCTTACCACATGTCTCTATATGTCTTCTTTTGTCGCACCACAGATGAACAGAACTCATAGACCCGGTTTGTAAACCACCGAACAAGGTCAGACAAATGATGTACAGAGAAAAGGTATTCAATTTATATTCACCTCTACTTTGGGTCAACCTCGTAGTCCGCCTTTATCCATCTAGCTCCTCCTCTACGTCCCTCGTAGTCCATTCTTTTTTTCAGACTTTACAGTCTCATTGTTCCTTTCTCTCGTACACTCTTTTGCTCTATCTGTCATCGCCCACCTCCTATCACACTTCCCAGAAAGGCAAACGAGAGTCTCCTCCCTCCATTCCTTCATTGTCTCTCCTGCCC
This sequence comes from Sinocyclocheilus anophthalmus, assembly GCA_018155175.1. Taxonomy (NCBI): domain Eukaryota; kingdom Metazoa; phylum Chordata; class Actinopteri; order Cypriniformes; family Cyprinidae; genus Sinocyclocheilus; species Sinocyclocheilus anophthalmus. The sequence goes on from JADLZN010007989.1 coordinate 390,040, forward strand.
AGGTTCCTTCTCCAATCTCAGAAACTCTGGGACTATCAAAATAGGCTATCCTCTAAGGCAAACACTGCATGCGTAGTTGCACCCGAACGTTCACATCAAGCTAGCGTGCTGCTCGCACCATTTCCACTCGGAACCTTATCAAGAGGGACCAGCTTCAGCACACACAAACACCACAGTCCGCGATCACTAAGACAAATTACACAGTCCGCTACCAACTCCATTAGACTCCCTTCGAGCGACCAAAATCATAGAACCCCTCATTAATCACAAAGGGAATCGTTTCGCAATGATTATATCACAAAACTGTCTGTGTGAAAGGCAGTTTGGGTTGGAATTGTTTAGTTGCTACTATGGAAGTTCAATGTATATTCTGCGCTCTGGTTAACGTGTGTATCTAGTCTAAAAGGACTTCATCACACCTCACAACAAACAAAAATCAGACGCTTTGCTCAGCAAACAGGTCCAGGTTTCATTCTAACATACACAGGTTATAACCAAAACCTTAAACCACAAGCAAAATAAGATCATAAGTGTATACTCTGCATAACAGGTAATTTTTATGCTAACTAACCATCCAACCTAAAAACCCCATTTCATTCTTCTTTTTTAGGGTAACACCGCATTTCATCTAACGTTCCCGTAGCCATCCTTTATGGCTTGTCCTAAACTAACTACCACACACAAATGTCACTCACACTCTCCACACCATCAGGCACAGCTTTGTATAAGGAATCCTTAGATCCTCACGGGGTTGCGAAGATTGGTTGTGTGTGGTTGTATGTTTTTTTTCCGTTGTGCTGTATGTGGGTTAGAATATTATTCACTAATCTGTTGTTTACATACAACTCCATAAAAAAAAAAAAGAGAACATACCAATAATCGATAGACATCGTATTAATATTATGGGATTATTTTTATTAGTAATCTATATGATTTAAGTATTTTTTTTTTTATTCATTATTATGTTTTATTCATTTATTATATTTCTTATTCATTTTCCCTAGCTCACGCATTTTCATTGTTGTTCAATCTCATGCTTGTGGGGTTTCATGAACTGTTTTGTCTGTATGAATGAGAGATAGATAAGAGGGAATGTTTCTGGAAACCCAAGGTTTATGGGATGTTGTTGTGAATCAGTTTGGTATAACACTACTTGTTGGATTTGTGTTGGTCAGATGAAGTCTGAGCATTGAAACATACGCAACTGAGATTATTCAGTAAACTCTGCTCCTTTTTTATCATCACTTTGTCTCCTGCTTCTGCGCTTCTCTGGCTTTGCTCGGTCAACTTCTTGACTGACAGAAGACTGTTAAACACTCGTTTTGGGTATTTTTGGATACCAGACAAGACCTGCTGTTAACAGGGTTTGGGTATTAACAGCGCTGCTGACTAGTTGTTCTGTTACTGGACAAACTGATATTTTCTGACGGGATCTGGCGTCCGGGGCTGGATCCTAATTATTATCTGGCATGGAGACCCGATCTAACATTTGTTTGTATTGTGCAAAAACATACAATGTACCCACTATAAGATCGGTTTTCACAATGAGACTATTTCTGACGTGCAGCACTATAATATTCTCAAAGTGCACATAACTAAAAAAAACTTGCATGACTTTCCTGAAAAGTTCCACTTGTTCAGTGTAAATTATAATATATTTAACTATTATTATTGACAGTGGTAGAGAAAATTAAGAATTATTAGCAACAACAACAAAAATCACTCTGACAGAAGCTAAATCTGTAAAATGCTCTGTGTTTGTTTTCCAGAAAGAGATTTAATTGGTATATACTGTATAGCCTATATATACACCTTTACACTGAGTGAATTTTTTTTATCTTATGGAGATCACATAAACACATTAATGCATTATTATAGTTGTTAATTTGACACATACTTGTGTTCAAATGCTTGATTGCACAATAAATATCACTGACGTTTATGAGATCTCTCAACTTAAACTCTTTGGCTAAAATGGAAAACAAAATGTTCTGACATCAACAGTCTCCAGCATATTCTGCCTCTTTCAGAGAATGGCTGAAAGAAAACCACTTCAAAGAACGGCCAATATTAAGTAACGCCTGGAGTTTGTTAGAAGCTAATTGACAAAACCTGAAAAGCGTTAGAAGAAAACTTTGCGGTCTGATGAGTCTAAAGTTCAGCCCTATATCCTGAAAGCAAAGCACTATGTTAGACGTACACAAAATACAGATATCCAGGAAACACCATCGCTACTGTCAGACATGATGCTCTGGAGTTACTCTTCAGCAGGAGCAGCTAGCAGCTTGTTCTCAAGAACAACATTTCTGGAGTTAACTACTGAAGGCACAAAACATTCCAGTATTTTAAATAAGATTCAAATCCCAAGACTGGGTGGCCTTCATAAAAAGCTTCATTTTATGTTCCTAGAAACCATTTCAGTGATATGATCTTGCTGAAAGGTCCAAACGGTGGCCAAGTCTGAACCTCCTGGCAGAAGCAAGCAGGTTTTGGGCAGCCGTGGTAAAACTTACTAAAAGAATACAGTGACAATGTTCACAAATTTATGGGATGTCATTTTGGAGGCTGCATGTTTTACAGGTCACAACCATATATCATTATAATATAACCTATCTGAACAACTTAAACCGTACGTTAAACAGTACGTTATACTGTAAAATATACGGATAACCACCATAACAAAACAAGTGGTAAAACAGAAAGCCACATGATGACTTCAAATTCATCAAAATTGGCCTTTCTGTGAACAGAGGCTAATAAACATGCATAAACATGCAGTGTTACCCACGAAAAGGCAAAACACCATCAGGGTAACACACAAGGTTAATATAATAATGTAAATATTACCTAAACAATATAAAATGTAACATAAAACACCATAATGTGCATAAATAACGACATAACTCTTAAAATATATTATTTAATACTTAAACTTCATAAAATTTTTATAGAATTATTTTGATTATTCATTGCAGTAAACTTATATGATTTTACTGTAGTATTCTCATGAAAATTGCTGTTAAAATTGTGTTTTTAACAGTGTAGTATTGTGTGGAATTCATTATACAATTCACCTTTGCAAATTTCTCCAAACAACTAGGAGCAAAACAGCCCTAAAGCACCAAAGATTCACCACAATACTTTATTGTGTGTCAGGTGCTTTTCCTTGCATGCCTTTCTCTGACACCAAAAATTATGGCATTGTATATGGGCAAAAAGGTCAGTTTTGGTCTCATCTGACCACAAGACACAATTCCAGTTGAAATATAACTCCCGGCAAAGTTCAGGCGCTGCAGTTTGTGGTCTGTGCTCAGTAATGGCTTCATTTGTGCATCTTTCCTAAGCGCTTGTTGACACTGACGTGTCATCTAACAGCTGATTTTCAAGTGTGGAATTCTGAGTATATGACCCCTGGATTCCTCTACGCCTCTCTCATCGTGTTCCTCACTCAGTGTGGGGGCAAAATCCCCACGCATAATTTTCTGGCAAATCTGCAGTTGTTCCAGACTTCTAAACCGTTTTGATTTTAGCCTTTGTGCTTAGTGGTATTTTCAACTGTTTATGTATTCTTTTATATCTGTTACCTGATCTGAGCAGTTCAACAATCATCTGTCACTTTTCTGCTGAAAGCTCTGCGGTTTTACCCATGGTGATGGACAAAGGTATTTTACATGCGTGCAAACTCATATTTATACCCTAGGGAAACTAGAATTGGAGAAAGGCAGCAATACAGTTCTTGGAAACGGAGACCAACTGTAAAGCATAGGATTTCATAACAGCCGCCACTTTGTTTGGCTTTAAATATTCTTAGAGAGCGCCAATAGTTCTGAAACCTATGTTTTGGATATGCAATAAAATACTTGCAGTGTATTTAAATAAGGCTACAGACAAGTTTGTGCCAAAATGTGACTCATTTGTTTGCACTGACATACAATTATGGACACCAATCAAATTTAGCATTGATTTAATGAATTATTTCATTCTATGTCCACAGGCTGGTCAGGCACCTGAAGGACTCTTGAAATGCTAATAGACTTCCCTCTCCTTCCCTCTGTTTGGGCTCAGGCTTTTGGGGATGCCACAGTTCTCCCTGTCATTTCGTCTTCCATCAGCGGAGGTTGTGGCTTTGCACTTCTCTCTCTCCTCATCACTCTCTCAGCATAAAGAGCTCCAGATGGAACAGCCCAGCAGCAGCTGCTAATTGAATGGCACATAAAACAATTTTGCCATTGTCTCAGGAAGTAACCAAATCAACAGCACATTTATGACCACTGATGACCAGTTAAACATACAGAGAGCCAGAGAGAGAGAGAAACTAATTAGCTGGGCTTACAAAAACACTCATGATATCCTGGAGAGAGAGCGAGAGGTTGGTATTTTGTCTGTGGTTGTGGTAGGTAGGAGGCTTTACTCCAGAATTAATGAGGCTGAGATAGGGAGGTCATGACTGGAGAGAAATGTAATGGCTGCCTGTTTGGAAGCACCTGGATTAACACTACATTAATATCCTGAGGTTTATTAGCTGAAGCATAACGCATAAAATCCATATGGATATTCAAGAGTACAGCACACATGTACATAAACCATATGCACTCAACAATAAACTCATACAGATTTACATTTTGCAACTCCCATTGAACTTACATAAACACAAGCAAAGGTCAAGCATACTGCTTTAATATTAGATCAAAGAAAAACTATTTCACAATTTGAAAAACTTAAAAAGAAACCCATATTTATATGGTCAATTACATGTGCACGCTCTTGCCCCTTGGCACTGTGTTTTAGAGCGGCATATGTGTATATAGTGATTGTCGATGCCTGACCATTCACCAACTTAGTTAAATAACCATTTGTAGAGAAGCTGATTAAAGGGAGTAACAATCTGTTTCTGATTGTAAGCTCTAGCAGTACAATCAAAATTGAGAGGGGTTAAGATGTTATTAACAAATAAAGATATTCTTTGAGCATTTTGCACTGACTTTCAGTAATTGAGAGGAGTTTCTGAGAGATAATAAGCTGATGGACATTCAAATAATGCTGTTCTTTTAAACTTCATATTTATCACAAAAAAAATTGTAGGGAAAAAAGTATCACATAAGCAGCACATGATTTGTTCCCCACTCATTCGAACACTGTGGCTGCTTACGATTGAGTTAATATCCAATTAATCACTTTAATACATACATTATAAGCTACAATTTTTGTATATTAAAGTTACGATTTAACTTGTCTTATTCTCTTCGCCTAAAAGAAATATAGAGAGAGATTATATGTGAGATAAACAAAGGCTGCAAATTACTGTACATTTTCCTGTCTTACACTACTGTTCAAAACGTTTTTTGAAAGAAATTAATACAGTATCGTGACTCAGCAAGGATGCACAAAATTAATAAAAAGTGACAATAAAGGCTACAAAAGATTTCATAACGCTGCAAAAGTTTTATCTTATAAATGCTGTTCTTTTGAATGTTTCATTCATCAAAGAATCCTGTAAGGGGAAAAAAGTATCACGGTTTCAGTGTTTTCAGTGATAGTAATAAAAGTTTGAGCAGCTAATCAGCATATCAGAATGATTTCTGAAGGATCATGTGACGCTGAAGACTGAAGTAAATATACTGAAAATTCAGCTTTGTCATCACAGGAATAAATTACATTTGAAAATACATTCACATACAAAACTGTTCTTTTAAATTGTAATAATATTTCACAGTAGTGTTGCTCATATATTTTTATCAAATAAACCGTTTTGGGAAGCATAAGAGACTTTTTTCAAAAACAAAACTAACTTAGATACCCCAAACTTTTAAAGTGCAATGTGTGTGTATGTGTGTGTGTGTTTTATATATAGTACAGGAAGTCTGAGGAGGAGGTTTGCTGGAGGCCAAAGAGGATCGTTCGCCCCACACACTACGACCTCGTCATGAAAGTTTTTTTAACTATTGACTCATTTATTACACACACAAAATCAACAGCTCAGTATCACAACACATACACACACCAGACTATGTACTCCCATCCTTTCTTTCTGTCTCTTTCTAACTTTCTCTCATAAACATAATCTCCCCCCTTTCTCCTCCCCTCTCCATCTGTCTGCAGGGAAGACATCTCTATCTTCCTCTGATAAGTGGAGAGGGAAGCGGTGGTGATAATTTATGACATCATGAGACATGAGAACATTCTGGCAGACAGTTGTCCTCATGGCAATGTGCCAAATGTGGGCGGAGCCTTAGGGAATACTACATGAACTCTGAGCAAAAACACTTGCGAAGATAATTAGGATCAAGCAGGAAAAAAGTATGGGAAAAAATAGCAGGAGCCGGTGATAGAGCGATAAGATGGAGGAATAAGCTGATGCCTTCATTCCTTCATGAATCACATTTATGGCATTTCATTTGCTGATAGCAGCGATCCCTCCTACCTTTTCAGACTTCGTTACACAGAAAATATGGGACGGCGAACCTTTGTAGTGTGAGCGTTATGTCCGCAGCCAGGACGGAGGTTATTTATTGGCCGACCGAGGAGAGGAAAGGGGGAGAGGGAGAGCGAGGGATGAGGAAAGAGAGGAATGAGTGAGTGTGTGATCGGCTGCGGCCTTATTAGTGTGATTTACAACAGAGCCACATTAGTTCAGCTTCATAAGAGCCCTAACCCACAAACATAGACACACTCACACACACAGACAATTACATACATGAAAAACATCATTACCCACTGTAAGTCTGAGTCCAACATTATGGAATTCATTATTTTACTGTTTTAAGGCTAAATAAATTAAGCAAGAAGATGTCACACACACACACACACACACTTTCAGAGGAAAGCAAATCTGGAGAAATGTTTCTCATGAACCTTAATGACACAGCATGTTTTAATCGGACTCTCTGAAGGGGGAAACGTGGCACAGTATTGAACATATTCACACACACAGTCATTCTGAGAGTACTTTGGGCAGAGTAAATATGGCCATTTGTGGGTTTGTGTGAAAGAAAAAGCCAAAGGATGAATGGAAAGACAGTGACAGAGAAAGAGAGAGAGGAAAAGTGTGTGCGAGCTGTTTTCATGCTCATGTTCTAAAAGGCATCAGGCGCTAATAAAGAGCTCGGAGTGAGCGGTTGGTGTTTAACATCTGTGAAAGCTATCAAGAAACAAAGAGGTGGTCTTTGACTCTCACTCGCTTGCTCTCTCTCGCTCTGTTTTATTTAATTTTTCGGCTCATATTGGCTTCTCACTTGCCAAAGTATTTAAAGACTGTGAAAAGCATGAAGAAAATGAGCAAAAGCAAGAAAAATGAAATGACCTCCACAAACCACTCAGTTAGGTCATTGCTGTTATAAAGTACATTTTCATGTCTCCATCATATATGGTCTAGTACATATATGGTCTGGTTTTGATGCCATGGACTCCCAAATATGATGATCCTCTTGCAAGGAATATATACAGTCCAAGATTTTTATTTTTTTTGGAAAGAAATTAATACTTTTATGTTCATCAAGGTGGCATTACATTGATCAAAAGTGACAGTAAAGACATTTATAATGTTACAAAAATTATATTATTTCAAATAAATGCTGTTCTTTTGAACTTTCTATTAATCAAAGAATTCTAACAAAATATGTATATGTTACACAAAAATATTAAGCAGCACAAATGTTTTGAACATTAAAATAATATCACAAATAGACCAAATCTTTCTTTAAATTCTTAAAATTCGGCTGTCTCTCAAGAATAAATTACATTTTAAATTAATCAAATAAAAAACCAGTTTGTTTAATTATAATAATATTTCAAATAATTTTTGAATTATTTGCTGAACCTAAGAGAGGTGTGTATGTGTGTGTATTAAACATAATTATACTACGGGGAACGGAATGCTTGAATCTGTTTGGCTGATGAACGTTTCAGGGAAACTCTGAATGAACAGTGAATGACAATTAAAATGACAAAATAATTAGTCTTTAGGAAGCAGCATGAAACAATAATAATACTGTCAAATTTGGTACTTCTATATAATTATAATTAGGGATGCTCCGATCCGCCTTTTTCGCCTCCGATACCGATTCCGATACCTAGGGTTCGGTATTGGCCGATACCGATACCGATCCGATACCAGTGAAGTTTTTTCCCTCATTTAATTAAATGTAGAATTTATATATCTCTGTGTGTGGAACTGATAATCATTCTTTCACAATCTACTAGATACAGACTACTTCATTATAAATAAAATAAAATAAACAAATATGAAAAAATATAGGCCTATGTATATTTATAATCTATGACAAAAACTTTAACTAGGTTAGTGGTAATTCGGCAGCAAAAGTTATTCTAGCAAAATCAGTGCACAATAATTTTAGAAAACCAAACATTTAATGAAAAAACAATATTTTGTGTGGAACAAATAAGTGTTGCACTAAATATGGTAAAATGTTACACATTGCTATTTGTATTATTATAAAATCCATTCATTAAAAACATTCATGAATGTATTTATATATAAGTATATACTATAAAATTAAAATACATTTATTTTAAATGTATAGCATATTTTTTAATAAGGCAACAACATATGATAGAAACGATAGGACAAAACAATTACAGTGCAGCACAAACTGTTTTTATACAGTCTGAGCACGAAGCGCTTACAATGTGCGCATCCGGTGTGCAGAATGATGCGCTTGAAGCAACATGGCGTCACAGCCTGACTCCGTGTTGCTTCAAGCGCATCATTCTGCACACCGGATGCGCACATTGTAAGCTCTTCATGCTAAAAACTGCAAAGCACAAAAGTAAGAGAAATTGATGTGTAGTGTATTATATCTGTGCAACAGTTATTGAGCCTTTCTTTTAACGGTTTTAAATTTCAGTTACTGTGCAGGTTAAAAACTATTTATAGTCTTTTCTACGCCGTGTTTTGTTCTCACAGACACCTGGTAGCAAGTAACAAAACAACATTAAACTCCGGCAAGAAGATAAAGTCCTTTTTGCAAAATCATAGACATGTATTTACAAATCAAGTATAATGGGAACACAGAATGATCTTGGAGAGAGCTTTACTGAGCTGGCTGCTGTAACCGAACGCGACCAGGGTTTAAAGTCTGAACGAATGACTGACAGCCACAGCGGAGAAAAGAGTTTGTGTGAACTTTAATGTAAGGACTTAAATATTCATATGTAGCTCACATGAAGCTATCGTATGGCTGCAGAAGTAACACAGAATAATTCGCACAATCGGGGGAAAAAAAGAATACAAATCTCGGATTTGGATCGGCCCTCTCTGACCGATACCCAAGCCGAGAAAAAATGGCACTATCGGAGCCGATACCCGATATGAATATCGGATTGCGCATCCCTAATAATAATAATACTTTCACTCTTTTTGTTTGAGCAGTTGTTACCATTTTTCCCTGTCCACAGGTGCTTGTCCTGTCACCTTTGGTATAATTTCCATCTAGTTGACGTCCAGATTAAAAATGTTTCAACAACATTGACATTTTTCATAAATGTGAAGGTCAGAATTGTCATTTTTAGGTGAACTATTCCATATTCCTTCTCCCTGTCACACACAGACAATTGTGCTCCTTCCTCTGTCACTCTGAACCCTCTTGAGTCTTTCAGCAAGAATCTCAAATGTCACACACACTCAAACACACTCATTAGTCTGACTGTGAGGTCAACAACCACATTAAAACACACACACCGCTGTGAGTGTCTCAGTAGCATCAGACATAAAGAGCAGCGTATCATCTTTGCTCCATAAAAGCGGCACTCACTCCATGCTATCAGCCCCGTCACTCTGACTCGCCTATGTGCGATAACTCTACGCTTGAACGTCTCCAGACAGCCCTGAAACATATGTATGTCACCCCTATTTTATCTTTATGTGATGGGATGCCAGGAGATGTCACCCATTATCACATACACACAAAATGAGACCATGCATTGCTGGTTTCTGTCACAAACACACATTCAGAAGAATCCAGCTAAGTGTTACATAGATGTTCACTTACTACAGAACGTGTTAAATTTACCTGGTTCTGACTGGTTGAGTCACTGATACTACATGCTTAGGTATATGACTGTTAACTATGTGTTTTATCCTCGCCAAGATATTTAGTGGGTTATTTGTGGGTCAGCTGCTCCATATTTTTCCCACACAGGATTTTAAGGGAAAACCACAGTGTTTGCATAAGTGTGTATTCTCTCTCTCCTTCCCGTTCTTCATATGTGACATGGTTCTTTAAGTCTCCTATAGACAAGCAGCGAGATTTCATTGAAGCAGAGACAGAGGGGAATGAATATGTGATTAAATGGGGCGCCTGAGAAGCTCAAACTGTATATTTTTGTGCAGCAGAAGTTATCCTTATCGTTAATGTAGAAAACTGTATCTCTCTTACGTTATCTTTTTGTAAACACACACACACATATTAAAGTAATGCACACGTGACTCTGGCACAGCATTTGTCTGTATAGTAAACTAACAAGAATGGATCTTTTAAGATAAGCAACCAGGTGGAATTTGTCAAGTCGACTGAAACTCCTACATCTGAAGGTGAACAGTAATCTTTATTGATGTTCTCAAGTATTTAGAACCTTTGAGGAACCTGTTAAAATTCTGCATATGTTCTAGAACTTTTGCAAAATCAGACTGAAAATCCTCTGAAACTTGATGACTTGATGTGTATTAAATGTAAAAGATTAGGTTAGTTCACACAAAATGAAAGTTCTGTCAGTTACTCACCCTCATTTTAAACCCTTGTGACTTTCTTTTTTTCATGTAACCAATATGAATGGGGACGGCTGCTGTCAAACTGTCATCAACTCATAAATTGTTCATATGTGACCCTGGACCACAAAACCAGTCATAAGGGTCCATATTTTTAATTGTTTTTTGTATAAATTTATAACTGTATACAATAAATAAGCTTTCCATTGATTTATGGTTTGTTAGGATAGGACATAGCTGAGATACAGCTATTTGAAAATCTGGAATCTGAGGGTGCAAAAAAAATCACAATACTGCAAACATTGCCCTTTAAAGGGGTCATATGATGCGATTTCATTTTTTCCTTTCTCTTTGGAGTGTTACAAGCTCTTGGTGCATAAAGAAGATCTGTAAAGTTGCAAAGACTAAAGTCTCAGATTCAAAGAGATATTCTTTATAAAAGTTCGGAGTCAACCACACCTACCTAAAACATCTCGTTCTAACACACCCCCACATATCTACCTCCCTATGTGAGAAGATTTGCATACGCCGCCCAAATGTTGACGCAAAGAAAGAAGGCGTAACTTTTAATTCTCGCTGTAGTAATGGTGTTCCGCTGCTCCCAACGGGAAGCCATGTCGCGTGGAGACAACCTGTTGTCGTATCATACGTACTCACACGCAATTCTCGCGTTGCTTTGGTCTTACAACAAGAACATAAGCCGCTTCGTACTGCCTCTGGAGAGCTGTCCTCTGTGCTGGTCGCTGAGGGGAAACACTCATTAGTGCTGTGGATCGGCCTGAATCGGCTTTCAACCCCCGTTTTCACCGCGGTCTCGGTCACAGGAAAGTCGCCCGGACCCACCCAGCAAAGCGACTACGGCGCCGCGCACTGTTCGATATACAGACGAAAGCCCAACCGCCGCCCTGCTCCACCTCTCTGCCAGCTGTCGCCTCATGCTAAGTCGGAGGCTTCAGCTCACGTTAAGCCGCTGTGTTTTTCGTTGTGAAGCGAAACTACTTTGTTTTGTTCTTCCAAAAGAGGACGATTCGCTTCGTCATGCTCGAGCGATCTGTGCTGGTCGCTGAGGATACTTCAAACTTAGTGCGGGCTCGCTGATACAAAAGCGCGTCAGAGGAGCGATTGTATTTCATGGTCTGGCTGTTTACTGCGCCTGGGGAGAAGTTAAGCAATAAACAGCTAAAATGCCGACTTTCTGCTTCACGTACGTACGTTTTTCGTTATCATTGCCACTGATTATTCCCATTCCTCAAGTTTTGGGCAGTGTGTCGCGTAGCACCTTGTTGTTTGTCCACTCCGCTCTGTTTTCGTCTGATCACAATGCATACCGGGTGGGGTTTTATGTTTACGCTGCCGATGCAACGCAACGGTAAAGCAGTATAGTCATTATAACAGTAATTTAGCCGCTCCCAGCAAGTGAGATGCAAACAAATGCCCATCCGATTGTATGGCGGTTTTAACTTTTTCTATGGCGTTATCAAATCGCTCCGCCCTCACAACCCGCATGCCGCTACCACCAGCACGCCAGGGTACAACGGCCTACTCACAGTAACTGGTGTCGCGTGGGCGTTAACAATTTCATCACCACACTTGAGTGTATTTCGGACACCAATCACAACGCACTGGATAGCTGCCCAATCAAAGCACACCGCATCTCTATCCTTCAGGACCGCGACACATCTAGTCTCCTTCTCTGTACACCATCGACACCACTATCCCTGGCGCTTCAAAAGAGCTTCGTGCATACAGCACAGGGATTACCAATACACCTAAATGTGCGTACCAGCTTACTATGTACTTTAATTAAATGTGTTTTTTATTCTAGTTTATGACCTTTAAGCCGCATAAACACATTTCGTTACACCACATACACAAAATAATGTTCTCTCGTGTAGCATCATCATTGACCCAACTTATCAAGATACCATACATGTTGTTATTCACACCACATGAACATCTGCCCGCCCTTAAATCGGATCGCAGTGCATTACGCGATGCCAAAAATTAAGTTAATATATTACGTACGGAAGTTAACAAATAGCTTCATGAACATGATCTTTTACTCTTAAATCCTAATGATTCTTTGGCATAAAAGAAAAATCGATTCCATTTGACCCACCAACAATGTGTTATATGGCTATTCTAACTGATATACTACCACCCAAGCGCCTTAAGACTGGTTTTGTGATCCAGGTTCAATATACCTCTGAGGGACAGTTCTTCTGAATCCATCACAAAAGTGGCCTTCGAGATGTAAACCATGTACAAGTATCTCTGACCGTTAGCTGGAGTGGCAGCTTCTCTCCAGATAGTACTCTTAAATCTCATTTGTGCTCTCACATTCAAATACATCCCAGACATATTGGAAAAAATGTTGCCTGACCAGATGCATCAAGTTGCGTTCGTCGACATGATTTCGTACACACACCGAGGCGAATCTGGGAAAGGATGAATGAGACGTATCCACATTCGCATAGGCGGTGGCACGAAAATGCACTGTTGCAATATTTTATCCAGAACAGATGAACGTGAATCTGGCAATGTTTTATTACATTGGTCGTTGTATGTATAGCTGCAGTTCAGACACGAAATGTCTGGTGAGAGACGTTAAAAGGTTACGCTCTATGATAGAGAGCCTCTATTGCATTTGAAAATAACATACCACCATCACTAAACCCAACTTAAAATGTGAGATAATGCATTAGTCTTTCAGCGGTTTTATCATCAGACGTGTACCGAGTGCTCCACATCACAAGTACAATGATGTACCAGGGGGGCTACTGAGCAAGTTTACAACATCAAAAAAATCATACATATAGCTGGTTATGTAATGCAAACATCAAAATGCATTACAAATCACGTAATGTGTAATGCAAATCAAGTGTAAGCATGTCAGTCATAACATTATTGTGCAAGGAACCACATGAACAAGCCTTTATTAATCAATAATCTGCCCCTATCATAATTTGTGTAAAAAGGAAAAGTTGTTGGTGTTTAACTGCCATTAGTATTAATTTCATCTGGAAACCGCAGTAAATTGTATGTATATTAGCTAGGTTTCTGGAGTCTTGCAAAGATGTACAGTACATAGATTAATGTTTTTCTAATGAACCTAGGTTGTTTAAATATATCAGTACATCAAGATGCATCATGCCAAATTTAAAATAATTCTAAACTCTATTGATACCTGCATTTACATGCTACATTTGAAAATCTGGATGTGTAAATAAGATTTTAAATCTATGGTGAAAGAACTAACTAATTTAAAAAAAAAAGAAAAGAAAAAAATCCATCATGAAAAAATCAGCATGAATAAAGATGGATGGAAATGTGACTTGTGTGGCTGTTTATTTGATTCTTTGTTTTCTTCAAACTACTAATTTCAAGACTCTCTGTTTTGAGGTATTACAATCTGACATATCTGAGTGGATTACTTATAAAACAGTGGAAAGGATTTTTATATGTAAACGTTCCTCATCAATACACACACACACACACACACACACACACACACACAGAGGCAGGCGCATACAATCCTGTTTTGGATCTGTGAAAAGCCTGCATTTCCCTTTTTAAGATTTTAATTGCATCCGCAGGGAAAAGACTTCATTTGACACGCTAGCGTTTCTATTCTAAACCAGAGAGAGGGGGAGAGAGGTGGCATTTGTTAATGGCACAATGCCTGTGTTACCAAGTTTATACATCAAAATAACCAGGCAGATTATAAAGTGGAACAGCGACCACATAAAGACACCAGAAATGTGCAGTAAAGACAGGCCTATTATGGATTTCATTAGTAAAAAATCTCATGCACCCACTTACCCATACAGTGCGCACACACAGACATGCAGTGAAAAGAGAAACATGAAGCCAGAACTAAATGGCACACAGTAAGGACGTGTGTTTTAATACATCTATCTCTCAAACTTCTCGTGAGTGCACAGATGGCCTTCAAAAAAGTGTGTGGCTATTACAGGCAAACCTCTTTTGAAATGGTTAGAAGTTTCTACAAAGTTTTGGAGTTTAAAGGTAGATTATTAGTATAATTAATGCCACATTTGTGCTGGTTATAAAACACTGAAAAGTTCAAAATGAATTTAATACATATACTACCGATCAAAAGTTTGGAATAATTAAGATTTTCAAAATGCTTTTGAAAAGATGTCCATAAGCTCACCAAGGCTGCATTTATTTGATCAAAATATAGTAAAAACAGTAACAATGTGAAATATTATTACAATTAATAAGAAATTTGTTTATTTTTATATATTTTAAAATGTAATTTATTCCTGTGATGGCAAAGCTGAACTTTCAGTAGCCATTACTCCAGTCTTCAGTGTCACATAATCCTTTAGAAATCATTCTGATTTAGTGCTCAAGAAAAAATTCTTATTATTTTCAATGTTTCAATGTCGTGCTGATTACTATTTTTTTTTGGAAACTGTGATACACTACCACTTAAATATTTGGGGTGAGAAAAATATTTAAAATAAAGAAAATATTGCTTTTATTCAGCAAGGGCACATTGATAATAAGAATCATTATTGATAATTGATGATAATTTATAAATGATAATTGAGCACCAATTTAGCATTTAAAATATTCTTTAAAAATCTTAATTATTCCACGTTTGACTGATGGTGTATATTCATACTCTAAAAACATTGCATAAAAAAACTTTTTTTTATTAATGTTTTTAAAGCATTTTCAACTAAAGTCAAGTCACCTTTATTTATATAGTGCCTTATACAATACAGATTGTGTCAAAGCAGCTTTACAGTGTTAAAAAAAAAAATGTTTCAATGATGCAAACATATTTTAATTCTGCTAAAAAAAAAAAGAGGACAATAGTAAAAATAGTAAAAAGTAAATTTTTCAGTTAAAGTCAGTTCATTGTTGATTTAATTCGGTTTAATAACTGTGTAAAGATCATCAATTATGGAATAAGATTAAGTCATTTATAAAGCAGCTCTGGAGAAAACAGCGTTGTCATCATCCAGCTCAGTTCAGTTCTTATCCAATAGATTCTGTGCAATCAAGTCGATAATACTGCAAAATATTAAGCATCCTAAACAGTGGCAAGGAAGATCTTAGACTTTTGGACTCCACTTTATTTACACACAAAAGATGACCATAAAGAATGAATGTGATAAAAGCCTTCAGCCCCGTGCTCTCTGTCCCTTAGACAAAATCTTGTATGCATTCAGTGATGTGCGATTATGTGTGCATGTTGGAGGGTGTGAAATCCATTAAGTAGCTCATTAAGGCTGGTCTTGTATCAGCCCCCTGTAGAGAGTGTCACCCACTGTCACTCCCCTCTGATGGCTTTACCATCTCAGTCATGCCAGACAAGGCCACACACACCTTCAAACTAAATGCACACAGGCACTGACACATTCACAACTAAATTCCATAATTTTTTATCATTTCTATTTTAAAAGGAAAGGAGAATAGGGAGAGATTAGATAAATGACTGAAGGTGCCAATGAAGTTCAAAAGCTTCCAGAGAATTCACCCTTCTACAACAAAACCAGATTAAAGCCCAAAAATGACATCATTTGGCCTGTACTGGTTTCAACATTATTTTTTTCTTCTTTCTTTTTGTCATCTGCAAATCATCTACAATTACCCTCAATGCACCCACCAGATTAACATTATCACTATACAACATTCCCCTTTGCTGCCTGGAGACAGAAACAATCCTCTAACATCCAGTCTGCTCTAGTACTTTGGGCACAGGTGGGAGCTGATGCTATTAGCTGAACTTCCATATACACTTATGAGAGAGAGTTTACAAACTCTACAACTAATTCTCCAGAGGTTGTCTACTTTATTGAACATATTATTAAATGCTAATTTCCAACCTATCCAACTTAATTTCCAACTATTGCTTAAATTACTGTATATCTTGCTTAAAATGAACTCAAAATAGGTTGGAAATTATAAATCAGACACATATTTACTAGAGGCATCAGCAATAATCAAAACATGAACATTTATTAATAAGCAATTTAAAAGAATTTAAAAAAACATTAATAAATGTTAATTTCCAACCCTTTTTTGGGTTAATTTTAAGCAAGAAATATAGTAATTTAAGCAATAGTTTGGAAATTAGGTTGGATAGGTCAGATTGTAGGTTGGAAATGGACATTATAATATGTGCAATAATGAACCTTAATACAGTTAATAAATAATAAAACCATTTAAATTTCTTAATAAATGTTCCCTTTTTCGTATGCTGAGCCTTTTTTAATTTTACATAAACTATTTTAGGTTCATTTTAAGCAAAATATAGCAAATTTTAAGGCAAGGTCCTTACAACCCAGTCCCGGGTATATAGATTGTATATTTACTGTCCAGTAATAAGATAAATATGTATATACATACACATACATATATATATATATATATAATATATATATAAAATACAACATAGGAAAAAGGCAATAGCAACCCTGACACACCGAGCAAAATAAAACTAAACCAGTCACAAAATGCATTTATCTTTCATTTCAGCCTATATTATTGGTCCTGTAGTTCATTTGAATAATTTGTGATGTTTGTATGATAAACAATTTTGATGATGAGTTTTGTCCTATGTAAAATTGGATCCAGAATCAGACCCAACTGAGAACCACTGCTGTAATATTCTACAAAACAATGCATTTGATTCAGTTCAGATCCTAAACTCCAACCCAGAACCAGTTAGTTCTCCATTTCTGATGTATTCTTCAGCAGAGATGGACATCAGTCGATTGGTTAACTGACACTGTAAAATATGAACAGATATTTATGATGCTGTCTGCAGGTATCTCATCAATACCCTCCCCCTAATGTCAGCAGCTCAGAAATGTTTACATATTTTCCATTGTGTATGCATATGACTGGTTTCTTCCTCTCAATAAACCAGACCCTGCTGGCCCACTGCAGCCAGACCATATTCGCACAGGAATCATATAACATTTTACACTATCACGGACAGTAAGAACGAGATAAAGAGAAGAGACTGTGTCTATGCGTGTATCCGGGGGGGAATGAAAAAATATTTGGTAATCTGTTGCCTGGACAAACATTAGCCTTTAAAAGATTAGTACACCCTAAAATGGTAATTCAGTTTAAAATTAAAGTTTTTACTCATGCCATTTCCAAACATGTATGACCTTTTTTATTCTGTGTAAATGCAAACAGAAATATTTTGCCGAATGTGCTAGTCAATCTATACCTTTCTACAATTGCAAAGAATAGGAACTGGAGAGCTCAAGCTTTAGAAAGGCCACAAAATAATCATAAAATATAAATGGCTCAAGACCGCTTCATTCCAAATCTTCTTAAATCATATAATAGATTTGTGAAAGGAACAGGCCAGCATTTCAGTTACTATTCACTGAAAATCTACCCTAGCATGGGAGAACTAGAGATGTCCAATTTGTGAATTAATTATTCAGTGAATAGGCTGATTCATTTTCACATCAACTCACTGATTCAATGTTCCATCCTAGCAGTTTACAAACTCACTGAAGGGGAAAATTACCAGTGTATAATTCAATAGTCACACAGAACTTATAAAGCAGAAGTCATATGGACGACTTCTACACACTTTAGTGGTGCTTTTGCATTTTTTTGTAAAGCTTCAAAGCTCCAGTCCCCATTTATCGTGACTGCATGGAAATGTGCAACCAAATTTTTGTGTTCAACTTTCAACAGTTTTCACAGAAAAAGAAATTCATACTGTTTTGGAACTACATGAAGGTGAGTAAATGATGACAGAATTTACATTTTCAGGGGGAGATCTTATGTGATCTCTGCCATGGTTAACAAAACGAATGTAGACTGGGCATCCAGAAATAGCCTATTTAAGTCATCCAGAGACCAGAGCATGTATATGTATGTATGCGCTCTCACCCTGTCTCTCCAATATTTGTTATTTAGTCTGTGGCTTTGAAAAATCTGCACACCACACACACTCTCTCTTCCTTCCTCTTTTTTTCACTGCACACACACATACACAACATGTCCAAACAGCCCTGCAGGGCTTTGTGGGCCAGTGTATACCCAGCTCTGTCCAGATAAAGGAGAGAGAGGCCAGACTGAGGGGCAAACATTCGATTCCTTTGGACAGGATCTTTTACAATGTTGAACTATTTTCATACATGGTTTTTAAAAATTTTCATGCATTTCATATATGACTGCCTAAAACAAAATGAAAGTGACTGTGTGGAGAATCGATTTGCGTTTTAACTCTCTCTATCTTCATAAGAAAATCCCATTTGAATCATGAAAAAGATGAATCAACAAAATAACAGTGGGCGAAAAGACGGATCAGAACAAAAAGAAAAATAAACAGAAGGCCTGAATGATCATTCAATCTGTGATTTGCATTTGGCAGTCTGTTTATTTTTTAAAAGAAATGTGGCAAATCTGTAATTACTCATTATCCAAAAACAGCTAATTACAACAACAACAAAAAAGCAGTCCTTTCAATTACTGAAATGAAAAAACGGATGAAATGAACCGTTTTTAGAGCAGAACTTAAAAAAAGAATTGATTGACATTTTGGTCCTGATTTTATGATTAGCATGATTATGTTTCCATGTTTTTGCAAATGTTTGATTTCTCTACGGGTTGAAAGCTTTCCGTAGAATGTGGCTTTTGGTTTAGGGTATTTTTGAATCCAACGCAGTGAAAAATATCGCAAACATTTTAACAGTCTCTCTTCAAATGCAACCTCCTTTCAGTCTTGTTTAGACCGCCTACATTTAATGAAGTTTCAGATGAAGGAGATCCCTTTTGTGCTTGTTGGATAGTACAACCGTGTTTCCTGGTTCAAAAGAACCAAGCAAAGGAAATGCTTTATATTGATTAAATCCCAAAGCAAACTGTAAATCTCATATGTTCATTAACTCTGTGGTAATTTAAGACTAATAAAATAATTGAATTTCCTAATGTCTTGAAACATACAAAATACATTGTCATAAAACTACATCTTACTTCACTAAATCTTTAATTAAATTATTCATATTGCTAAACCACAAACACTTTGTCATTTGTACAAGTTAATAATCAAAAACCAAATTCAAGAGATAGATTAGGCCTTTAAGTAGTGTGGATATTTCAGCTCATTATGTTAAGCAAATGCTTTCGATTGTAGTCTACAGTAAGGTTTATTACATATAAATGAAAGTAATGCTGCCAATCCACAGGGCATCTCATTATGGTACCAAAAGTCTATTTGTGATAAAAGAAAGAGACAGAGACAATGGTGACTGGCTCCCCCTAGTGATTCAATATTAATTTTTACTTTCAGTTATCTGTCAGATAGACTAAAGCTGGTCCTAAAAATTATTAACAATGTTCCTACCTCAGTGTGTCCATATAGACAACTACACCTATTACTTACTAAAACAAATAAGTTCATATGTTGCATTTGTGACAATTACACTCAAGTACATCTGGTGCAGGATATTCTTTTTAACAGTTTTCACTCAGAAATTGCTAGTAAATTCCACAAATACTAAAGAAACAGCAAGCAATTTTCTTGTAAAATGTACTGCAGAAATCTTTTTTATTTACATTTAAAAAAACAACAACAACATTTTATTACTTGGGTCAATATCACCATAGAGTGCCTTTCAACCCTCACAATACTCAAAAATGGTTTTAATTTCCCATTAGTTTTATGTCATATCATAAATAGTAGACACTCAAGTACTATAGAAACATATTACCTGAGCTCCCACACTTTTTTTTAGATAATTATGGGCCATTATTCAAAGCATAAACCATAAAGATATATATACAGTGGGTACGGAAGGTATTCAGACCCCCTTAAATTTTTCACTCTTTGTTATATTGCAGCCATTTGGTAAAATCATTTAAGTTAATTTTTTTCCTCATTAATGTACACACAGCACCCCATATTGACAGAAAAACACAGAATTGTTGACATTTTTGTAGATTTATTAAAAAAGAAAAACTGAAATATCACATGCTCCTAAGTATTCAGACCCTTTGCTGTGACACTCGTATATTTAACTCAGGTGCTGTCCATTTCTTCTGATCATCCTTGAGATGGTTCTACACCTTCATTTGAGTCCAGCTGTGTTTGATTATACTGATTGGACTTGATTAGGAAAGCCACACACCTGTCTATATAAGACCTTACATCTCACAGTGCATGTCAGAGCAAATGAAATCATGAGGTCAAAGGAACTGCCTGAATAGCTCAGAGACAGAATTTGGGCAAGGCACAGATCTGGCCAAGGTTAAAAAAAATTCTGCTGCACTTAAGGTTCCTAAGAGCACAGTGCCCTCCATAATCCTTAAATGGAAGACGTTTGGGACGACCAGAACCCTTCCTAGAGCTGGCCGTTCCGGCCAAACTGAGCAATCGGGGGAGAAGAGCCTTGGTGAGAGAGTTAAAGAAGAACCCAAAGATCACTGTGACTGAGCTCCAGAGATGCAGTCGGGAGATGGGAGAACGTTGTAGAAAGTCAACCATCACTGCAGCCCTCCATTTGTCGGGGCTTTATGGCAGAGTGGCCCCGACGGAAGCCTCTCCTCAGTGAGAGACACATGAAAGCCCGCATGGAGTTTGCTAAAAACACCTGAAGGACTCCAAGATGGTGAGAAATAAGTTTCTCTGGTCTGATGAGGCCAATATAGAACTTTTTGGCCTTAATTCTAATCGGTATGTGTGGAGAAAACCAGGCACTGCTCAGCGCCTGTCCAATACAGTCCCAACAGTGAGCATGGTGGTGGCAGCATCATGCTGTGGGTGTGTTTTTCAGCTGCAGGGACAGGACGATGGTTGCAATCGAGGGAAAGAGAATTGGCCAAGTACAGGGATATCCTGGACAAAAAACCTTCTCCAGAGTGCTCATGACCTCAGACTGGGCCGAAGGTTTACCTTCGACAAGACAATGTCCCTAAGCACACAGCTAAAATAACGACGGAGTGGCTTCACAACAACACTGTGACTGTTCTTGAATGACCCAGCCAGAACCCTGACTTAAACCCAATTGAGCATCTCTGGAGAGAAATGGCTGTCCACCAACGTTTACCATCCAACTGACAGAACTGGAGAGGATCTGCAATGAGGAATGGCAGAGGATCCCCAAATTCAGGTGTGAAAACTTGTTGCATCTTTTCCAAAAAGACTCATGCTGTATTAGATCAAAAGGGTGCTTCTACTATATACTGAGCAAAGGGTTTGAATACTTAGGACCATGTATATTTCAGTTTTTCTTTTTTAATAAAACTGCAAAAATGTCCACAATTCTGTGTTTTTTCGGTAAACTTGGGTGCGGTGTGTACATTAATGAGGAAAAAAAATTAACTTAAATGATTTTAGCAAATGACTGCAATATAACAAAGAGTGAAAAATTTAAGGGGGTCTGAATACTTTCCGTACCCACTGTATGTGTGTATATATAAGGGCGGATTCCTCAATACGACTGGGTGGACAACCATTCAAGGGACATGGACAAACTCTATAAAAATATCGTTTTTATTACCAAATGATCAATACACTCAAACTGAGTAATCTCTTATTTAACAAAATATTAAAAGAAGAATAATTTTTTTAATTTTATGATTTGACAATATTCTACTATCATTCAAATTTAATGAGCAGTGCATGGGACATAGCAAAATAACACGCATCCTCTTACACAAAACTACAAAAAATTTAGAAAATGTATCTAAAGAGCCAAGTAATGCTTTTGTTATGAATATAAAAACTTAACCTAATAAAACACACCAATTCATAGTCATAGTTCATTTTTAAGTTGTCATGGTAAATTAGTTATTTATGTACAGGACACCAAAAAGCACCCTACAGTAATATTGACCCACTTATAGTTCATCCAGAACTCATATTCCTGACGTTTTTACTCACCATTATGTAATTTCAAACTGAATTTATTTTGAACACAAAAGAAGGAATTCATAAGTCAGCGCTAGCATTTCTTTTCAGTGTAATTACAATGAATGAGGACTGATATTCTTCATAAATGATGCAGAAACACCACAAAAGTCATCCATATGACTCAACATACCAGTTATCTGAAGTCATACAATAATTTATGTGATAAAAACACTCTTTACTGATAATCTTAATACTACTACTTTTGGTGCTATTTTGCTTCCTTTTTGAATCGTGAAAGACCCTCTCTATCACAATTTAATGGAAAAGAGCATAGAAATTGTAATCTTTTTTTCCCCCTTTTGTGTTCCAACAATGAAAGAAAGTCATACACGTTCGGGATGACATTAGGGTGAGTAAATTATGACAAGATTATCAATTTTAGCTAAACTATCCCTTTAAGCAGCCAACTATATGAAAGTCATATATATACAATTTTTTAACTCAATTACATTCCATTAAGAACATATTATTAATCCAATTGCAAACACTACATGATTTCACCAAAGGTTCAGCAGAGCCTTTCATAAGTGTGTGTGAATGTATTAGTGTTTCATGTGTTTAAAGCAGAAGTTCCAGGTATGTGTTAGCTGACCAGATCTCCCTGATAACTGTTCCACTGGGCTTGGTCACACACATGATATCTCCATCATATTTATATAAAATCCATGCTCTTTCGGACTGTTCCTCTTCAGGAGGGAGACAAAGAGGGAAAAGTGACCACTCCTATAAAGTTTCCTCCCAGAGGGGAAAGCTGATCTGGTAAATTTTGGCTCCATACATGTCAATGTCACTGACTGTAGTGGTTAACCGTGTGTGTTTGAGCGTGAAAGAATGGTCTACATATCACAGGATCTGATCGACAACACAGGAACAACAGCTTTTAAGCATTGCACCCTTGAATGCAAAGTAACATCACCCATTACAGCAGTGCAAGTTACATCTGGTCTCATATATTGTAGATGGATTTAAGGGCAAATGCAACCCTGAAGCGTATAGATGGCTTAACAGACAGGCAGGTATCAAGATGCAATTAAACACAACCTCACAGAAACACACTCAAATCTCAGGAACAGTGCTTTTTAAACCACAATGTTAATAAGATACTATCTACTTAAATCTCTAAAACGATTTGTCAAAATTCTGTTTCAATAACCCATTTTGGTAACACTTCACAATTCGAAGCTAAATGTAAACAGTTTTTAGCAGGAGGGATCATGACATAATGAGCAATACATTTACAGCATTAAACGTAGTAGGTTAATATTATTTTATACATAATACGCTTTTGCTATTTCAAGTTGTAAAAAAAGTGTTTTGAACAAACATTAACAGAATATTTCTGAATTAATACAATAAAATAACTAATAGTAGTAATTCATGTATAAATATCAATTAAAAAATGAAGAGCTCATTTGCAAAAACAGATAACAATTTTCAAAAATCATGTTTTTTCATTGTGCATTCCAATTAATCTCAGTCAAACTGCAGTTGGGTTATTTTGATTAGGTAAAAAAAATTTTTTTTTTTAAAAACTAGCTAACTAACACAATAAATACATGATAACAATGAAAAAAAACATGATTTTTGAAATTAGTTAAAAACTGAGTTATCTGTTTTTGCAAATAAACTCTTCAAATATATTTATAAATTACCATTAACCTAGATTAATAAATGTTGTAAAACAACTCAAAAATGTAGTTCACTGTCAGTTTATGAAACATAAGGCCTTTGGTAACATTAACAAAACCAAACATATTTTAAATCAGTCATTAAATCATTATATGATTTTTGATATTATTTTAAAATAATACCAGATTAATTAGATTTAAAAATAATAAAATATACTAGTATATTTATAGATTAACATTATACTAGACTAATAAATGCTGTAAAAGTGTAGTTCATAGTTAATGTAATGATACTTAATGCCTAAAGTAACTTGAACAAAATAACCACAATTGTA
Source organism: Sinocyclocheilus anophthalmus (assembly GCA_018155175.1). NCBI lineage: Eukaryota > Metazoa > Chordata > Actinopteri > Cypriniformes > Cyprinidae > Sinocyclocheilus > Sinocyclocheilus anophthalmus. The sequence continues at coordinate 414,652 of JADLZN010007989.1, forward strand.
AAGTGTTACCTATATTTAAATATTAAATTACCTTTTCAGATTGCATAATCTGACAATAATGGTATTAAAAAAATAATAATAATAAAATTGGAAAGTACATTTGTATATTTGAAATGTATATGTATAAAAATGTACAAATATATTTGTATCAAAAATGCGTCTGGTTCTTCTTAAACATGGGAATTCCATTCCTAAACCGGTTATTTTGAGCATACGATTTCTCTCATTCATTTTTCAACATGCATATTGTCTCTTCCTCTTTATATTGTCTTTGGCATAAGAGCAGCACAACTTTAGAACTCATCAATCAGTATCAATCAATACTGAGGCAGCGTAACAGTGGCAATGATCTCTCCTCAGCAAGTGGAATGAGTGTGTGTCTGTAAATTCCATCTAAAGGTCAAGGGTCAAATGTCAGGCTCTTACACATATGTCTTCTCAACAGGAGCCTCTCAACTCCTCTCTGATGATCACACACATTCATACGCACAAACACAGTTTCTGAGAGTGATTTGGTGACAAGTCCAATTTCAACTTGAAAACAAAAGCTTGTTTTAGGCAGTCATGCAGCTCTTCGTTTAATGCAAGACAGTTTTGGGGGGGGTCAAATGAAGTGTGTGTCTAAAACCCTCAGATGCGTTTGTCCACCTGCAACATTAATTGGTCGGATGCTCACTGGCTCTCACAGACATTTGCACAAACTCTCCTTTTGTGATCTTTTCAACCCCTGCAGGGATTCAAGAAGCATGTGTGTGAGTGAGTGTGTGTATGTAGGTAGTTATGCGGGTGGTTAGCAGCAAATTGAAATTCCATCCATCCCCTTTACCCTCAGCCCAGTCCAGCACAGCTGAAAGTCAAAGTATGCCCTTTTCTCTCTCTCCTTCTTCGCTCTCTTTAAAGTGTTTCTTATCCAAACAGGAAGTTGCCTCCTGACCTGCAGGATGTAAGAGAACACCAGTGGAAATTTCATTAGACTGCACTGATCGCTCGTGGACGAATTAACACACCAATTACCCGCCTCACTGCACTTGTAAAATTTTACTGTGTGTCACTCTGACCAAGCCCGGCCACACCGGCTATATATGTGTGAGCGTGTGCGTGTGTGTGTGTGTGTAAGAAATGTGTGTGTGCGAGAACGACTGGGAGAGTGCTCAAGTCTGGATGATCCGTTTCAGGATATTTTCTCTGTGTGTGTGTGTGTGTGTGTGTAACTTATATCTATAATTAATCCATTAAAAAAAAATCCATCCGTAAAGATGCTCTAAATTATGATTGAGGTAAAGCATGGGTTGCTCTAACATAGCAATGGGAATCTTTAAGAACGATTTTAACCTTTCTGAACACCTTTCTGAATGATTCAATTTTCGTAACCGTTCCATTAATGATTCTTTTAGTACTGTTAAGAAAAAATTAACGCAATTCCAGTCAATGATGAGAATTTCAATAATAAATAAGTACATGTAAAACAAGTATTAAACAAGGCACGTTTAAAATTACTTTTCATTAATGTAATCCAATAATTGAAATGTTATAGTTAGTTACATTAATGTATCACATTCAATAAAGAACTAACTTACTGAAAATCATTTGCTCTGGAATTAGACTACACTGGTGGCACTGCACATTTTTGATTCAGTCATTTGTTTGGTAACTGGTCTGGTGGCACTGTATTGCGAAGTCCCCATTTCATCCTACCTGGGAGCTCTACTATTTCTACTCAAAATTTGAAGAGAAGATCCACACGGTAATCTAATATTGCACACCAACCCATTGTGCTGTGGAGGAGGATTTGGTTTAGAACTACAAACAAATAAAATGTAAAAAAAAAAACTACAAACATGGCAGATACGTGAGACCACTGGTTAAGTATTCTGAATAAAAACTTTTTTTGTACCAACCCTAGAATAATGCCTGTGTAAAGCATCGGCTGTGCTTGAATAATCCCTGAGGGAAGCATTGGCTGCTATAGAATACTTTTCAAGGGTGTTGATCTGTCCTCAGAACTTGCTTGAGTAGATGTTATGCTAAGAATACTGTATGTGTTTTGTGTGTGCGTGTTCACAGTAAGCCATAAGCGAAGTCTCACTCACTGACCGATTCAGTCCAGTTTCTCTCATGGTCAGCTAACCATGACCATCATTTAACACTAGCCAGAGCAGCACACACAAACAGACACATACTAGCAGCTGACTGACAAATGGTGTTGATTATTTAACTTTTACCAATAGATTTAATGTGTAAAAAACAACAACCTAAAAACACATTCATGGAGACATGTTTTGGCCTAACATTAACAGTAGTGAGGATTCAGATCCTATGAAAGGTTTTATAGCAAGGGTGCCCAATCCTATTCCTGGAGATCTACCTTCCTGCAAAGTTCAGCTCCAACCCTGATCAAACATGACTGAACCAACTAATTAGAATCTGAAGGAGCACTTGATAATTACAGAAAGGTGTGTTAGATCAGGGTTGGAATTGTACTGCAGGTAGGTAGATCTCCAGGACCAGGAAGGATTGGGCACCCCTGTTTTATAGAATTGGATCAGAGCTACATATGGAAGGGCTGGACTGGACTGAACTGGAGTGGATTGAAATAGAACAGAACAGAACAGAACAGAGTAGAGGTGGGAATCATGTTCAACTGTCCTGAATTGGATCAGAGCTGCATATAACAGGAAAATCATGTTCAACTGTCCAGAATAGGACCAGAGCTGCATATGAAAGGACTATAGAATAGAATCCGGTGCTGCTGAGGGAACGCTGGCGCATTTGGCTGCCGCTTCTCTTACGTCCCTCTTACCCGTTTGGCTACATTATTTTATTTTTATTTATTTTTTCCTGCACTCTTGCGGCTGCGATGTGGTTGTGCCATTTTATATACTTTGGACTGTTGCTTTTATTTCTGCACTCCACTTGGATTAATTTGCGGCGTGCTAAGGAGAATCAACTCTGTGGGCCGGCTGTGCATGTGGATCTTGTGACATTGAGCTCACAGTACTGAGACGGCCTTGGTCAAAGTCACCAATGATTTGTTGACCTAAAATTAAGTCACATGCAGCTTTTATGTCTGATTTTGCTGACTTTTTGACAATGCTGACCCCGAATATCCATGTGGACCAAAGTGACTCTGTAATGGCAAAGGAATTTCTATCATTACTGGACTGTTTTAACTTTTCGCAATTGGTAACAAGTCCGACGCATTGAAAAGGTCATACACTGGAACTTGTGCTTACAAATGGCTCATTTGCATCTCAGTTATCATCCGTTGACATTGGTCTGTCGGACCACTCAGCTGTCTTCTTTGATTTGGAATTACATCGACCAAGTGTGCATACCACTTGAACTGTAACATTCCGGAAATAGAAATCTATTGATCAAACAATTTTTTTGAATTCTGTTTTAGGTGATTTGCATTTAACATCATTGGACGAGAAAGTTTCACAGTTAATAATACGTTGATTGTAAAAAAAATTTAGCAAAAGTTAGCAAAAGTTCATTGCTAACGTAGACACTTTTGCTCCTCTGAGGACACGCAAGGTTACTTTTGCTCGTTCTGCTCCATGGTATAATGATAATCTGCCCACTAAGAAGGCTGCCTGTCGGAAAATGGAGCGTAAATGGTGTCTCACTGGCTTGAATGTATACTATCTAGCTTGGAAGGATCTTCTGGGTGATTACAGAGAACTAATTAAGACTGCAAGATCTTCTTATTTTTCTCAGACTATTGAAAACAACCAAGGAAACCTGAGACAGAGACACTTGTTTCAAACTATAAATTGTCTGCTTCAAGTTAATGCTTTTTCTACCATGTCTATTTCTTAGCAGTTATGTAATTCATTTCTTCATTTTTTTCAATTCAAAAGTTGATAATGTTCATAAATTTCCGTTTCACCTGTTTCTACTACCTCATGTCACTGTTCACCCGAGTTCACTGGTGTTCTTCTTATTAACTTTCCTCAACATGATGTAGGATATCAGACCGAATCAGACAATCTAAGATTTGGTCAAAACATGGTTGAGGCACGAGGAGTCCAAATTCCACAGAGGCCCAAGACAACAGGATGTCATAAATCAGACCCTAGCCAGTCTGAAGCAAGGCCTGACCAATTCTTTCACAGAACAGCTTTCAACATTAACACAAAAGGAACACACTGATCATAACAACTCAGGAAGGAGATTGTCAATTTTAGGGCAAGTAATCAAGATTAAATGGTCAAAGAGATGACCGCACGACCATCACATGATAGTAACTACAGTCACGAGCGCTTTAGAATTGACATCCCCCACCTCACGACAAAGAACAGACTTTCGGAGATTCCTTACAGACCTCTTAATCTCTGGTCTTCATACATTCACAGAATGGCACGGAAACTGCCTTTCCATGCACCTAAATGACACTTAAAGGACTCAAGCAACTAATCACTGCTATATATATAACTCCATATCATGTATGTAAACCACATGTGACATATCAGGTCTTAATCATTTATTGTGTATGTATTTTTAATAACTATTGAATAGCTTAATGGTTCGTATTCATGTTTAGTATGTGTGAGTTTGAATCTTCTTGCTTGAAACGTTTCTTCTAATCAATTCTTTGTCAAATGTATCATATTCTTGTTATAGAAATCATGTCCAAATGTATACTCTGCCAGAGCGGGAAAAACGCGGACCATGTTACTGATAAGAGAACAGTTGATTTATGAATGAGGAGAAACATTGCAACACCCCGAGCTACAATTGGTCGAGGCACCATTTTGGGTGTGTTAAACAGCCCGGTTTAAATACTAGAAACACCATCAAATTTGGCTTTTTGTCTCTCGCTCGCGCTCGTCCTTCTTGCCTTATCAGGCCTTGTTGTTTTCTTTTAAATCATGCTTCTTTAGTTTTGAGCGTGCTCTGGCTTACACGCCAGCTCCTCCAAGACCATGAGGAGAAACGCCACCTGGTCTCATCAAATTTCTATTTCTTTACTTTAGTTTATTTTATTTTCCGTTGAGAGTTTCGTGTTTTGAGTTAAGTTTGCCTAATGCCGCATCTCCGAAAGAGTGCCGTATAAACTTCAACTGCAGACCACAGCTCCGCGTCGCCAGCCAACGCCCAACCACTGGCTTCCCAAGACTGAACCTCCAGCCAATCAGCAACCTCGGGAAACCCCTTTTGGCAACCAGACAAGGAAGGGAACCCCGCACACAGGAACGCAAGTACCTCCAGATTCTAGCTGTACTGGTGCATTTAATATACATTTTAACCTTATTGAGGAACTCAATGCGAGGGTTAATTAAGTGATTGATGGTTGTTTAGATCTATGCAATTGCACATATTGCTGTAAACTTGGGATTTCACATTTTCATTCTCTTAAACTAATTATTTCCTCACTTTCTCTCTTTCTGCAAACTCGTGTGAATGCGTGTGTTCATGTGTTAGATTAGTTTATATGTCTTAGATTTATCCAATAAAGCCTTTTTTATATTGAAAAGAGAAGTATCTCGTGTTTTGTGCTTAAAAGTTAATGTCTTAAACTGCCAATCTTGTTACTGTACTATTTAGTGTTTTCACTATATTTTGGATATAAATATCCATTGCAGAATTGATGTCATACGGCTCGTTCACTGAATCGCTGGCCGTCTCAGTGATCAGCCGTAAAACCAGTGATTCTGTCCTAATTCCCTTACATATTATTGGTGGAGTTCCCTTTAAAATCTTAAATGATTCCCTTTGAGCTAAATTGACCTGTTTCCCTTACATTGATACTGAGACTCTTAAACGGGAGGTATCTAGCATGAAATCTACCACTTCCTTGCTTGACCCTATTTCCACTAGCTTATTTAAATCTTGCTTTGATGCTTTGTGTCCTGCTGTTCTCAGTATTATAAATGACTCCTTACAGACTGGGGTTGTTCCAGCAGCATTAAAAATTGCTGCTGTAACCCCTGCACCTAAAAAATAAAATGTTGCACTGGACGACTTCAATAACTTTTCTATTTCAAATCTCCCATTTTTGGCCAAATTACTTGAGCGTATATTGCTGCCTCTCATTTGTGTAATCATCTCAGTTAATAATCTTTTTGAACCTCTTCAGTCGAGTTTTCGTAAATTTCATAGTACAGAGATGGCCTTGGTCAAAGTCTCCAGTGATTTGCTGATGGCTTCTGACTCTGGTGCAACATCTATTCTTATTCTTCTTGATCTAAGAGCTGTGTTTGATACCGTGGATCACAGTCTATTACTTACTTGTCTTGAAAGAGTGTTTGGTGTGTCTGGGACTGCCTTAAGGTGGTTGAGGTCTTATTTTACTGACCGCTCCCAGATTGTTTCTATGGGTGGTTATAGGTCTGAGATTAGCTCGGTCTCAACTAGCATCCCTCAGGGGTCCGCTTTAGGTCCTTTACTTTTTAAAATGTATTTGTCACCTTAAGGCCACCTTTTGAGATTGCTCTGCCTTCATAATCATTTGTATGCAGACGATACTCAGATTTACATTCAAAACCTCATGAGCACCTTGTCGTTGCTTACTTGTCTGACTGCATTACTTAAAATATGGATGGATATTACTTGTGTTTGAACAGTGGTAAAACTGAAGTTGTGCTCATTGGTTCCCAATATCAAATTTCTAAAGTTGGTTGTCTGTCCCTGACTCTTGATGGCTCCGTTTTGGAAATCCAGACTCTAGTGAGGAAACTTGGGAGTTATTTTTTATGCAAATCTGTCTTTTGAATCTTTTGTCCAGAGTACTGTTAAAACCTCTTTTTTCCACCTCAGAAATATCACAAGATTGCACCCTATGTTCAATTTTACAGTCACAGAAATGCTGATAAATTCCTTTGTCGTCTCACGGTTAGACTATTGTAACGCTCTAGCCGGAGCTTCTAAATCTACACTTAAGTTGCAATATGTACAAAATTCAGCAGCCAGTATTTTAACTGGGACTAGGATGGGCAGTCATATTACTCCAGTGTTAGAATCTTTGCATTGGCTCCCGGTCAGGTTCAGAGTGGATTTCAAAATTATGATGCTTACTTTTAGAGCATTACATGGACTGGCACCACATTACCTTACAGAACTGTTACATCCATACACTCCTAGTCATAGATTGCATTCCTCTCAGTCAAACTTGTTGGTTGTTCCTCAAACACATCTAAGATATATGGGTGATAAGGCTTTCTCATGAAAGGATATCATCATGGCGCCGACGCTGATGGCTGCCTCCGTGGCGTGCTCCGCATGTGTTTTTATGTTTTTGTTAGTTTGTCCTGTCTTTAGTTATATCCCTGCAATCAGTTTCACCAGAGACGAATTGCTGGACATTCGGAAATACACACCACCTGATATTTCACCGGTTTTCGACTATTCTGATGTTTTGCTGGACATTGTAGTCGGGGGAGCTGTGGCGCTGATCAAGCGCTTCAGGACGCGCAGACGGGGGAAGCGAGCCGGCGCGCTGGTGAAGCTCAGGCAGCGCGGATTCAGAACGCCGTTGCCTAGCATCCATCTGGCGAACCTCCGCTCTTTACCCAACAAAACAGACGAACTCATTCTGCTCTCCCGGACAAATAAGGATTTTTCTAACTCTACTGCTCTGTGTTTCACGGAAACCTGGCTGAAAGACGCCATTCCGGACAGCGCGTTGAGTCTCCCGGGCTTTCAGGTGTTCAGAGTGGATCGCGATGCAGAATCAATGGGGAAATCGCGCGGCGGCGGGACATGCTTTTACATCAATGAGAGGTGGTGTACAGATGTAACTGTGTTAAAGAAGATGTGCTGTTCAGATCTAGAAGTGCTCTTCATTAACTGCAAGCCGTTCTATTCGCCGCGGGAGTTTTGCTCGTTCATTCTCGTCAGTGTCTACATTCCTCCGCAAGCGCACGTGAGCTCAGCTTTACAGAAACTCGCTGATCTGATCACAGACACAGAACAACACCCGGACTCTGTTTTAATCATTCTAGGGGAATTTAATAAAGCCATTCTCTCCTGTGAACTGCCAAAATACAAGCAGCACGTTACGTGTCCCACCAGAGACAGCACTATATTGGATCACTGTTACACAGCAACAAAGGATGCATATCACTCTGTCCCACAGGCAGCTTTGGGCTCTCTGATCACTGCTTAGTTCATCTTATACCGACCTACAGGCAGAAACTGAAATCAGCTAAACCTGTATTAAGGACTGTAAAAAGATGGACTAATGAAGCAGAGCAGGATTTACAAGCTTGTTTTGACCTTACTGATTGGAGCGTTTTTGAATCTGCTGTCACCGATCTGGACGAGCTCACAGAGACTGTAACATCTTATATCAGTTTTCTGTGAAGACATGTGCATACCTACCAGGACTCATTTAACTAACAACAATGACAAACCATGGTTCACTACAAAACCTCAGACAGCTCCGTCAGGCCAAAGAAGATGCTTACAGGAAGGGGGATAATGTCTTGTATAAACAGGCTAAATACACACTGGAAAAGGAGATTAGAGTGGCAAAGAGGAATTCTGAAAAAATAAAGATTAAATTCACTTCCAGCGACTCGGCATCAGTATGGAAAAGTCTAAAAGAAATCACCAAATACAAGACACCATCCCCCAGCACTGTGGAGAATCACACCTTGCAGACGATCTGAACGAGTTCTACTGCAGGTTTGAAAAGACACCTCACACCCGCCCTGAACACCTCTCCACTCAACCATTCACACCTCCAGCAACCCCACTCTCCCCCACACCTGCAATTCAGATCAGCGAAGACGAGGTGCGCCAGGTCTTCCGGAAGCAGAACAGGAAAAAAGCACCAGGCCCAGATTGTGTTACACCAGCCTGTCTGAAATCCTGTGCTGACCAGCTGGCCCCCATCTTCACACAGATCTTCAACAGATCACTGGAGCTATGCAAAGTCCCTTCCTGCTTCAAACGCTCCACCATCATCCCCTTCCCAAAGAAACCCAAAATTACTGGACTTAATGACTACAGACCTGTCGCTCTCATGTCTGTGTTCATGAAGTCGTTTGAGAGACTGGTGTTGGCCCACCTGAAGGACATCACTGGAACCTTGCTGGATCCTCTTCAGTTTGCCTAAAGGGCAAACAGGTCTGTGGACGATGCAGTAAACATGGGACTGCATTATGTTCTGCAACATCTAGACAGACCAGGGACTTATGTGAGGATCCTGTTCGTGGACTTCAGCTCGGCCTTTAACACTATCATCCCAAACCAACTCAGCACTCCGTGCCCACCTCCGTCTGTCAGTAAATCAACAGCTTCCTGTCAGACAGGCAGCAGCTAGTGAAGCTGGTCAAACTCACATCCAGGACTCTCACGATCAGCACTGGAGCTCCTCAGGGATGTGTTCTCTCTCCACTGCTCTTCTCCCGCTACACCAACAACTGCACCTCTAAAGACACCTCTGTCAAACTCCTGAAGTTTGCAGACGACACCACACTCATCGGCCTCATTCAGGACGGTGACGAGTCTGCTTACAGACAGGAGGTCGAATAGTTGGCTGTCTGGTGCAGTCTCAACAACCGGGCGCTCAACAGTTTAAAAACTGTGGAGATGACCGTGGACGTCAGGAGAAACCCCCCTGCACTCCCCCCACTCACCATCATGGACAGCACTGTGACTGCAGTGGAGTCATTCAGTTTCCTGGGCACCACAATCTCTCAGGATCTGAAGTGGGACACTCACATAGACTCTATTGTTAAAAAGGCCCAGTAGAGGTTGTACTTCCTTTGCCAGCTGAGTAAGTTCAACCTGTCACAGGAGCTTCTGAAACAGTTCTACTCAGCCATCATTGAATCCGTCTTCCGCACTTCTATACTGTCTGGTTCAGCTCAGCTACCAATCTGACCTCAGAAGACTACAGAGGGTAGTCCGGAATGCTGAGCGAATCATTGGTACAAATCTCCCTTCTCTCCAAGAACTGTACTTATCCAGAGTGAGCAAAAGGGCTGGCAGAATCACTCTGGACCCCTCACATCCAGCACACTTCCTCTTTGAACTGTTGCCATCTGGTTGATGCTACAGAGCTCTGAGCACCAGAACGTCCAGACACAGGAACAGTTTCTTCCTTTAGGCAATCCATCTCATGAACACTTGATAATAACCGTGGAACACACACTATTTATTCACTCATACACTTATTTATCTAACACTCATACTCAGTCTACACCTCAAATTTGTACATAATATACAGTACCTGTACATAAAAATAAAAAAAAAACTGTCTATTGTAATATACCTGCACATACAATTGTCGATTTGTATATTTTTATTCCTTATTTACTTGTTCTATTTTTTTTTTATATTTCATTTTCTGTGTTTTTTGTTCTGTCACTTTCATTCTGTTACACTGTGGAAGCTTCTGTCACGAAAACAAATTCCTTGTGTGTAAACATACTTGGCAATGAAGCTCTTTCTGATTCTGATTCTGATTCTCTTTCTATGCTCCTGTCCTTTGGAATTCTCTGCCTCTTGAAATTATGATGTTTTTAAAGTCCAACTTAAGACATATTTTTTTAAACTTGCATTTGCTTGTTGATTTTGTATTGTTTTTTATTGTATTGATTATATTGTGTTCAGTGCTTTGAGAAGCTGCTTTTAAAGGCGCTTGATAAAATAAAGTTTATTATTATTATTGATAATATAATATATATATAATTTACATTCAACTTACATAACTGACTGTAAGAGCTGGCACCTGGAAGATTGTAGTAGAATAGACAGATCAGATCAGAACAGAACAGAATACAATACAATACAACTGCATAAGGAAGGAGAATATAATATAATATATTATAATATAATAATTTACATTCAACTTAACAACTGAATTGGATAAGAGCTGCACATGGAAGGACTGTAGTAGAATAGAACAAATCAGAACAGAACAGAACACAATACAATACAATTGCATATGGAAGGAGTGTAGAATAGAATAGAATAGAATAGAACAGAACAGAACATTCTACTTTCCTAAATTGGGTGGGAGCTCCATATAGAAGACTGTATTAAGGATCAGAGCTACATATGGCAGGACTGTAGTAGAATAAAGAGATAGAATATATCCGATCATATCAAACAACAAATAAATATAACATTTAACTGTTCAGAATTGGATCAGAGCTGCATATGGAAGAACTGTGTATAATAATGTTTATTAGGGCTGCACGATAACTCGATGCTAATTTGCCGCGCATCTTATCAGTAAAGCCGGAACAATTTGTCCCAGGAATTTTTTTCCCCCAGACCTGTTGCTGTCTGTCTGCATTTCCATCGCGGTCTAAAGTACCGAGAAGATTAGGCAAATAGTCTGGCGACGTAGGTCTGCACGCGTTTCTCAATACCAACTACCAAGTACGCAAATTTCTGATGGGATGACACAAGTCCGGTAATTCTGCAAACAGCAGCGTACCTGATAACGTCAGTCAGCTCGCCTTGGCTACTGCAATTTTCCTCACTGTATTTACAATAAGACGAAATATGATATCAAACACCACTGCCTCTGTTCGTTTTCATTTAAACATATTAATAGCCGCAGAAATGTAGTTCAGAGAACGTGCATACATTACAATGAAATGAAATATTATATCAAACAGTATTGCCTCTTTTCATTTTAACATATTAATAGATTAATAGAATAAAGACCAATGATTACCTGTTAGATTTACCCAAAACTAATTATATCTTATGTTTAACCACTACAGAGACATCAGAACCAGTGGCAAATGTCAGAAGGACTAGCGGAGTTGAGGCTGCTCTCGTCGGGAAACATAAGCACGGAGCGCCCGCTGATCGCGTGGAGCTCACGTCTCCGAAATCGGCAAAGCACATTTTCAAATAGGCACTGTCTTTATAAATAAACCACAGATTTGAGTTTTAAACAACTACATTCTCGCCTGAAATACTTTTAAAACTACACTTCATGACACAATAACAGTAAGATTTTGAAAATTATGTGAATATATGGTGGAAAGGGACTTTCTGAGGGGCACATTTTTACCCGGAACTTTATTTAGATCCTGATTCCTGCAATGGAAACGCACAAAGTACTGGCCCAAAGTCCCTAGTTCCTGGGGAAAGTTCCTGCGGTGGAAACGGGGCTATTGAGTCAGAGGTGAAGTATAGTGTTGTTCTCTTTGTCACTGCTGGGTCAGCGGTCTCTCTCTATGCTTCTATTCATCTGCACTGTGCCTTTGAAGCTGACTCATTTTACCCAGTTGAAAAGGGCTGATGTGCAAATGGAGAATGATCAGAGGGCCCAAAACTTTTAATATTGTTATTGTAGGACCCCATCGAGGTTTGCAGAATTTCTCACCATTTCAGTCTCACTCTCTTCCTGTCTCCACGGAACACACTATCACAAGCACACACTGTGCTATTTTCCTCCTAATCTTTTCACTCTGAAGTTTGTATGTCAAATTTTGGGGTTTGTGTGTGTGTTCAGCACTCTAAGAGTGTGAATTTGTAATGTATTTGTGCTGGAGTTGTGCAGCGATGTTGGGAAATGACTATAAATACACTCAGGCCATTAAAACCTGCCTCTCACCACCGGCCTGTGGCCCGCAGCCTGTTGGCCAAACAGAAGCGTTGCCCGGGGAGTGAAATCCAAGTAAGAGCGGCGGGATTCGCTTATGCTTTTATCCCACCAACGCTCGGAAGTCCAGCAGGAATGTCCCGGAATCCTGCAGTGATAAAATAATCTCTGCATCCTGCTGAGAAACCGCAGATTGCCTGTGTGTGTGTGTGTGTGTGTGTGTTTTGTTTGTGAGGGTGTGTAAAACCGAGAGAGAGCGAACATGGCCTAACCTCTCGCACTCGCATCACCCACCTGTAGATGCAAGAGCTGCTGTTAGTTTCTCATTTCTCTTGTCTACTAGCATGTAAAAATAGTCTCACATTTAAAGATGCCATTTCATTTCTTTAAGTTTTTCATTTAATATTTCTATTTTATTTCAGCTTTATTTCAATTACTGGAAACACCTTTTGATAGATTTAGTGTTAGTTAAAAATAACAAATCAAATACATGCGCTTCTTTTAAATAAGTTAAATGTATTTTATCATTCAATTGGTATGACGGCATAAACTTGTCCAAGCGTCTGACATTTCTGTTCTGCATTTTAAACCAATTCTTTCGCCGTTGGTAAAGAGGTTTTGTGTGATCTGAGAGCCAGCAGAGGTCTACCCTGCCCTGAGGAGAGGGTTCCACTCACACATTTTATTTCACATTTTTCCTTTTATTTTCAACTTCCCTCAATTTTCTCCATATGTCTAACAGCCACAACTGCCGCTGGAGGGGTATATGCAGGGTGGAAAGAAAGAAATGAGGACAAAATGAGTGTTAGAGAGATGGAGAATGCAAGGCCTGTCTGAGCCAAATATGACCCATCAACACTTAATGCGGAAAACTGGAGACATGTGTCATGTGTGAAATGTAATTTATATATTTGATCATTTGAAACTCACTGGATCTAATGGTGAAATATAGATAAAAGATGAATTCAAACCAGGGTTTAAAAGAAATGGCAAGTTGGTGTAAGACGTGCTCCTTCCTTCAGATGGAACAGAGTTAAAAACGAATGTGGTTTAGAAGAATACAGTCAGTTTGTCTATAGGATTTACAATGAGTAAAAATTACATCATTCTAGCGCAATAGAGTTGGGAAACAGGAAGTGGATCTTATTCAAAAGTTCAGTTCATTAAGTTCAGTTGCATTAACAATGCAGTAACATTTTTTTCCCAAATGGAAGAAACACAGATCAAATATTCTGACAGTATTTCCTGTAATATTTATTCAGTTGCTTTACAAAACTGCTACCTACTGCTACAATGCAGTCTGATTCAAGAACAAATGATTCTTATAAGCTGATTCCTTTTGGTGAATCAAAAACATACAGCAAAACCAGTTTAGTCCAATTCTGATTCCAAATGATTCTCATAAGCCGGTTTGATTTACTGAATCAAAAACATACAGTGTAACCAATTAAGTCTGATTTCAGAACGAATGACTGAGCAGGTTCCTTCTGAACTAAATGTATAAAGATTACAACTAATCAACATTAAATGAATGAAATATGCTAGCACACTTTTGTTGAGTCACTGGATTGAATTTATGTCGCCCATAAAAAGACTGTGGAAAGACATAATGTTCCAAGAATTGGTTAAAATGAATTTATTACTGAAATTAGCTCATCATTTGACTCACTTTTTTCCAATATCTATTCATTAAAAGTTTTTTTTTTAAATAGTTAATGGAAGCAGAACTGAAATTCAATATTTTCATACCTAAATACAAACATTTGGATAGTTCACCCAAAATAAAAATACATAATTTTCATGTCATAATTTACTCAACCTCATTTCAAAATATTGATGGAATGACAGAAGACAAGACTTCAAATCTACCTAGCAAATAACCTCGATTTTGGTCTTTACCTCACACAAAGATATAGTATGGCCTCAGAAATCTGGAATAAAGTTTTTGGACAACTTTTATGGTACATTTCCTTTTCCTTTTATAACCCTTGGTGACTGTCAATCTTAGTTGCGTAGACAAGAGCAGCAAAGACATTTTACTTAACATCTCTATTCGCCTTCCACAGAAGAAAGAATGTCATACAGGCTTGGAACGACATTAATGTTGGTTGAACTATTGCTTTAAATTGACTTGCTCCATTTCAGCCTTTCTTTTCCCGTAGCCTCCCTCCTCTGTGGACTTTCCTCCATTTGGTCTGCCGTTCCCACACTCTGTATAGTGAAACTGTCAGTAAGTCTCTCTCTCATAAACTTGTTGGGTATAGGGTGAGTACGTGTGGATTTTGTGTGTTCAGTGGACCTCGGCAAACCCTGCACCAGCCAGGGGCTTAATAATCAGGGTGTGCCCTACAGTTCTCCCAGCTTCCCTCGCTCGCTCACTCTCTCTCTCTAGGTGTTTTAATGGGATTTGATTTTATATCCATAGCAGCAGTAGAGCCATATAACGGGACCCATTCTGTATCCATGGCGATCACACACACACACACTGAGGCCACATACGAAGTTGAAAGAGTGTGCGAGCATGCACTTGTGTATGTGCACGTATGTGCGTGTGCCTCGCTGTTCTCCGTCTCCGTGAAGACAGCGAGGCCCTCTTCTGGCGACGCGTCAAAGCCGGCTATCACCACAGGAGCTGTGGGTATGTTTACAAGGAAGTGAGTGTAAGCTCTAAAAACATCCAACAGAATCAGATCAGAGCTGGAGCGCGGGTATGTGTGTGTGTTTGTGAACACTAAGCTTGACTTTACCTCCCTCCGATTTCCCTGGTATAATATATCAAAGCATCTCTTTATGTGCGTGTCTGTATGTTCGTCTTTCTCTTCAGATCACCATTCGCTCTTACACACCTGCCACCGTATGCACCAAAACATAACCACACAAACTAAGACCCTCATCAGAGTCTGAACGCATAAGAACACACGTGAGCACACAATTTCAGATATGGACACACTCATAAATGGGAATAAAAATCAAATCTCTTTAATATCTCATTTGTTTCCCAATGAGAGCAAAACAGAAAGTAAACCAAGATTTATGTTTTATAATATTACTGTACATACGGACTGTATGATTCATTAAAATAAAACAAAAATCAAGGGACAGTACGATTATTTAAAGGCAAGGAGTGTTTCAAAGTAAAAGCTTGGTGTAACATCTGAAAACGTAGAAATGAAGATGGCCACAAATATTAGCATTATAATTTTACAGTTGTACTGCAAAATGTATATTTTTAAATTAGTAATAATAAATACTAATTTAATTTAAGCCAACTTGTGCAGCCCTACAAAACAAACACAGCAAACCTGACATTTTAAAATGCAATTGAAATTTTTAATTACCAATTAGATTTTTTTTGTATATTGACAATCACCTTATTTGTATCTATTTTTAGAGAAACAAACTTTGATTAAACATAACTAATAATTCCATCAAGACTCCTGAGCTAAGAAAAAGCAACTGGGAAATTACAATTGGGATTATCAATGTCTCTTGTCAAAAGCATTGTGTCAATATATATTTGGATATGTCTGTAAAATACTTTTCAAGTGACAGTCTGTGTGTGTCCAAGCATTGAGACCTCCAGTACACCAGCACCAAATGGTGTGGATAGCTGAGGTCAGAGGTCGTCCAGGAGGACCTAAAGGGCACAAAGAAACAAATGGCAGCTCTAGTGGCAGAGTAAGAATTTCCTTGTAATGAGACCTGCCTTCTCAGATGCTGGATGCTTGTTAAATCAGATGTCTGAAGTTGTTTAGCATGGTTTCTTTGAAGTAACGCATGTTTTGCTGAAGCAGGGGAGAGCAGGGTAATGCTTAAAAATTTTTACAAATTAATGCAACAAACTTCCACTATTCAATGTTCAATGTTATTTTAATATTAAAATAAGTCTGTTATAAAAATGTGTTTGTATAAACTACCATTAAACATAAAATATTCAATATAATCTTAATAATACTAATTATTCACATTATTATTTTCTTCTTCATTACATTATCACATACCACAGAATTTAATAGCATGACTGTTACTTCTGTACCCACTACTAAATTAGCATTAGGCTGAGCGATTGCTAATATGCCAAAGATTTTTAAGGAGATTTTACAGAACTGTATGGCAAAAATCTTATATGAGCAAAATCCAAAGTGTTACAATCATCTCTGTTCTCCTAATGTGTGATCCTGCATTATATTACCACTAACTGTCTTTCGTTGTCCATTAAAAATATATTATTTCTGCTGTGTGCTGATTCTCACCGGATACGTGTGTAATCCCACTGATATGTGTTTGACAGTGTTCATTCTGAGGGTGTGTGTGGTCAAAACTGAGATGACATTACAATAGAAACAGGGGCGAGACAACTTCCTACACAGAATGACAGAACCAATCACTATCTCAGACCACACACACTCACACATATATACAGATTTATCAGTTCACAGAATCCTAATATAGATGGGAATTTCTTTATGAAAAAGAGAAAAACACGATTAACTTAGTTTGACTTAGTGTTTATAAATAAAACCTGTTATAAATTAGCCAACAACAAAAAAAATGTCTCCAATTTTTCATTCTACCGTTCTCTATCATTTATTAAATACAGTTGGAGACTCAATGTCCTCATTTCTTTCAGTTGACCAGTCTCACCAGAGAAGCTGAAGGAAACAGATGATTTAAAGCTCAATGTTGAAAACTTGAGTGAGGTGGACCGTAACAAGAAACAGATGCTTGAGTTGCTCGAGTTCCTCCCTGTTTCTCTCTCTTTCCTTCTCCACTCCCTGTCTCTGGCTGTGCTACAGATTAAATTTTATTTTCATCTCAAAGTGTCTGATTTACCATTCATTTAAATAAAAATCTAAAGTCTGGACATGTGCTACAGACCTCAGAATTAAATTTAAGAGAATAATGACAGTCAAAATCTGTTATGAAGATTACATATTGCAGCCAATGACTTTCTATTTTTATATCTGTTAGTAGTTTTTATTCTAGTTAGTAATGTGATATATATATATATATAATCTACAATGTTTTTCTTTTAAATACAATTTTAAACACACAGTATGTTATATCGACAGACAGACAGACAGACTTTTAAAATCCTGAGGTTTAGTGCTAACTCTTTCCCCGCCAGCATTTTTGAAAAAGTTGCCAGCCACCGCCAGCGATTTTGATGATTTTCACTCAAATTTGATGGCCTCCAGAATATTTTGCTGTATGAATATTTGAATATGCACCAAAATAAATATTAGAGCCTCTACTTTTAAACAAAAAAAGTTTTATTCTAGCTTAAATCATTCTTTTTTTTTTTTTATCAACACTTGAATATAGGTAGGTTTGCATAATTTTGAGCAAAAAGGTGAGAGAGTCACATTTTTATAAAAAACTACATCTGGGTAATATTCAGTAAGATTATCAGAGCATAAATCCAGTAAATCGCTTCTATCAACACCTCCAAAGCTTGCACAGACATATACCACTTCCTGGATCAACATTTTACTCTGTAACATTATGCAGTTTTCATTTATATGCTGCCATTGCTGATGATCGCATTATTTTTCATATGCATCTGTTTACAAAAGAGATTGCTAGTTTCTCCGTCCTGTTCACGTGTTTTTTTTTTTGTTCGGGAGGTTTTGTACTCGTTCAGAAGATGTGTAATAGTGCCCCCTAGTGTATAACAGTGAAAACCCGAAAAGCCGTAAAAAAAAGTCGTCTTTGGTGGGGAAGCGTTGTCTTCTAAAAGACGATATAACTCGTCAATGGCGGGGAAAGAGTTAAAGAAAGGAAAAACTCTGGGCAATTGTAATAAAAAAATAATATGTAATTTTGACCTCAAACAGTCTTAAGGCTGATTTATACTTCTGCGTCGGACCTACGCCGTAGCCTTTACACCGTACCATGCGTCAGTTTTCATTTATATTTCTGCGTCAATGTGCAGTACACATGCAAACCGCTAGTCAGCAGTGTCCACGGACATGTTGCTGGTGTAACCCGCAGTATCACGGCAAAAGCCGAAGAAGAAGCAGTTCGTCGGAGAAGCATTATAGCCGTGATGGCGTCAAATAAATATAAAATCATTAATTCATTATTTAAAACTACAAAAAGGAGTCAACAACGGAACAGGAGAAGATGGCACTCTTTAAATCTCCACAAGTACTTGTACCACGGCAGATCAACATTGATTGTTGCGGACAGCAAGGGATGTATAATGCTATGTAGTATAATAAATTATAAGACACTTGTTCTTTGCTTTGTTTTATTTGATATAAGAAGGGTGTAACAGTAAAATTAGAGATGCATCGATCGATCGGCCAGGGATCGGAATCGGACGATTTTCCTCATGATCGGCCCGGATCGGTGATCGGTCGGTTAGTCTAAATTCTTTCAGATTTCGAGCCGATCCGTTTTGTTACCAGCGGCACAGGCAATAACATCAGCCACGCATTCTAACTCTCTTCTCTCCGACGACCCCTTCTCCCTCACAAACATCTCATTCGCTCCAGTTAAATAGTGCTTGTATTGCGCATTATAGTCACCTCTTACACCAAACGCGCGCGCACCACCACTGATCTGTATTAGTGGAGCGCACAATCCGCGCTTGTGACAGCTTGTGAGCCACAAATACCAAAGTGAGTGGCTAACTGTGCTAAAACGTTCAAATACATACAAAATTATGTCAAAATGCCCGTCTTGGCGAGTATCCAGTTAAACACAGTCAGTTTTGGAACGTTATGTTGTGTAAAGGCCCGTTCACACCAAGCACGATAACTATAAAGATAACGATAAAGATATAGTTCTAAAAATCATTCTCAGTATTAAAGAATGGCAGAGTCCACACCACAGCTATATCGATAAAGACAAAGAGAAACGATATCTTTGGAATCACTTTCAAAATGATTTTTTTTTTCAGCTGATGAATGATAAAAACATTTACAGCCAATCATAATCCATCCTGCTTTAATGAGCTCGGAATTTAAAGCGGCAGACGAGTGTGCGCTTATAATAAACAGACGATATCGTTCGCTGGCATGGACGCTAGTACTGTTATCTTTATAGTTATCGTTCTTGATGTGAACGGGGCTTAATTATTGGGTCCGTGATAAACTCTTAAAGGGGCCGCAGTCCAATATTCCTGCTGCTGTCTGTCATGTTAATCAAAGAACAAAAGACAAAGAAAATAATTTTCTGCTCTTGACTGAATACGTTTATAAATTTAATTGTAAGCATTAATCTGTATTTCATTTTTACAATGAAGACTACAGAAATTAAAGTAATCAAATGTAAAATAACACTGTGTGTTATTTTACATTTGATTACTTTAGTATTTCTTAACTGAATAAAAACTTAACGTGAAAAACTTTGTTTCATAGCTCTCTTTATTCTATTGCCTTTATTTGTGCTGTTGTTTGCCACTGTTTTTTTTTCTTATTTTATTACTGACTTTTTACTTGTGTTTTTTTATGAAAATAAAACTTTGCGTTGAAGAAAAGTAGATTTTTGTTTGTATATGCTGTCAATTATAGTTCTTAGAAAGAAAATCGGAATTGGCAAAAATCGGTATCGGCAGATCACATTAACGAAAAATCGGAAATCGGAATCGGCCAAGAAAATTGCAATCGGTGCATCTCTAATAAAAATATATTAAAGTGCACATAAACACACACAAAACTCAAGTACATACGGAGGGAGGGGTTCTAGATTTTTGGAGAGGTGCACGTCAGGCTACAGCATAGGCTACGGCGTAGGGTGTGCGTCTATGCGTAGGCTATGGCGTAGGTTCGACGCAGAAGTATAAAATGGGCTTTATTCTTACTAATTTTTTCGTTGTCAGTAGTCTCAGACAAGACAGCAAGCAAAAACTTGGTGTGCATTTCCTGCGATATAACCAAAATATACAGGGCAGATACAGCTGGTCCGACTAAGCTTGGACAAATCTGCCAAACGGTTATAAAATTAAAAAAAATTAGCAAGATAACAGCACCTCATAATGCACATATACTTTTCAAACTGGCTTTTTAAAGGCTCTTCAAATAAACCAGCGACAAACCAAAACACACACGTCCGTCTGAGGGGGATGTGTGCTGTCAGCAAGGAGTCATGAGGAATATTGCATTAAAAGAAGTAGAGAGGAAAGTGAAAATTGACACATTATTGTTGTGAAAGAGGAGGAAAGTGCAAAAGAAACAGAAAGAGAAAGACTCCAGATCTAATCGATTCCATGCTCGCTTGTTAAGATACGCTGCTTTTCTTCTGCTGACACATAAAATAAAGAGAGCTGGTAATGCTATCTCTGAAAAGTCCACTCCACCAAGATCTCGCTAAAACAGGCACAGCTGTTAAATGGATTTTCTCTTAATGTAAAGCCAAAGTAAGACATCACTGTAAAAAGAGAGAGGGAGGCAGATGATATCATCCATCTTTCAGCCCTTCCTCCTCCTCCTCCATCTTTCGTTCGGCTAATTTAATTGTCAAGGTGAAAACGGGAAGTTCTGTCGTTTCGCTTCATAAACATCGACCAGTCATCGACTAGTGTGTATTAGCACAGGCTTATCTCCGGCGTGTTGCGGATGATGATGAATGCATGTCTCCCTGAGGTCCTGTAGAGACTGTGTGAGCGAGAGAGCGTGTGTGTTTTTTGTGTATGACGGATGGTGTAACGAGTGTTTATGGTGCATGTCGTGTGGTCTTCAGTATTGGAAAAGCGTTTGCAGGAGGTAGGGTCTTCTCCAGGGGCTGATCACAGTAAACCGTGCCTGTTCCGCCCACAGAAACTCATGTAGAAAGGGTTCACTGGAAAACCGGAGGAGTCTAGAATATGACTTCACTGTGTTAGAAGAGAGACGAATCATTTCAAAGTAACGCACATGTAATTAGAAACAACCGAGGGCCAGAGCAGATGACGCCAAAGGCATGAGCATGTAGTTAAGTAATTCATTCTCACAGTGTTTTACGCACACAAGGGCCAATTAGAGCATTGTAAAGATGTGAGGTCTTTAACGTGCTGGTCGCAGGTGTATTTGCACATAGTGAAAATGTTAAGATAAAACACACAGGGCTTCTGCGCTCACTTTGCTAAGAGGGAACACATGGAGTGTGTCAGTGGGATCAGGAAGGTGCATGGCTTCATGCTTTATGATAGTCTACATGGACCAGAGGCTTCTGCTTCATTAAGTGCCACAATAATGCTTAAAAGAATATTCTGGGTTGGGTATAAATCCGTGTTAATTTTGACAGCAAATTTTGATTTAGTTTTAGTCATAGTCTTTTGACTAAAATGCCATGTTTTAATCATATTTTAGTCATTTGAATTGTTTTTAGTTTTAGTCTAGTTTTAGTCGACTAAATATCATAAGATTTTAGTCAACTAAACCTACAGTAAATATATTCGGCTAAAATCCAATGGGTTTAGTTACAGTGCATTTATTAAAGGGGTCATATGATGCTACATGCACTTTTACAAGTTGTTTGAACTGAAATGTGTGTTGGCAGTGTGTGTACACAACCACCCTAAAATGATAAAAATCCACCCAGTGTTTTTTTAAAAATCTGCTTAAATCTTTACCCCTTTCTCAAATCGAGCCGATCTCAGATGCCTGTCAGTGTGATGTCACACAGACAGGCCCCTCCCACAATAGTTTGATTGACAGTAGCGTTTCAGCAGATGTAGACAAGAATGACTCCTAAGCGATTGAGTGTTCTGTTGTTGGATGTAAATAATGAACATAGCAGTCGTCATTTAATCCAGACATCTGAGCCGCTGAACTCGCAGTAGATTACATTTGTTTTTGAAGGGAATGCACCCCCGATGGCTACATAAATGCGTTTATGTTCGCGCAAATCATTTGTGATCCAGCTTCACCTTTAGAAGAAGTGAGTGTAAGGTTTTTTTAGTGAATCTTTGCAAATCGCCTTGCCTAATAATGTGCTAATTAGCAAGTTTCACGATGAATCCGGCTAAAGTAAACAGTCCCTCAAGAGCCGCTCGGAAGAGAGGGGCGGGGTCAGCCTAGCTCATTAACATTTAAAGGAAAATGCTCTGAAAAGAGCTGTTTTTGACAGGGTACAAAAGGTTTTTTACACAACCATTGAGAAATTTTAACCAAAATATTATAGAATTTTCATAAAGACCCTAAAGAATCATACCAACTTGTGGAAAATGGGCATCCTATCTATGACCCCTTTAAGCATTTCTCTAAAATTTCCAAACTCATTATATAGGTTTGTTATTAAGGTTTTATCATGATAGACACTGATTTAACTGCTGTGACACTCAACATGCCTTTATGTTAAAATTAAAGAAAACCACTTCTCATAAAGAACAAGAACATGGTCTTCTTTTTCATGAAATACCAATGGTTATATAGGCTAATTATGCATTCTTTAAAGCAACTTTTTTTTTACCATATTCTTCATTCTTTCAAGCAGACATATTTTATTTCTATAAATAAATTTAGATGAATTTTTAGGGCTACTAAAGTTTTTCAGTCAATAGCAGTGAGTGATTTTCTGTCCTTCTGTTGTTGCTTGATTAATATCAATGACTCGGACAATAGCAACTAAATTAGGCTGCTGTCCCTTTAAAACCGAATGCACAGCTGCAATGGATGCAATGTACTGACACACGTTCTCCCTACTGTTTACGTTCACTTAAGACATAATCAACTGTGTTTACGTGAATACTCGCCAAAACGGACAATTCAACATAATTTTGTGTGTAATTATTCGTTCATGCGATGTGAAAGAGTACTCGCGCGCTGTGATATGCGTCTTTCGTGTTCTGCGCTCTGACAAAAGAGCGGAACCGAATGATTCTCTCTTGCATCGTCAGATTTATCCATGTCTGCTCTTCTCTTACTCCCATATATTGACATTTTTTAACGTTTTATGCGACGTGCAGCAAGTGTATTTTAGCTTATGTCCCGCCGGTTCATATGTACGCATCTAACCTCCGAACCACGCAGCAGATTCGTTCTGAATGAATCTCTTCCCAAATCGTCCCTCCCTAACATTTTCGTCTCGTTTTTATTCGTTGACGAAAAGGTCAATAGATTTACGTCATAGTTTTTGTCATTCAAAAAGAGTTTTAGTTCGTTATCGTCTCGTTGTTGTCGGTGAAAAAAATGTAGTTGACGTTTTGACGTGATGAATTTTCACGTTCACCCATAAAATAAAATAACAAAAAGACAAAAAACTGAATTGACCCTTCACAATACTCGACCCCCTTAGTTACTGTTGCTATGTCTGACAAGCCATGGCGCTCTCACGCCACACATTATGTTCTCATGCAGTGAAAAATACATTGTGGAGCAAAGAGAAAACTGACAATGCACAGACAGACAAGACAGAGCAGGTTACTTCTGGTATAAAACAAATTCTTAGCTTTCAAATTTTGTCATTTTGTAAGAAATTCAAACAATAAATACCATTTTGTGGCTCTTTAATGTGTAGTGACAGATCACTGTAGTGCCTAGGGATGGGTATCGTTAAGGTTTTAACGGTATTACTACTCTTACCAATACTGCTTATCGATTCGGTACTTTAACGGTATTCTTATCGGTACTTTTTGTTTTTTATATATATGACAAATTAAGAGCTGAATTAACGTTGCTTTATATTCTGAAATGTAAAATTAATATTTAATGAAATTAATATAAAACATAAATTTTTAAATGCACCAGTGTGCAGGCATTTTAGTGTTTTATACATAAGATAAGATACAGTAAGAACATGAACAAAGAAACAAAGTGACAAATACAATAAAACAAATATACAAATGAAATGAAATAAACAGTGCTGTCATTTTTCCATGAAGTTCTACTAACATTACTGTTCAGGTAAGTAATAGCCTACAAAAGAAATCTAAAAGTAATCAAATGTAAATGAACACTGCATAGTTTTCAGTGTATGTATTGATAGATTAATGCTTATTAAAGCTATAACGTTATTCAGATTAAGAGCAGATTTGCATTTTGATGGCCCAAGCGCCAGTCTGTTACTTTAAGACAATATATTGACACACATCGGATTTTCTCCCAACTGTTCTCCTCCACTTAAGACATAAACTGTGTTTAAGTAAATACTCTCCAAGCCGGCCATTTTGACATATTTTTGTGTGTATTTGATCGTTTGGACATGTGCCCGAAGCTCAAAGTGTAATTTGTTTGTCCGTTTTGGAGCGCGGCGCGTGCACACATTTCAGCCTGAGGAACAGCGTCTCTTGTGAGGATTGTGCTTTCAACGTTTTATCATCAAACATGTCCCACAATTTAGCAACAGTAAAGACGGCATCTTACAACAATCACCGATTGTGCTGATTCTGACGTTAAGTTTGGGTTTTAGGGAGGAACGAATGCACACCACTGTTAAGGGAAAGAAGTTGCGCAAGACGAAACCCAGCTAGTTTTTAATAGCTTTACCTCATGTCTTCTTTTTTATAATCCTTAGAAGCCAAAATCGGGAAAAAAATTGAATTAGCTTAGTATCACAGCCACAGGCCTAAAGCCTAAGCAGACGTTTTAATGTTTAGTTCTTTTCTCTATCATAATTAAACAGGGCTTTCATGTAGTGCGTGCTGAACGCGATCTCGCTTCTGAATTGCGAATAGCAAAAATGCATCATAGACAAATGTTTGAAAAACAGCTGGTGACTCTGGTGAGATAGAATTTGCAAGATAATGTATATATAGCAATAATATATGTATGTGTGTTTTATAAATTTTTCCAGTACCGATAGCAGAACCGTTAACGTCAGAGCTTATCGATACTCCGGTCTTTCATAATTTAGCCCCGGGACCGATTAAATACCGGGTTTCGGTACCCATCCCTAGTAGTGCCTCAGTCCAAGTGGCATGTGAACTGATCATCTTTTCATATTTACTTAAAGCATGAAATAAACGTGAATGAACATTAGAAGGTATCTTGTTTTAACTGCAGAAAGATGTCAATACACACCTTTTTCAAGCTTAAGTCCAATGAAGTTAATCTACTCTCTTGTCTGATTTGTTTGTCAGACAAAATGACGGATTCGGCGTTATGATTGGTCAGATCGCCTGTCAATCAAGCTCCCTGCGAAGGGTCAAATACTTACTAAACTTCTCTGTGGAACTTTACTATTTTACAAATGTGTTGCCATGACAACATAGCCTAAAACCCTAAACTGAGGGACTGGTTGCATAAACTGCTTAGACTAGTCTTAAAGGGGTCATATGATGTTGCTAAAAAGAACATTTTTGTGTATTTGGTGTAATTAAATGTGTTTATGCGTTTTAAGGTTCAAAAACCACATTATTTTTCACATACGGTACATTATGGTTTCTCCTCTATGCCCGCCTTTCTGAAACGCGTCTATTTTTACAAAGCTCGTCGGTCTGAAAAGTGAGGTGTGCTGTTATTGGCCAGCTATCCAGTGCGTTGTGTTTGTCCGAATACCTCAAGCGTGTGACGGAAATGTTACGCCCCTTACCATATTGTGATGCCTTGTCCCAGCACGACGAGACAAAAACATTAAATGCCATTATAAACGAGGCATTTGTTGCATCCAGTGGGGACATAATTACGAATTATAATGACTTCTACTGTCTTTTTACACGTTGCATTGCATCGCGCCGCATAAAACTAAACCATGTTGCATTTGTGATCGGAGAAATGACAAACTACAAACGCTACTCTGCACTGCTCAAAACTCGCGTTTGAATCTTTAGTGGCAAATTCTTTAAATATAAAAAGTGTACTTACAGTCTTTGAGTCAGAACTGCTGGCATTGTAGTCTTCTCTACCAGAATCAGGAAACAGTCCTCCATAAAATGCGTTGGACACATCTGAATATTTGGGTTAAAGTTTTTCTGGAACAGTGTTGTAAATACAACTTAACCACTGATTTCTAGTCGTGTGCTCTTTTGGGAGACCAAACAAAGTAGTTTCGCTTTCACAAAACACACAGCGTCACACACAGCGGGCTAGAGTGAGCGCCGGTGGCCTAGAGTGAGCAGAGGCGGGCAGGCTTGCGGCAACATGTGACGACCCCAGGTTGGACTCCGCTTCATCCACGGTGAAAGCCGATGCGGCGATCCACAGCTTGGATTTGATGCATTTCCTCAGCACAGCACAGATCAGCTCCAGGCATGACGAAGCGGATATCGTCCACTTTTGGAAGGCCAAACAAAGTAGTTTCGCTTTCACTTCGAAACACACAGTGCCTTCACGACATGGCGGCGGCGGCAACAACAATACTACAGAGAGAATAAAAGTTAAGCCTTCTTTTTTTTGCATGAACATTTGGGCGGCGTTATGCAAATCTTCCCACATCGTGACATGTGGGGGCGTGTTAGAATGAGTTGTTTTAGGTAGGCGTGGTTGACTCTCTAACTTTTATAAAGAATATCTCTTGGGATTTGAGACTTTAGTCTTTGCAACATTAACAGATCTTCTTTATGCACCAAGAGCTTGTAACACTCCAAACAGAAAGGAAAAATTTAAATCACATCATATGACGCCTTTAAAAAGTTAGTCATCTAATTTGCTTTCTTAAAGACAGGTCATGATTTCTTTAAGTCTGTTACAAAAAGATAGATTGGCCCAATTTGAGTCAGAAAAGTAAGACTGATTACCTCTTGGCTAACTGCTAGTTGGTCAAACCATTTCAAACTATAACAGTAGATATGTTTATGCAACTGACCCCTGATTGTAAAAATAATAATACAATAAATATAATAATAATAAATATATACAGCTTTACAGCTCAAATAATGCACAATAAAGAAAGAAAGAAAGAAAGTAAGTGTCAAAAATACTGTTAACTCATAACTTGAGTTTAAGTCATACTGAACCTGGAATATTTCTCTACAGATTAAATAGATGTTTTTAAAAAAAATATTTTTAGACTTATATCCCATCTTAATATGCAAAGATTATAAGCAAACCATCTGTTGGTTTATTTCCCCAAAAAGTGTAAAAATTGAAGCTCTATGATACTATTAAAACATTAAACCTGACCATTCTGACAAATCAACACTGACTCAACCAATGATGTGAGTTTGGGGGTGGGACTATCTGTTTGTTTGACCAATGGCAAAAAAGGGCATGTTCAGGGAAACCTATTTGAAACCTATTTTTTCCCAATTCAGGCTGGTGACGCTAGTGGTGCAGAAATTACACACTTAACCTTTTAAAAGTATATAAAGTCACAGCAATAAACTTCTTTACAGTCCACAGCACGGTTTATCCCTCCATTTGGTCTATTTCTTCTTAAAACAGAGATCAAGAGACTTGTGTTTGTACCTTTCATCTTCGTTTGTTCCTTTACTGTCAATAATGAGGTCTTAAACCACTCGGTCTGCTGTGAAAACAAAACAAAGGGCCAGAGTTCCCTTTCTTTTGTCTTTTTATGCTCGCATTTTCCGACTGCATTCGGTGACCGTGTTTTTCCCCCCTCTCTTCTCTTCCCTCTTATTGTTGCTGTAAATCCGAAGGGCCTTTTTGCAGTTTTACTGGAACAGAGAGTCATTAAATGGTTGATTTCAGATGGCAGAGTGTGAATGTTTTAAATTAACTTTATTGATCTGCTAGTCCGCCAGTCAGCCAAGGAAAAATTGACACCCGCTTGGCGCATGGGCAGTAGATTTGCACCTCGGCCGTTTAAAACGCCTGCTTAGCGAGGCTGGCCATGCTCCATGCTCCATGCTCCACGCACTCGCGCTCGGTGTGGTTTGGTGAATACAACCACACAGAACCAAGGATATTTGAAGACCTGAGAGACCGTTGGTCAAGTAGGGTTTTGAATTTTATCAACTGCGATTCCGATTCCAATTCTGCTTATTGATTCCGATTATTTTCGATTCCAATGTGATTAAATAATGATATCAAACATGTATCCTGTGTCTATTTTTTGCAAACCAATTATTGGAGCTGAATACCATGAACAAAAATCAACAGGCTACATAAAAGCTGGACTCTTTAAGAGCTGTTTGTGTGCAAAATAGAACTGCATGATAAATTGAGTTTTTCCCCCCCCCCCAATGGAAGTTGTGGTTCTCGAATGATTCTGAAGAAAAAACATTAAACAACTAAACAAAATCACATGTAATTTATAAATGAATGATTCAATGACTCACTCAAGATTTACTTGTTTCATTACTAGATGAATCAGCATTCTTGAACGAATCTCTTTTATGATTCAAAAACAAATACATTTTAACAGCCCCCTTTTCGGGGGGGGGGGGGGGGGGGGCCACCTACTGGCGTAACAATGTAATCGATAAATCTTCATTTGAAGTGTCAAATTACTTTCAAAATTTGAGTTATTTCAATTCTAGTGATCTCAATTCAATTCTATTACTTTCAAAATAGGGTGATTTACTCTATTTTAATCACTACCATACACATTGTACACACAGTTTATATCTGAACTATAAATTTTTATCCCAGTACTTCTGTGATTTGAATGTTTGTAACAGAAATAATGATACTGTGTGGTTGAAAATACTGTGAAGCCGTTTCATTCATGACAGACTGCTTCTCTCTTTGTCAATGGCAGCGTGAACGCAGGTTTAAATGTTCAAATCACACTGGTGTGATCGTACTCAGATGAACCAAGTGATCACAGCATTGATCGCACAAGTCAAAGGGTGAGGAATGAAACAGACGAATCATTGTAACTTAGAAATAGAATCACATTGGTGTTTGAATCATGTTCGTGATCTTTAACAATCTATTAAATTAAAGTGCTTTGTTATGTTGGTGGTGACACCTCTCTTCAACTGTGTACTAATCAAAGATTATAGTAGGGGTGCACGATATATCGGCCACCATATCGGTATCGGTCGTTAAATGCTCATTTTTTCTGTTATCGGTTTCGGCCCGATAAGAAAATGTTGCCGATATTTTAAAGCCGATAAATAATGCATTATTTCCTTCAGATACACTTCAGATGCGCGCTGTTCGTTTGCAGCCTTTCGTGTGCATGTACGTTGTAATATTGGGTTTATTTGATGTA
The DNA here is from genome assembly GCA_018155175.1 of Sinocyclocheilus anophthalmus. Classification (NCBI taxonomy): domain Eukaryota; kingdom Metazoa; phylum Chordata; class Actinopteri; order Cypriniformes; family Cyprinidae; genus Sinocyclocheilus; species Sinocyclocheilus anophthalmus. The sequence goes on from JADLZN010007989.1 coordinate 444,158, forward strand.
TATCTGATTTATCTCATATAGAATGTGTTTGGTTAAGTTAAAAGAGTGCTTCAGTTTACCAGTGATAAACTCAAACAGCTGTGCACAACATTAATAACTATGATTGGGAATGTCGTGTATATAACTTTCTAATGAGAACATTATTATAATAAAACGTTGTGAATTCTTTTGGTTTAGTTGCTGTGTTTCAGCGCGTTTTTATGGGAAGAGCGCATCCACAACAGTATCACACATTCTGACTATAGCACGCAATAACTGCGTCATTTTGTACATATATAAGTTGTAATATTATGTTTATGTTGTATTAATATTTATCTCAGGATGCATTTCCTTGAGTTAAAGAAGCTGCCAGCAAAGCGCTTCAGTTTACCGTGTTCATTCAGTTCTTCAGCTTCAGCACGCGCAGCTCAAACGGCTGCTATTTAAAACAGTGTTATTAATTTGTTACTTTTTCAAAATCATTGATACATTATTAATAATAACAACGACTTGTATTTTTCTATTATTAGTTTCATCAGCAATATGGTTTAGTAATTAAAGTCATTTAATTATTGTCCGTGCAGAGGCTATTCCTTTTTATTGATCTGTGGCGCATTCATTTTGATTATTTACACTTGTAATGATGTCCAGTGACTTGTTTGCTTTATTTATGCATTATTTTATTTATTTGCAAGACTTTTTTAATGACTAAATTTGGTAATGGGAGAGTAAAATTATTTTTAAAACATACACCGTTCAAACTAGGCTGCTTATGTTGAAGTGTTTGGGATGTGGTTTTTAATGATGAGACCTTTTTTTGTAATCAGGCTCTCAAAAAGTATATAAAAATTTGGATATAGATTTATCGGCCAACATATCGTTTATCGGCTTTCAAAAATAAAGAATAATCGGTTATCGGTATCGGGCAAAATTTTCATATCGGTGCATCCCTAATATTATACTTAGCTTTTTTTGTTTTCTGATCGCAAATGTAGCCAAACTTTGGAGCGCTTAGATTAGCGAGCAAGGTCCTGGCAGTTCGCTAGGTCCGGTCCTCACAGATGAAGGAAAAAAAAGTGCATAGGAATCGATTGGCAGAATCGATAGGCGGAATCGAAATTTTAATTTGACAACAAGTATCCGATTCCCGACCTTAATTATCCGATTCTGGAATCGGAATCGATTTTCGATTCCCAACCATAGAGATTGGCATCACATAAAAAGTGAATTGGTATAGATATTGTTCCTTTGGAAAACAACAGGTTAAAGTATTGTTCTTGGTTCAAAAAGAATGTTTTGATAGCACTACACAACCACAGTGTTTAAAATTTATGGTAAAATCACCCCACAAATGACTTGCTTAGAGTTGACTTTGAACATTAAGATGGGATCAAAAAAAGTATTTTAATCCCAAAAATATTTGTATCCAAAAATGTACACACTTAAATTTTAAATGACTGTTTGGAAACTTACAGTAACCATTTTATCATATTTATGACAGAATTTCTCTCATTGTTTTTCTCCTTCTGTGGACCCAACTGCTTTTAATTCAGCCCCAGCATCTAGCTGCCAATCATTCTTTTGAGGGGCGGCTTCCAGGGGTCAGTTGACACTTAAGGGTTCAAAGACCAGAGGAAGGAGAACTCAAGATTTTGATGGGTAGTCTACTAGTTGTGTTTTGGGGGAGAACACCTTATCTGTCTACTCACAGGAGAATATTCTTACCACACACGTGCATCACTATTTTATTTAGAACCAGAAGAAAATTAAGGATTACAAGGTCAAAAAAAAAAGGAAACATATGCATATGAATTGTTCACAATCAGATCAAAAGTATACCATGAATTTCTATTTCATGGCAACTTTAAAAGTCCTAAAAGAACCATAAAACTGAAGCATTAACGATCTGGAATCATTGGGAGGAACCTACATCATTAAATTCTCAACGATTCTCATTATTAAACACTTGATAATATTCCCACTAACTCACTCCTTGACATTTATAAACACACATGTAAACAGATACATACATTTTTTTTCAGCATTTCTTGGGTACACTTTTACCATCCAAAATAACTCCGCCAACCCCGGTCTAAAATACGCCACTCATTCACTGCAACCTCACCAGTCACAAAGTACAAACACACACAAGGCCATTTTTCTGTCTGCTTGGTCTCCTGTGCGTCCTGGATGTGAATAGGTACTTCATTAATTTCATCTGTTCGAAGTTGAAGCCCAGAGAGCCGACTCCATCATTACACCAATAACTCTACACATTAATCTCCCTTCTAGACTCTGTTATTATACACCACTGCCACGACTTACCCAAACACACACACATTCCCATTCATCTCCACTCAACCTGTGGGCAGAAATATCATGGCTCATCCTCTATGTTTTGCCCAGATCTATTACAAAACACTGGACCTGTTTAAATGAGACCCCAGTAGAGGCTCAGTTCAACTGCAGGGGCGCCATCTTGGCTTGGGGAGTCTGGGTTAAAGCCTCACCGTGTCCCAGAGCAATGCTGTGTTGGCTCGACTCTGCTGTGGCAGTTTCCTGTAGCTCACGGAGGTCTGGGTTTTAGAACAGGCATGTGCTGCCCTGTAGAGCCAATTTCTCAGTCAGGCTAAACCCAAAGTGTTTAAATGAGAGCGAGATGAGAGGAACTGGACTTTTTGGCTGTGCCAAGGCAAGGCGAGGATATGCGGTTGTAAAATTAACATTAGCTTGTGAATGAGCACTGAGGGCACTACTTTAGAGGGCTGGCAATGATAATTTAACATGTATGTTTATAGAGTTTGGAAGCACTACCAGTGTTACTCTTTGAAGACACCACTTAAAACTCTTACAATTTCTTTATCATAAATGTAGATGGTTAAGTTAAGATGGCAAGTTACAAAATTTAAAAAGGGGAAAAAAGCTAAAAATTATTACCTGCCAAATAATGTTGAAAACAAATCATTTTTTATTATTATTATAAATGAATATTTACAAACAAGTTTCTTATTTCTGATTTTATTTACAACAATAATAAAAATAATAAACATGTAAAAAAAAATTAAACCTGCTAAATAATGCAGAAAACGTAATAATACTTTTAATACCTTAAAAAAATAATAACATTATTTTTTTTAACATGAATAGAAAACTTCATTTATACAAATACATAATGAATAATAATATTAGTACTAATACATGCAAAAAATAAATCAATAATAAGCCTCCCAATAATGCAAAACACAAACTGGCAGGACAACATGTTATAATTATCATATACAATACTAATAATAAGAATAATAGATGTACCTAATAAAAGTGATTTTTAAAAAGACATTGAACAAACAAGCAAAAAATTTCAACAAACTGTTTTCAAAATAAACAAAGAACAAGGTGATAATCGATAATATTAAATAATGATAATGCTAATTTATTATTATTATTAACAATAATAGCTGTAAAAATAATAAAATTGGGGGGGGGCAGAAATTACCAAAACAAACCAAACCAGCAACAACAATTTTAAAATAAAAGCCAAAGAACATTTGCCACAATGACTGGCGATTTGCTCATTATACTCCTTACTACTTGACTTACTTTCAAATAATTAATAAATGAACATAAAATATTGATATAAATTGAAATTATTTCATTGTATGATTAAATAAATGACCATGGAGTGATGCAGAAGACATGAAACAGGCACAATTTCAGAAATTGGTTGTCAGGAACAAGAGTCACTATACAAAAGCATCTGAACACAGAATGCAATGCATCACAATCCAAAATCAAGTATTCCGAGTAACCAGAATAAAGTGTGTGCAATGAATCAATGTAACTCCTACTGAATCTTTTGCTAGACAGTGAAAGTGAAAATGTACCAAAATCTCTGGTAAGTTTAGCTGGTAAAATAAATTCTGGCATTTAAAATGGCACAGTCCTAAAGAAAAGTCCAGAAGACCATTCCTCTGAGCCCAAATGACCTCACATGTGTATTTTCCTCTCTAACATTTTATTTTTATATTTAATAATCACATAAAAAAGCTTAGTGTGGTGAACCAGTCTTATGAGGTTACAGGGCCGGAGAATCTCAAAACGGCCTCTTTAATTCCATTCCTCACTCAGTGGGTCACGCTCAATTTTTCCCAATAGAATCGTGGCCAGCCAAATCACAGCTTCTCATCTTATCATCCTCCAAGACTGCTGCCAAATAATCACAAGGCCCCTTTAAAAGTGTTTATTTATTTGTTTGTGACGTTCTGGAGTTCAGAAGAACAATAATTCACTCTTGTTATAGATGCATACTGGAATAATACGTTGTTAAACTATTAAAGAAACTCCCACCACAACACACACAGGATACTTTCTGTGGTTAAAATGTATCAAGGGTCTGAATGACAATAAAAAGCAGCTTCAGATTAGTGGGGACTAGGGGAAGAGGGAGAAGTCCTGCAAAGATTTTCCATTATCAAAAAGATTTACAACTTCAGTCTATCAGTAGAACAGAAGAGAGACAGAGTCAGATGGTGGACATGGTGAAAGAACTATTTAAAGACTGACGGAAAGAAAAAATGCTTACGGTCTTATAAAGCGGTTCCTTTGTCCACACACAATAATGCATCAAAACACATTCATATATGGGTGCCACAGGCCACAGGGTGGGAGATGGGGGTGCAGCTGGCTCTCTCTCATTAGCCGAGTGTTTGGATCAGGAGTAGCTCTTGTTACAGCAGTAAACTGCAGCTTTGAACTTTTAATAGAGCTCTGAAATACAAGCAGCCCTTAAAATACACATTTCTGCATAACAGAGCAAGACTGAAAGAAAGACTGAGAGTACGAGGGTGAGAGAGATGCTGAAAGCACAAGGGAGAACTAAACATACGAGAAACAGAAAGCTGAGAGCTTACTAAAAGAGATTTCATAGATCTTAAACCACTTGACTACTCTTAATAGCACTTCATTTTGCATCAGCGGTCTGCTCAGCAGTGGCCCTCGATAGCAAGCCCTGTGGGTCAGAACCAAAGGTGAGGCATTAACAAACCTGTTCTAATGAGGCACAACTGGATAAACAATCATATTTATCATGATTGACAGGTCGACATGATTGACGTGATACTGCGAAACACGCAACAGTATTACGTTTCTTTCAATTTACATACTGACAAGCAAAACAAGTGGTAAAAATAAAAGAATAAAAAGAGCATATTTCAAATCTCCTGCATGCTTATTCTGAAAACCCAAATAAAATAATTTCCCAGCTTTAGTATGAATCAAGTTGTTTCACTGTATAACAATTCTACAAACCCGTTTCGGGGTAAAAACCTATAAGTGAAACTTTTTTTTAAAAATGGGGAGGGAAATTCCTTTTTATAATGTGGTGTATAAACTGACAATATGTTAATAACTTCAACATGTACCCTTGTGAACAAATGTTATGTAGAACAATATAGGACTTTGATCTGAATTTGATATTCTAGGTAATATGTCTATCACAAAGTTTAATGTATATGTAAACTGTCATTCACATTTCTGAAGATGTAAACAAGAAACAGAGTAATAACTGAGTGAAAATTTAGATTTTGTATATAAAATTTGACCAAATGACATGCAACACTGAAACGTGCATGACTTTGTTTATTTGAGCTAATATGTATTTACAGGCCATAGGGAAAAAAACACGAGCTCCAAATGTTGTGAACTGCAAGCAGAACTTTTATTAAATTTATTTTTTAACTTATACACTGCTAAAAAATATTTTTCAAAGTGAAGTTTTAAAAGAAAATTTCAGTCTTGAAATTAGCATTTTTCCATGCAAATAGTAATGGCATTTACAAGCAAATTTCTGAGATTTATTACACAAGAAATTTAGAACATTTTTACACCAATTTACATTTTTAAAAATGTATTGCTTTATTTGTTTGTTTATCTGTCTAAAACACTAAAACACAAAATATGCATCTTATGCATACCGCTAAAATGCTTTAGCTTAATTTGAAACTGTCCAAACAAGCAGAATTTTAGAGCCTCCCAATGTGACTGACATATCCGAATTAAACTGGAGCGCCACAGGGCTAACACATGGGAAAAGACACACAAATACATATACATTCATGCCCTCGGGCAGACTCGGCACCCCCTCTCCCCGCTGTAGTCTCTAATCATGTCCAGGAACACGAAAGACAAGTCAAAAAGCATTTTCCCAGAGTTCACAGCAAGCGGGCACTTTGGAGACCAACCACTGCCAATCAATGAGAGAGAGGTCAGGTGGACAGCGGTGTCACATCACATCACAGACAGGTGGACTACGCAGGTAATCTCTGATGAAAATTAAATTACTGAAACTATTTCTTGGTGAATTTATGTAGCTTTGTAGTATTATAAATGGGGGAAAGAGGCCAGTGTATCGCATTTAACACCAAAATAAATGCAATGCAATACAATAAAATAAATCTTAATGTTAAAATGTTAAGTAATGTACTGTATTAAAATGTTAAAGCCCTTAAATAGATCAGATTCACTGCGGCTGACACAGAGGTCATTTCTTTTAACTCCATGTAGGCCACAGAGAGAGAGGGATAAAGAGTTTGTTATTTTTCATTTCCTGGGAATTGGCCTTGTTTCCACAGCTCGACTGCTGCGCTTCCGTACGCAACTTATCGGATTGCTTATCAGTCTGTTTGAAGCGCTCAGTGTCTCCAAACCCCACTCCTACACCCACGATCCCAGCTTGAACATTAAATATTCCTTCCTTCAACAGAATGGCGGTGGTCCAGAGTCAGAGCCCACACGGCTAAGCAAATAAAAGAAGCCATTGCATGTATCTTGGCAAAGACACATCATCAGATAAACAGTTTCAAAAAGCTAACATAGAACTATGCGCAACCCGAGACAATATCAACAAATACGTCCTGCGCATTTTCAGAGCGAGATTAGACAGAGGACTTTACGGTTTAATACAAACAAACAGACGGGACTTCAGTGGCCATGCATGCATCGAATCTGCCTTTATTTCTTTCTAATATGTACAATAATAATCAGAATATAACAATAATAATATTCTATTCTTTTTGATGTCACATTAAAATATATAAAAAAAAGCTTTTAATAATACAAACATTTATGAAATATAATATGTTTTCAATTAGTGTATTGGGATGAACTATGTTTTGAATTGGGTAAACTATTAAAGGTTGGCGTCTGATTTGGAAATCAGTAAATAAGTTTGGTTATAAAACAAACCAAACTTATAAGCAATTACAATGTTTTAAAATAGCATGTCTAATATTTACTTGATCCTTGAAAAAACACAAAATTAATAATGAAATAAATGTGTTAAGAGATACACTGCTATTTCTGCTATTAAGCACTGCTGTTTTCAATACTGTTATAACTAAAATTACTACAAAAATATTTAAGAATTTGTATACTAAACAGGTCAGCCTAAATATATTGACTTTATTTGTATTGTCCTGTGTATACCTAAATAATAATAGCAATAATCATAATTATTATTATTACTGGTATTATTATTTTGCTATAAACAGGACAATATTATTATCGGTATGCATTAATTTTCCTATGGTAATATCACATACGAAGCCTTTGCTATTTACACATCTAAATTATAAATACTTCAAATATTTTTAATAAAATAGTGCTTTGGAATTTACTCATTTGTACGTAACAAAATTAGGTCTACCGTATTTTCTGATAAAAATGTACTTGTTTTGTCAAACGATCTATGCAAAATGTGTCCGTCTATAAATACAGTCATAGCTTGCGGTCTTCAGCTCTTTAAACCAGTCTGTTGGTCTGTGCTGCCCTCTGCTGGGCACTTCTCAAAAATAATTTGCTTTCAAACTCTGTAAGAGTAAAATGAAGCATATTTTAAACTATTTGAATGAGTCTAACTATCTGAAATGTACAGACTGAAATACGTTCTTGCTAAAACTTACCAACATTTCAGATATTGCTGTTGTGACGTACAGCACGCTGTGACTACAACAACAACATCATTTCCCGCCATGCACTGGACACGTTGCCATAGCGCCACGTTGGTTTACCAACAAACATGGCGCACAGCCCGTCTCGTGTCTTTGCTACAGTTTCACCGAATGCTGGTGATGTTTACCGAGACGAAAACGAATCGGTGTTTAAACGGGGACGCAAGCAAACACCTTTACACGCTCAAAGCAACGCAAGAGTGGTTCAGATGACGGGCTGTGCGGAGTTATCGTGTCCTCCGGACCGCGCCACCGTCACCATCAGCGTCAAAAACAGTAAAGAAAATGTTAACGACGTGACTAACAGCGTTACCCGAAGACTGGAGTACATACTACAGACTATGAGACAGCATGATGTCAAGGTGCTAAATAATTCAAATGTGTGTATTCCCAAACAAAGAGAGAACAAGCAATTCTAATAGTTTCTTTCCAAACAGGAAGAAAACATCACTGTGGCCAAGCATTTACAAAGAGAGGAAGAGCTCTTCCACATGCAAGCTGAGGTATATAGTTAGTTGTTGCATGTGTCCTGTTTGACCTATTTTATAATACATTTACTCTTTAATTATCCATTTTGTCTGTGCAGGTGCTTGTGGTGTTTTCAGACTTTGAGAAGATGCAACAAGCACGCTCAGTTTTGATTGAAAAACTTGACAAAATCGTGTGTGTTGGTGACCCTTACTACAGTCACAGTGCGGAAAGTCTCAGTTTGTTAAGGTGAACAATGCTTGAACGATGTCGGCCATCATATAAACCTCCACTGTTAGCCTGAACATAGCTTTGTTATATAGAATTAATTAATAAGCCTGTTTGAAAGGATGTCTAAACATTTTTTGGTCTGTTCTGCAGACGGCGAGTATGTTTGGAAGCTGTGGACAACGCCCGGCTAAAAGCCAGCGAGGCGTGTTGCATTCTGGGACAAGCTCTGGGACGGCCGCTGCTTGTACGCGAGGAGGAATCACGAGAGTGGACCAGCGGCCAGCATGAAGTGACTGGCTCTCCTCTAACACTACACCAGAAGACTGGGGTTACATTAGTCTCTGCCTCTTCACACGTGTTTGTGACCTTTGAATTGCGTCCGAAGGAAAGCAACAGGAGGAAATTTTGAAAATGTTGTGTCTGTTTAGCGGTAATAATGGTACATGTAATTCCTTTTATTTGCTGTTTTAACCTGTAAACACATAGTCCTGTGAAGTAAACACCATAGAGGACCACCGATATTCACAAAAGGGCCTAAAAATAAAGTTACCACTTGTTCCTACTGTTGTTTTAACTTAAAAAAGTCTCCAAATTCCAGAATATATTGAATAGCACTGTGTGCAACTCAAAAGATAATGCTAAAATTTGTTTCAAACATTGATAGAAAACCACGTTAAATTCAGAAAAAAAGTGTAGTGAAATAGTTAAGATGAGCCTGTGTTTGAATAGAGAAAGAATACATGTATATTGATGCATGAATGTGCCTTGCATGACATAATTGTTTGTTTCTACAACAGCATATGTCTAGACAGGTGCTAGACAACTAGAAAGATCTTATTCACTGCCTCTAACATGATTTGTCTCTAAACTTAAACTTGCACTGGATGTAGGGGAAAATGTACAATAGTGTGAAATATGCTACTTGTTTCTGTGATGCTACACCCATTTTTATATTCTTACACTTGCTTTGTCAGATGATCTATCTTGACACTAAACAGGCCATTCATATACCCTGCTCTGCCTCATTTAAAATATAAAGGTGAGTGTTTACCACCTGCCCTGGTAATAGATGTCAATTCTTGCATGACCTAAGCAGATTAATTTAGGCTTTGTGAAAATCCATTAGGAGGAAAATCTAGGAAAAAACTAGGGTTTGACGCAGCAGCTACTTTTGTAGATAGACAAGGAAATAAACTAAAAGCAAAGAGGACTGTATAAACAGAACAGCCTGATGATCATAAACAACTAGAGGGGACATGAGAGACAGACTGTATCATACAGTCAGGTCTTAAGTCTGATTTAAATTAAATTAAGAAACATGGCGTCAAAGTGGATGTCTAAGTAACTTGATTAATTTAGCCTAAAGACAGCAAGCAAGCAATAAATAAATAAACCATTAAAAAACACAATCGGTGGGGAAAGACCACAAACATGAGCACAAAACAATAATAATGATTACAAGCATCTCTAGACAGACGATATTGGGTAGTGAAAAAAAATAATCAAAGACTGAAAATCATAAAGAGAGAACGGGGTTTAAAACACAACATAAGCCACATGCAAACTGTCAAAAGAGTCAAATGTAAAAAAAAGCCCAAGGATGCCTACAAGTATGCAGTTTCTGCACCGCTACTGTCATCTAGTGGAACTACAAAAATAACGGCATGTTTTCAAACAACCTTTCCAAACGCCACTTTCACGTGTCATGCCTTCCCTAACTTAAACATTACAAACACAGCTCTTACATGTGTTTAAAAGCGAAGGTATGTGTCAACAGGTATAAATAGGCAGCTACTTTCAATAAAAGGTCCAACATATTAATTAGGAATACTTAAGTTTAGCTTACCTGTCGAAAATATATTCCGTAAATTCGTCTTGTGGCAAACACTCCATCAAATTCCTCCATCTTGTAAAAATCACTGCCAGTGTTTACACTTGTTTTACCGCGTTTACTTCTTGTCTGCCAACGTGTATTTTGGTAAGTTTCCGAAGTTTGCTTGCACTTCTACAACCTAATCCAAAGTGCGCAAATGTCGCCCTATAACAGACTGAACACCCTCCGGCTCAGCCTACTACTGTAGCCACGCCCCGAACTCTCGCTATTGGCTGTGCGGAGATACATAGGGTTGACAGGCAGGTAGGACATCCTATCATCGGACGAACATTTTATGGCGAGATCTCCACAAAAGCAAAGCTAAATATTGACAAAGAACTATCTGCTGTTAATAAACAGTTTGAAAACAATACACGACCATAAGTACTACCACACTAGTTTCATGGCTATTTCTGGTCCATCACTCCAAAAAACCTAATGCTTGAAGGAAAAGGGGGGGGAAAAACAAGTCACATACCTGTCCTGCACCTGCCGAACACGTGACGCTGGCATGAGACATACCCAGATTTCATGTTCCTCCAAGAAGTTCACTTTATCATTTTTATCAGTCACTTTAGTTCCCAAACTCGTCGTTAATGTGGCTAAAACATGTGTTTTTTTAATTACTATTACTAAGATGTGTTTTTAGAGGAGGGTGGTTCCCAAAGCACTATGGGAATGGAAACATAGACGGATGCCTTTTAAGAAGGAAAGACACACCATTTCGAGCAGGCCTATTTGAAATAAATTAGGCTTTAATAAGAAATCATGTTTGTATTAATGGATTTACTTTGAACACTGTTTACCACATTCTCAATACTGTTTTAAACAACAAATTCTTCTGTTTTTCTCAGGCTAAAGCCTGTCCTATTAACTGAAAGTTAAGTTAATTCATTTTCTAGAACACATCTGAGTCAGATCAACATGTGTGGATTTTGATCTAATTGCATATTATAAAACATTTAATTTAATCTATAATTGATTTTTAACATCACAGTCATTTTCCTCACAACTTTATATCCTTTGCAAAGTGTGCAAGACATTTAAAATTATTCTAAAAATATAAAAGTGATATTAAATACAGCATTTTGTGTTTTTTAGTTCTGCCCTGAGAAAGCTACTTAACATATATTTACATATATTCCACAAGACTAAGTTTAATAACTGAAATTACCCAGTTTACATGTATATCTCTCAAATTGACTTGCTTCCTTTTGTCTTCGTTGCCCCCCCAAACCCTTTAAAGCCCCCCATTGCGTTAAAATAACCTATACTGTCAATAAAGGGTTGTAGACATCATGCGTGTTTCCAAGCATTTCAAAGTGTTTTTAAAACCTCTCTCAAGTTTTCACTCCTTCAGTCATGAGGATAGATTTCTTGCAACCATTCCTCCATAACAAACCTTTCCCCATCGAAGTGTGAAAAGTAGTGCTCTAGAGTAGGTATGTCCGGCTGTAGCACAAGACAGACACAAACACTGATTAAGATTGAATCTAAACAACCTTAAGAAACTATGAAGAAAACACAAATGTTAAAAGAAGGAAATAAAGGTAAAAGATTTCTCTGCACCTGAAAGTCTTGAAAGAGCTTGACATTATACTGGGGAATGTATCCAATCAGTATTGATGAAGAATCAGGTCCACTGAACATAATTCTGTAATGAGGAGTGTCCTTGGCTCTCTCCAGCTACACACAAATACACGTTTCAGGTTAGAACATTTACACTCTTAAAACTAAAGGTTCTATAGATTATTTTAATGCTTTTCACACTAAGAAAGGGGTTCTTTTAAAAACTAATCACTGAAAGGTTCTTTGGGGAACCCAAAACTGGTTCTTCTATGGCATCACTGTGAAAATCCACTTTTGGAACCTTTATTTTTAAGAGTGTAGGTGACATATTTCATTTAAATAAAAACAGTGTTTATTTATTTTACAAACCTCTGAGTCTGAATATTTCTTTCTCTTGATCCACTCTGGTGGGGCTCTGAGTCCTGCATCCCATCCCATGATCACCCCCACCATCTGATTCTGTGTCTCCATCACAACTTGACCTACACGGTGCAGCACATATGCCGGCCTGGGGCTTCGCACCTCCTTTGACACTGATCACATATAAATTAATAATCGTGTTCTGTTACAATACACATTCATATCCCAGACAAAGAAGGTTTCATATGATGTTGCTAAAAAGAACATTATTTTGTATATTTGGTGTAATTATTTTCCACATACTGTACATTATTTCTCCTCTATGCTCTGCCTTTCTGAAACGCGTCGATTTTTAAAAGCTCATCGTTCTGAAAAGCGAGGTGTGCTCTGATTGGCCAGCTATCAAGTGCGTTGTGATTGGCCGAATACCTCAAGCGTGTGACGGAAATGTTACGGCCCTTACCATATTGTGATGCCTTGTCCCGACCGGAGCGAAGAGACAAAAACATTAAAACCCATTACAAACGAGGCATTTGTTGCATCCAGTGAGGACATAATTACGGATTATAATGACGTATTCTGTCTTTTTACGCATTGCGTTGTGTTGCATCGCGCCGTGTAAACATAAAACCATGTCTGAATTTGTGTTTGGAGAAATGACAAACAACAAGCGCTATACACTGCTCAAAACTCGCGTTTGAATCGTCAGTGGCAAATTCTTTAAATATAAAAAAACTTACTTACAGGCTGTGAGTCAGAACAGCCGGCATTGTAGTCTACTCTCCCATGATCAGGAAACAGTCTTCTTGGCCCAAGGAAGGTATCCAGTAGTGCATGAAGGTTTCTTGCATGTTCGGTCTTTTCAGCGCGCAGAGTTATTCAGTTGAGGTTTAACTCAAATCTGACTCCATTTTAGTATGACCTCGAATTTAGGTTGAAAGGCAAATTGGTTGTTTGTCGGTCTCTAATTATTCTGACATTTGATTATTCTAGTTAACTCTTTACTTATATTTACTCGTTCATTAGGAATCTATGTCACACAAACTCCTTTGATCCTTAGCCAGAGGTTTGTGACTAATACTATTTAATATGCTTTAAATAGTAGGTCTGTTTAGCCCCCTACAGTTACCCATGTAATACTCAAACATTAATCAGCGGTTCTTCTAGAACCCCTTGTCTAGACCCCGATAGTTAGTATAACTACGTACAACTTAATTAACGCTCCAAACATTAATCAGCGGTTCTTCTAGAACCCTTTTTCTAGACCCCGACAGCTGATAGCTTCGTACAACTTAACTAATTCTGAAATCATATACATGGTTAACGTAACTGAGTACAACTTAAACTAAGGTCGAGCGGTTAGTCAGAAACCCATAATCTCACTTGATGCGCCCCATGCTTCATCTAATCTGAGATCTAGTATGCACGTAACCCTGGTCGCAGATTTGCGGATACGCATTCATTTAATCTACTTGAGGAAATAATTTCAGAGTAAGTCAGAATAAATCAAATGTAACAATTTATTATCAGTCAGGTAAATATGTATTATGCCAATTATCTCCATAGCCAATTCAAAGATATCAAATCAATACAAGACATCAAATTCTCATAGACAAATCTAAGAGTAAAGGACTCATACCTGACTTTAGGAAAATACATACTATTGAGTGTGTGACATTCCATACTACGGGCTTTCTGACTACAGAATCGCCCCGACCCTTTTGCTGCAATACTTTAAATACAAAACCAAGATAAAACATCCCACAAATGGAAGCATGTACAAACAATTGGAATTTGCATTAACCCAGGTCCCAGACCTGGGTGGTTTACACCTCAATGGGAACAGAAGGTAATTTGCATGGAATGACCCTCTACAGTAATCAAAGTATCTCTTAACTCTTAGGATCTGTATTATCTTTTAGTCTACTTTTGTAAGATTAAGACCATTGTACCACTCACCCTGAGACTATTCAAATGAAACCAAACATGACTGTAAATCTTATTTGCATTCATATAGAACATTATACTATTGACCATGCTGAGTGAATACAGTGGAGGGAGCAGATGAAAAGGCACCGATGCATATGTGAGAGAGGCGTTTCCTGGACCACCCCTCTGTGGGGTGTCTTGAAGATGCCAGTGTATTGTCTGTTTCTCAGGAGATCAAAGTATCTGAGTTTCTTTTATCCTTACACTTCCATAAAATGCGCTGCACACATCTGGATATTTGGGTTGAACTGTTCTGGAACAGTGTTGTAAATACAACTTAACCACTGATTTCTAGTCGTGTCCTCTTTTGGAAGGCCAAACAAAGTATTTTCACTTTCGCAACGAAAGACACATCGTCTTCAAAACATGGCGGTGGCGGTGGACGGTGAGGTGGCAGCAACAATAAAGTTATGCCTTCTTTCTTTGCGTGAACATTTGGGCTGCGTTATGCAAATCTTCCCACATCGTGACGTAGACATGTGGGGGCATGTTTAAACGAGGCGTTTTAAGAGGGCGTGGACGAGTCTTAACTTTTATAAAGAATATCTCTTTGGGTTTGAGACTTTAGTCTTTGCAACTTTAGGGATCTTATCTATTCACGAACAGCTTGTAACACTCCAAAGAGAAAGGAAAACTTGAAATCGCATCATATGACCCCTTTAATGGCAGATCTAAATGACTGCTGTGAGATAATTCAGAGACATTACCTGCAAAGTATCCGTGCTCATTGTCATGCATCATCAGCTCAATTGCGAGCGCTTCCAGAGTTTGGTACTGCTCCTCTTCCTCTCCGAAGGACCTGTCATGTAACATGACATCCCACCTCAGCATCTGAGTGAATCATAATTCTTTTAAAAAGAGATTAGCATAGACTTACGGTAGTTTGGGAATCCAGGTATTTAGCCAGCCAACCCAAGCAGCTGTGTTCAAGTAGCATTTTCTTATGGAGTCCCATGTGTCAAGGATTCTGAATATGAAAGTTGTAATGGGATATTTCAAGCAGTGACAACAGCCTCATACAGTGTCATGTGTTATAATTTGTAACTTTTTAAAATACATTTTAAATTATTGGAAATATTTCGACTTCTTACTAGAGAAACACAGTACCAGTCAAAAATTTGGGCATGGTTTGTTTACCATGATCTTCAAAAAACAAACAAACGTTAGATTATAATAATACAAGAAACTTGTTTCCTAGACAAATATAAATTATGGCTATGTAGCAGTCATAGTTAATAGTTAGTAAATAGTGAGAACTAAAGTGTGACTTGTAGTTGGGAAATGAATTTAGTACCCGACAGGAGTGCTAAAGAAGCTGATTAAAAACACCCAACCACTAAACCTGAAATGCAGTCTCCATTAAATAATTTTTAATAAAAATTAATATTTTAGGCAAGATTTTATGCAATGCTGCATTTATTTTAAAATACTGTAAACTTAATACTGTGGACTACCATTACAATTTAAGATGACTGGTTCCTATTTTAAAACATTTTAAAATGTAATAAATTACTGTGATGCCAAAGCTAAATTTTCAGCAGTAATTTCTCCAGTCTTTAGTGTCACATGCTCCTTCGGAAATCATTCTAATATGATGATTTGCTGCTCAAGATACATTTTATTACTATCAAAGTCGAAAACAGTTATGTTGATGATTATTTTGTGTACTGATACCTTTTTACAGGATTCTCTGATGAACATAAAGCTAAAAAGAAATGAAATAACTGCTACTTTTGATGAACTTATTGCATCCTTGCTAAATATTTTTTTTTCTTTTTCTTTTTAAGTCTTACTGACCCCAACTTCTCAGTTGTAGTGTGTAAGAGAGGATAGAATGCAGTTTTTTCATATTAAATAGGCCTAGTCTCGTAGTGTATCAGACGTGTTTACCTCTGAGTGGCGATGTGTCGTTGTGTCTCGGTGCCGCTTGTCCACTTGGAGATGAGATACTGCGCAGGTAGAGCTGACAGCAGGAGCGTCAGCTGCATGATCACACCTGACGTGATGTGAGGCATCACTGCACGTACATTCAACATGACAGAGATTTCACATCAGCACGTTGTTACTGTAGTTACTGTTACTGTTGTGTTTTTAAAAGTTGAAAGAAATTAAATATATAAAATATTGGTACACTCAATTTATTCTTCAATATTTCTTGAACAAATTGCAGCTCAATGTATCTTACCTTATACAACAAGTTCAATGAATAAACAGAATTCACTATCGTCAGAGACTATGTTTAACTTGATAACAGGAAGAGCTCACCGAAACTCTGTTTGTTACGCGTTCTGTAAGCATTGCCTTGCCAAAACTGAATATGATATTTACATGCGTGTAGTTTCGATTTGACACCTGCGCCTTCCAGTTGAACATCATTAGACAGTGCGCGTCCAATAGCGGCGGCGCACGAGAGGAGGTGTGTACGCTCTCGCGCCGCCACGCCAGGAACGGATGCCGCGTGCGCATGTTTGCTTTATTTCTGTTACAGGTTTTTTTTCTTCCCACAATTGATATCCGTTTTATAAGCCAGATATCCTGAATCATAACCAAAAATACATCACCCCCCAAACTAGGCTATGAACACTGTAGGTTTACACCATGTGCTCATGCACTCATTCATACTTCTGGTTTGTACAGTTGATTTAGTAGCTAATTATTATTCTGTGGTTATAGTTTTGATAAATGTGTTATAAGTTTCAGGGAAATATTAGTAATTGAGTAAACGTCTTTGTTAAGATTTAATACAATATAAATGTATGGAATACTAATACAGGCTATTTAATATAAAACACCAGGAATAGTGTCATATAAATATGTCAGCACATTCTAATATATATATATATATATGTGTGTGTGTGTGTGTGTGTGTTTATATAAATGTATATAGTTTGGACTTGTGGTACATTTTCCTAACGATAAAAACGAGTAGTTTACTGCACATGCAGTTCCAACTAATGCACAAAAGAGGGCGATGTTCTCCATGAAATGGTTTATCATCAGCCTTTAAACGGTTTTAAATGTTATCTCGACCCTCGCAAGGTTAGATTTAGTGTATTATGTCGAATAGTTTTAGGAAATGGCATATAATATCAATCTGATGGATGTAAGGTACCAATACTTGCCATTATAAGAGCAAAATGTACATTGTAGTGTTTATAAATTTACATTTTCAACAGAAATTATTTTAAAGATTTCATTTTGATGACGATGTTTAAGGCCTGGAAATCACAATTAGAATTTTCCCTGATACATTGAAAAAATTTCTAAAGAATGAAAGAACAAGACAGTATGTGGAAACACAAATGTTTATTTCCTTAAAATATCAGTATGAACTAATGTGACAGCAGTACACCCTACACATACATTCTATTTAACGTCTTTATTTACACTTTTTCCTTCTTATAAAAGTATACAAACTAACATAGAAAGACCTCTCAGTCTGAGGATATAAGACCGGAGAGGGGGAAAAAAGACCCTGACCCCACAAACATGACTGTACCTTCAGATTTAAAAGACCAGAGAATATACTAACATGCATCCATCTTTGATCTCCTCTAAAACCTGTCAATCAGTCCGTGAGATGTCACTTCCTGTGCAGTATGGTGGGAATAAAGGGGTCGTGAGTCAGACATAATACAGTTTTCATGTAGCAACAGATTAGAAACACCAGCTCAATAAAACATGGGGCTTGTACATAAACACAGAAATGGACATCACATACACTCGAGAGTCTCAGACATGCGTCAACTGCATATGAAACAGCCACATGTGTTCCCATCAAACAACCACACACTCATTCAAAGGCGTTGGTTCATCAAACCAGTTTTAAAGCTATGGGCTGGATTAGCTCTATCGTAATGGATGACCCAGACCACAACTGCTGAATGTACGCAAGAACCTACAAAATCAAACCAGACAGAATGTGATCTGGCATTCTCAAAAAGAGACTATGCTGCATATGTGAGTCCGGACAGCAAGGTGGGATACAATACCTTAGTTCTTCAGTTTTACATCACACAGACACGTGCATACACACAAAAAGTCAAGGCACATTCAAAACACAGAATACGACATGCACACTGCCTCTTGTGTGATTCGCTGCTCTGCGGTTTCTACTGAAGCCGAGTCGATGCATCAGAACGGGAAATATCAAACACAGTGTTTCAAAACAAAGTCTTCTCTGTTAATTAAATGAGCAGTTCCACAGTAATTCAATGAGTTTAGCTAAAACAGAGAAAGAGGCCTGCTCTCTGGGCTAGATGAACAACTTTTTAACAGGCAGAGTGTTACACACACATAATAATAACTGTCAATATTTGTTTGAAGGCGCATCAAAAGCACTTGAACATATGAGAAATGCCATAAATATATGAATGTCATTGCATTAAATATCAGAATATCAAACTAAGAGGCACTTTAGAACAAAGTAAATGTTAAAGCACAATATATTTTACATTTGTTGATAGGTATACTGTTAGGTTAAAAAAAAAGTAGGGCTGTCGTTTGATTAAGAATTAATCTAAATGAATTTGATCATGATTTTTCAATGAATTGAGGTAGATACAAGTAATTGTTTCTACCTTCCAAAAGTTTTGGGTCAGAAATTTATTTATTTATTTTTATTTATTTTTTTTTGAAAGAAAATGAATACTTAAATTCAACAAAGATGCTTTAAATTGAAAAAGTCACAGTAAAGAAATGTATAATGTTACAAAAGATATCATTTCAAATGCTGTTTCTATTCCTTAAACAATCCTGAAAAATATTGTGTGGTATCAAAATTGTAACAATATTAAGCAGCATAACTGTTTTCACCATTGATAGTTGAAAGAAATGTTTCTTGAACACCAATCAGCATATATCAATGATTTCTGAAGGATCATGTGACACTGAAGACTGGAGTACTGGGGCTGGAATTAAGATTTGCCATTGCGGAAATAAATAAAATTTAAAAAAATTTAAAAAGAAATCACTGATTATATTAAATATATTAACATCTTAAAATGTTAAATATATAAATATTTTAAAATTACTTTAATTCGTTATAATAATAATAATAATTCACAATATTACTATTTTTACTGTATTTCTAATCAAATAAAAAGCCTTGGTGAGCATAAGAAAAAGCCCCAAAATGCTTTAAATCAGGTTAAAACTGAAAATATTTGTGCATTAATTTGCAATCATTTTTAGATAACTATTAAAAATAACTAACATTAATCAACAATTATTATACGTTAATAATTAGTCATCATTCATTAATCACATAATTTCCAAATTAACATTAAACTGTCAGCCATATTTTCAAAAACCGCCATGGAAAGTGAAGTTAGTTCTGTGAAAATCTCTACCATCATTTTTCTGCAGATGCCACCAGCTTTGATATTTCATTCTCTAATACAATGACATTCAGACATTTTAAAACTGTTGTTTTCAGTGTTCAAACACTTCTTGTGGCCACTGTATTTTTAACTCATGGTTCTAGTTAGGGATCACAGTGCATTTTGGGAGCCTGATAAAACGGGCGTGGAGTGATAATGTCATTACTATTACACACCTCAACAACACACACACACACACACACACACACAGTGGTCATGGGTAGATATGCTGCTTACTAATCTCTATCCCAGCAACAGATCAATAACACACGTTTGTACTGGATGAATCAATGCGCTAAAGCATCATAACACTCTCTCACACTAACTGGGGAGTACAAAGGAGCCAAAATGTATTGAATGTATGAAAAGGCACAAGGTATTGCTAATTATATAAAAACATGCGTGAATTACCACTGCCACTGATCTTGACTCGCAGAGAAAGACGTTAAAAAGACAACACGCGATTTATGAGGTCCTTCTCTGCACGCCACTACAGCTTTACAGCCACTTACACAATGATCTGTTAAAAATAGATTTTTTTTAACAAGTTTTTGATTTGTTGCAACAACCGTGTAAAAACAATGCTTAAAATTAACAGTTTAAAGAAACGAGACAGAGTAAAAGCTCAAGTTATACCACACTCACACACACTCGAACGCCCTCAAATAAGTGCTTTCTTGAGAGATGAAATCAGGTATTTGGATTCATAAGACTGTATAAGTACCTTTCTTCACTGGCATTCAAATAGTGCATATGAAAATCAGTATTTAACTGCATTTGTGATTTTCTGTGGAAGAAAATGTATAAGGTGGGGGGTTTCAAGGGGCCGTGACTCTTGAAGTCACCAAGAGTCAAAGATTCAAAACATGAGAATCAATTTAGAGAGTCAGAATGAAAGATTTAGATAATCATGACAGTCTGATAGCAGCAGGAATGGTTCCCCCTCCCCAGTGGGCGAGGATAAGGGGTTGTGTCGCATAGGACATGCAAAGTTGGCATTGTTACCAGCCAATAAGGTTGGCTTTGGCCTTCTCGGTGAGCTTGCGGACTCTCCCTTTGCTTGACGTGCCGAAAGTAATCGAGGCATCCTCAAACAAAAGCTGTCTTTGCTCTTCCTCAGAGTCCTCTTCGTTATAGAAAGCTGTCCTTCGGCCTTGGTTACGCGTTCTCATCTGCCCTTTCGAGCTCCCATCCTCTTCCATATAAATGTCAGGCTCCTCCCTTTGGGCGGGGCCTGGCGTAGGGGGCGTGGTTTCTTCGTTGCCACGCCGACTGCTCCTTCTGAGAGCTTTGGGGCTTGAAGGAGCTGGGGTATCCAGTGTCCTGATGACTCGTGGTCTACCTCGTGATTTGGGACACTCTGGAGTCACTATCCCTGAATCTGAAAGACTATTGTCCTGGGCTGTAGAAGAAACCCCGCCCTCATCACCAGTAGACAGAAGAAGCTCCTCCTCATGGGATGAGCTTCTTCGTAGGGACTCCAGCTCTTTCTTGCTTTTCCTCCCTCTCTTTTTTCCAGAGGCCTGGGGCAGTGGGGGTGGCGGTACCGCTACTGGCGTTCGTATTTGTGCGTCTAATCTGGGTCGGCCCCGGCCTCTTCGTACCACTCCCAGAGTCACTTGACTATGACCATTCAAATGCAAACTGTTTTGAGGAGAAGAGTCGTGATCGACTGGACATAAGAGAGAATGAGAATATAAGTACAGATGAAACATTCACATATGTGCATTCAACAGATGCTTCTCCTTTTTTTTCAAAGTGACTAATAATGCATTACAAATTTTTTTTAATTAGCATGTGTGTTCCCTGGTAATCAAACCCATGGTAACCCATGGAAAGATCCACAGATTTATATAGACTTCACATAGCTGTAATTCAACACGTCACATCAATTTTTGTAAATTTATTTCTGACTGATTTTATTATGCTTTTAGCCATGATTAAGTGTGTAATACTCTAATAGCATTTTATCACATCTAAATCTGCAAAATTCTAAAGATTATCCCTTAAATAATTATATATAATTAGAAAAAGAGGTTAAATCATTTCAGAACGTTTAAATCTATTCTCAGTTCAGTTTAAAATGTTTTACCACATTTAAATCTAGAAAAATCTACAGATTGTCCCCAACATCAGTGCAGACAAAATATAGATATAATAAAAAAGTAGAAATCAAAACACACACACACACAAAAGTTTAAAACATTACAAACGTTTAAATCTGCAGAAGTAAATTTCAGGGGGAAAAAATTTTCTTTGAGTACTTTGAGTTCAGTTTAACACATGACCATTAACCATAACCATTCAATGATTTTCCCCCAAATCAATGCAGAAAATTAAAAAATAAAAAAAATTCAGAAAAAAAATTATTTTACAGAAGCAATCTCAGCAATTTTAACAATATTTACTGTTGAAATCAGCAAAAATACACATATTTTCCACAAAACCAGTGTAAAAGAAAGTTTAAAATCCATTTAGGAAAAAGTTTTAATGAGCAGGAAAAAGGTGATTACTTTGAGCCTACAGGAACTACACTGTGTGCACTGAAGGTTTCCAGGAAACATTCAAAAATCCTCTTCCCCGTAATAACATCAGCTTTTCACAACAAATACTTATCATCTGTTACTGACCTGGTGTGAGTTTTACAGGTGTCCGAAGTTTCCTGCGAGACTCTTTGGACCCACCTTCATTTGTGTGGGGAACTGCAGAGCTCTCAGTTTCCCTGGAGGCACCAAGGGAGTGAGAGTTCTGTGTGCGCAGGACTCTAGAGGAGGGCTCTGCTG
This sequence comes from Sinocyclocheilus anophthalmus, assembly GCA_018155175.1. Classification (NCBI taxonomy): domain Eukaryota; kingdom Metazoa; phylum Chordata; class Actinopteri; order Cypriniformes; family Cyprinidae; genus Sinocyclocheilus; species Sinocyclocheilus anophthalmus. The sequence continues at coordinate 466,794 of JADLZN010007989.1, forward strand.
TCTTACTGTGGCTGGGTGGAGGGGGAGGAGCTGACTGTGTAGAAGGTGCATCTGTGAGTTGGGTTCCAAAGCGGGCCGAGCTTCGTGTCCGACCGGGGACAACCGGAGGCTCAGCCTTGCCATTGATCTGTGGATGTGTTTGCCGTAAAGAAGGAGCCCGGGAAGGTCCAGCGGGAGTGGGCGGAGCTGCATTGTCCGATCGAGGAGGAGCACGAGACGAAACTCGACGCTTCCTTTCTGGACTACAAATCAGAAAAGAAGAAAAAGTGTAGGCAACATTTAGAACCAGTGACCAATTCTAGAACATAATGTTCTGCAATGACCAATCAGATACGGTTTGTACCTAGAGGCGGAGCTTGAAGGTGAAGAGCTCCTCCTCCTCTTCACAGACTGTCTGGTCAAACGCTCGGTGTGCTGCCGCTGACGGGGGAATCGCTCACTGTGCAGACTTTGAGCAGCTTTAAAATGGGTCAGGATTAAACTGATATGCTCTTCAAACAGAGCAGACAATCGCAGACTCATGCTGTAGATCTGCATACACAAAAACACACATGTATTAAATAAACTAGATGAACTGGTTCGGCTACAGCATTACAACATGTCTGTTTTTAAAATGAAAATGATCTCATACCCTGGACTTTTTACTGGGTGTATAGGCTTTGGAGTTGCTGAAGATGAGACGTATATCTTTACAAAGATCCACGGGAGTGTCGTACTCTCCTTCTAACAGGCGGTTCAAGACAGTCCCAAAGTCCATAGGAGTGTCCACAATATCCAAGTAGTCCTGAGAGAGGTATTTTTGATGAACAGGGCATATAAGTAGACAGTGCACTGCAAAAAATTATTTTCTTAATCAGTAATTTTGTTTTGTTTTCCAGTACAAATACCCAAACATTCTTTAAACAAGATTTACACTACCGGTGAATAGGTTGGGGTCTCTTATGCTTACCAAAGCTGCATTTATTTGATAAAAAAAGTAATATTGTGATTTTTTTTTTACAATTTAAAATAACTGCTTTCATTTTTTTATATTTTACAATTTAATTGATTCCTGTGATGACAAAGTTGGCATTTCAGCAGACATTACTCCAGTCATCAGTATCACATGATCCTTTGGAAATCATTCTAATATGCTGATTTGGTGCTTAAGAAAAATTTCTTATTATTATCAAGGCTAAAAAAATGACTTTACTGTCACTTTTAATGAATTCAAAGCATCCTTGCTGAATCTTACTGACCCCAAACCTTTAAATGGTAGTTTATATAAAATTATCATAAAAAGATAAGATAAGAAGAGAATATAACGTAAGTTTATTTTTCCTACCCATTTGACAAATTGTTGTTTTTCTGGTTTGTGATTTTGTGACAATCATCTAGTTACTTATTTATCTTGATTCAAGCATGTATAGGTATTTTTACTGGAAAATAAGACAAAACATAATTTAAAAAAAGATTTCTGCAGTGTGTGTGTGTATATATGCTGTGTATATGTGTAGCTGACACTGTTATAGTTACGCAAAAATCCCTGAAAAATTAGTGGAAAATATATACTCTGTCATGAGTTTTTGATTTTTTGCTTGCCCAAAGGTAATAAATATTGATATGGCAACAAACAGCAGGTGGTCTGAAGTTGAGAATACAACATCCCTCATAATTCCCACCTGAAGTTACAGCTATAAGCTACAGTTCTGTGTGTATGTGTTACCGGATACTCCTCCAGATCCACAGGTTGTCTGAAAGGCTCTGAATCTTCACACTGAAAGATGAGCTCCAGCAGCTCTCTGCAGCGCCCCTTCCAGCTCTGAGGGTCTGATGATGGTTTACTGCGCATACTCCTCAGGATAGGCTGCTGCTGCTGCCTCTGAAACATATACACACTCGCAATTAGCCAGATGTAAACAATCTTGATGTATAATCAAGCCTTATCTTTCTGGCCCTGTTTAAATTATATAATATCAGTTAAAGTTACCTTCTTATTGCGGCTAGATGTACAAGGTGCCTCATGTTCTTCATCCTCATCTTCATCCTAGGTTGGGAAAAAGGTGTCAATCAAGTCATAAAAATACACACATTTACATTACATGAATTCCAAGTGCTTGCAAGGCAGCAAAAGAACAGTCTTAAAGGCACTGTAATAATGTATAAAATTCACTTATGAGTGGTTTACGAGTGTGTGTTTCAATGACACTTACATCGCTTGAATCTGAGAAAGCAGTTTTCTTCATACTGTTATACAGTGGAATAATATCTGTACAGCTTTGGTCCCTAAAGAACACAGACAGAGACAGGCAGTCAAAATCAGTCCCACGCATGGCTTTAAACTAAATGCTAGGGATGCACCGATTAAATTAATAAAAGGACAATATTAAAATGTATACTATTATGTCTAAATGAATAAAACAACAATTTAAAAAACTAAAATTAATCTAATTGAAATGCTACAAGTGAATTTATGCATCACAGAATTATAACAATTAATATATATTAATTTTGAGATTTATTTGAGAGTGTTAAATCATTAGAGTTTTTTTTTTAGATATGAACTTTAAGTGAGCATTTGATGATTGCAAAAGCAATATAAATGTAAAAATAGAGAAATTTAACATGCGTAATTGACCATACACTATTTGGCAATACAGATAAATTAAAATGATAATGACTGATAATCGATTTGCTATCAATATATTGTGCATCCCAATTCAACACCACTGGTTAATAGTTTTATTTACAATTTTTAATTGTGGTTGACTTACTTGATAAATTGTAGCATGAGGTCAGATACGAATTTGGCAGTTTTGACAATGAACGCGCCTGGTTCATTGAAGGTTTGAGCATTGTGTTCAATGTAGCGTACCTCCCACATCAACGACGACATTCGCCTGACAAAAGCAAGCAAATAACAGATGCATATATAATTTGATATAATCTACATTAGACGTACACACTGATTTTTGGAATATATCAAGTGTTTACACAGGTATGTGACTGTCATGTCCATTAACTTTGTGCTGACCTATAGAAACGGTTCTGCAGTCTTTGTCGGATGGTGCTCAGATCTGTGACATAAGCAACTACGGTGCAATATGTTGGATATGCCTGCAAGTCCACTGGCAGTTCAAATGGTGCAGCCACATCTGGAAGAGAGAAAGAACCACTGTTATATTCCATCTGTTTTAGACACAACCATAGTAAGAATTTTGAGATATGATAACGCCATACCCAAAGTGCACAGCTGGTCGATGCCCTTGATGATGCGCTCACACTCTTGGTCACGTGTGCGTGAGCCCCACTCTCCTTCTAGGGGCTTGTACAATAAGGCTTTCTGCTCCTCCTCAGTTAGAGGCACACTCAGACCTAACTCGTCAGGAAATGCTGCTGCAGACAGACGGAAAAAATGAGATGGAGAAAAACAACAGACAGACAATCACAACTCAGTTTGGATTACTTATTAAAACAATGCCAGCTGGACATCAGAACAGTTGATACTCTCAATCTGATGGTTGCTGTGACGACTACTAAACATTGTGTGTGTGCATGCGTGTTTTGCCTACGTTATGGGGACCAAATGTCACCACAAGGACAGTAAAACCTGAAATCTGTAACATTTTGTGGACCTGCCAAGAGTTCTCAATAGGAAACGTATGCTCTATTATGTTTTAATGGAAACAAAGGTCACAAAGCCAATTATGTAAAGAACTGCACTCAAAGTCTTGGGAGTGTGGTACCCTGTATGCAATCAGAGCAGTGTTATATTTCTCAACATGTGCTTATGTGCTTGCTTTTATTAGTGCAGTGAAAATGAATGTGCTATGAGATTAATTAAACATGTTTAACATCATTCAATTTAAGTTAATGCATTTATCTAATGTGATCTTACAACAGCTTAATTCTGTTTTGAGAGAGATCTCTGCAGACTAGTTGCTTTAGCAAAGATGGTTCAATACACACCCATAACAATCTCATATTTTAAAATAATAGGGGGGGGGGGGGAATTAATTTTTAATTGATCCAGTTGAAACATACAAGTCATAATTCATAGAAAAGTTTGGGATCATTAAGATTGTTTAAAGTTTTGAAAGACACCTTATATGCTCACCAAGCCTACATTTATTTGATCAAACATACAGTAAAAACAGTAATATTGAAAAATACATACATTTTTAAAATACATAGATTTTAAATTCTTTGATAAATAGAAAGTTAAAAAGAACAGCATCTATTGAAAATTATTTTTTGTAATAATGTAATGTAAGTCTTTATGTAAAAATGTAAAAGTCACTTATGATCATTTTAATGCATCCTTGCTTTTGTTAGATTTTATTTTATTAGTAGAATATTCATTTCTTTAAAAAAATGTTGAAGAGTAGTGTAGCTAAAAAAAAAAGTACATTAACTTGCAACTATTTTGGCATAATTGTGAAATTTCACATAGAATCTCTATATATTTATTTCTAGGCAAATTACAGCAAATTTATACATATAATTCAATATTAATTAAATAGGCAAAGTTGTTTTATTTTACTAACAGCTGTAGTGATTGTGATCATCATACCTTCATTGGGAATCTCCTCCATGTCCCATGGGCTCATCTTTTCTGTATCTCCATTATCCCAGCTGCATCACACAATAACACACAACTGTCAATATAATGTCATCTACTATTAGCCCCCCCACAATCAAATATGTGCAACACCACACTAAGCTTAGTATAGATTCATTTCTAAACCTCCATATAAACCATGTTTAGTCTTAAATTTGAAGTCGAAGAGGAAGTGTAATTACAGAGCAATTCAATCCAGAAAGATTTGTGGGTTTTAAACTGGCTGTTTGTTAATGTGGTTAAGACAACATACAATAGAGGTTAATGTAGAACTAACAGTGTGTGCCGTTTGTGGTCTCATGGCTTCACGCCTGGTTAGGAAACAATAATTGAATTGCTCTATAACATGTGTAAAGATGTGTAAAGATGTGTAGATGGACACAGAGAACTGACCAGACGTTGTAGCACTGGAACAGAGAGTCTGGATATTCAGCCTGGTAAGGCTCCTGACTCTCAATCGTACCAAACCACCAGGCATCATCTATCACTGCCCGGAAACGATCACCTGACAAAATAAATCCATCTCAAGTCAGACACAATTACACACAATCATCAACTCTGTATCAGGAACAAGCAGTCATTAACAGAAAGCAACATATTAAGTTAAAAAAAAAAATCATACAGACAATTACTTGAATACCTCTTCTATTACAATTACAAATTTATTAAAAATTTGTGATAGATCAATAGATAGACTGTGTCAAGGTCAGTAAGTTTTTAAAGAGGTTTTTATGAAATAGCAACGTTATTTCAGGTAAAAAAGGAGTGTGTACAATCACATCTGTTCAATGTCTAAGAAAATTATTTCAATACTTTTGACATTTTAGTCAACATTTTTGGTAGATTTTTTTTTTTTTACAACATGAATAAACCAAGATGAACACAAAGATGACATTTTTAAGAATTTAGCACTTGGATTTTGAACTAGATTTTATAAAGACTTCTCCTTTTCATCATCTCAAACATCCCTGTGTGCTATTGACCCATTTAACCCTGTAAAAAATAAATATCTGTGCAGAAATGCACTCAATTCACACACTAACCTATCATCCAGTTCCTCTGTCTTGCATTATCAAACTGCTGCCGAAGTACCAGGAAGTCGATGACATCAGGCATGTCGTGGTATCTAAGACCACAACAGAAATGCGAGTCACAGGTTAAAAGCCACTCAGTGAAGATCATAGTGAATAAGTCACTGTGACTCATGCAGACAGTACTCACTTCATAGAGAAAGAGCCGCCCGTCAGTTTGCCAGTGTCTGGGTCTAGGAAGGCCAGCTTCAGACAGCACAGAGTAGGCAAACCCACCTCATACTTGATGCCCACTATCTTCAACAGCTCCTGCTCCTGCAGGCACACAATCACAAACCATTTCCTATATGTTTTATCATGTGCATAAAAATACTGTGAGGTTAAAGTTCATTTCATTGAAGACTTACCCTGAGCTCTAACTTGTGCCAGGGCTGTTTTTTAGGATTTATACTGACGATCTTGTTTTTTTTGGCCATCTCCACATAAGCTTCATGGCCTTGACGGAAATAATATACCTGTTCACAACAAGCATCTTATTGTTATAAGCATGTTTCCACACACCACATAAATAATAATATTTCACATTTTTATTTTGCTTTAGCAGACTGTTGTACTGACTAATGTGTTTTGTACCTCATCGCCCATCTGTGGGGTGAAGGGGCATCTCCGTGGCATGGTGTCAGTGATCCAGGCGGAGGGCAGCCACTCCTCTAATGTCAAACCCTGGTTCTGCAGTTCAGGTATCCTCTGAACAAATAAACAAACACACACACACACACACACACATATATATACAGCAAGTTCAGACTAACTTAAAAACAGAGCAGGACTTTCACACAAATCTGAAAGTGAACTGAAACTGTCAATGGAATTAACTTTTTGTCCCAGGGGTTATTCTTTATTTTAATTAAATTATAAAAAATATCTCAGTATCAGATGTAGACCTTTTAGATCCATGATGATCTCCTCAAGAAGTGAAATAAAATATTTTAACTTTTATTACATAAAAATTAGTCATATTTTTACTCGAATAAAGACTGATGACTCAGCTATGGCATCATTTCCACCACAACCAAATATTTGCCATTAATAAAGTTCTTTCAAAAGTTTGTGCACTTGGTTACCAAGGAGACAACAGCATCAGTGAAGAACTTGAGATGAAATATGAGACATCTGATGTGTGAAGAATACAAAGGGGGGGCCCGGGGGTACTAGCTGATGTACTAGCTAATTTCATAGCTAGTACATCAAATACTAGCTATGAAATTAGCTATGGCAAGAGAAGATAATCCAAACATTTTTAAAATGCCATTTTCACATTTTATTCCAAAAATGTTTCAAATATTATTTCCATCTTAAAAATGAATGGTGATATGGTGGAAATTACATCAGTTCATAATGATTTATGGAAACTAAAATAAAAACAGAAAGACAGAACTCTTCTGTCACTCATTAAAGCTGTAATGACCATTGTCAATGGACAAATTCAAGAAACTTAGTGAGCTTGATAAGCATGTTTTAAAGGAGGAGTCCATAGTTGAAACAACACACAAAGGACCACTGACCTTCCGTTTCTCCTTTGGCTTCTTCTTCTTTGGTAGTGCTCCATCTTTGTCCTGCTTTTCTTTCCTCCTCTCCTTCTTGGAGTCTTTTTTCTTCTCTCCATCTTCTTCCGAGCTGCTGGCATTCTTCTTCTTTTTCTTCACGCTGGTCTTCTTGGGCGGTTCCAGGTTTATTCCAGCATCTGCTGTCCAGTCTGAGTAATCGCTGGAGTAATCGCTGTAATTATAAACAGACCCAGCAAATTTGTGTGGCTCTGGCTGACGTATGTCTATGTCAAATATATGCCACTATGTCATATGAAGTTTGAGGAAAATGAACATTCACCTGGAGCTGCTGTTATCATCAGGCCAGGGTTCTTTTTCCTCTCTTTCCTCATCTGATGATTCTCTGCTTGGAGGTCTTGCTTCGTTTTCTCCCTAAAAAACAACAGATACAATGAGACCGAAGATTACCACACATTTTTTATGCCATTCTCAGAACACACCAACGGTTCCAACAAAAAATGTCAATATAGTTTAAATTGGAAATTTGGTTTTCATATATACACAACAAGTCTGATGTCACTACTCCAGAAAATCAATTTTATAATTCAGCATTTTTGTCCGGCTATACTTAGGGCTCTATGAAATTCATTTTATAGTTTTTTTTTGCGTGTTAAAATTTTCTGGATCCATTTCCCCTTTTAAATTTTTCTTGACTCTGTTTTAATGATAAATAAAATTGTATTCATCAAAAAGCATGTCTGATTAATTGAAATCAGGAAACTTACAATATTAAACAGCAATTTATTAAAAGCCTAACAAAAAATACAGTTTAAGGCCCTATGAAATGTTTAATTTTTTTCTGAAATTCAGATTATTTTTAACTAAATTTCTTTTCCATTCATTTTCTGGAATTCATTTTAATGGTTTCATTAAATATTAATAATCAAAAGCATCTCTAATTAATACATTTTATTAAAAAAGTAAATTATTATACTTTTATTTATTTCTTTTCAGAAAGACTTGTTGTGTATTACATTTTTCTGCTAAATAATATGGTAATATTCCTTTAAAAATAAATGTTTAAACAAAAATTATTAGTGTAGTCTATCATTACATTAAGTATTATTTCTGTCACAGTTTCTTCAAGTTAAACCGAACTTTTATTTTGACGGGTTGCTGTGAAGACTTTTAAGTTTCGGTTTGTATATGCTATTGACGAGTTTTTCTCAAAGTAAATGGTAAAATGCTCATGAAGTGATTCTCAGAGCAGTTTTAGAGATTATGTTCATGTGTTCATGTACTCATATATTGAGGCGGCAAAGGCTGAAAACACTGCGAACGTCACACGTTCTTCAGTATGTGTGTGTTAAATGAACCGCGTGTCTGCACCATTCATTCACACAGACATGCGGAACATGCAGGATTCACATAGTGTTTTTGTGGCTTAATATTAACAGACACTAGTCCAAATCGCGTTTTGATTTAAGTGTACTGACCAACATTTGATGTATCCATTCAAAATCTAGCAAATTCCATGACATTCCACGTTATACAGTAAATTCCGTTTTTATGACTGGATTCCATGATTCCGTACATGTTTTCCGCATTGCGGAAATCATATGACCCTATATACTACTGATTAAGAAAAAAAAAAATTTTTGGGATTGTAACAACTGGAAAGTAAACATTCACAAACAAGCCTGTTCACACCAAATCCTGATCTGAATAAAACCAGAGTGTATAAAATATTCACAAATATGATCTGATGACAATCTGACGATTGTCTGAAAAGTGAGCAGAATGACTGCTATCCAAATTGACCAATAACTGCTATTTACAAAAAAAACAATTATGGATCTTCACAGTTCAATCATTCTATTTCTGTGAGAAGTAGATCATTTCTTTTTAAAAATTGTCATGCATCTTTTTCATGCTGAAAATTATGATTTGGTGTTAGTAGGCATTTGCACTGCACTTGACACTGTGAATCTGTTATAACTTGTTCTATAGATTGAGAAACTTGCTATGGATGCAACTGTAAGTATAAAATAATCTCAGATACTTTGATCTTCTGAGACAGACAATACACATACAGTGCATTAACATACAGACATCTGTTTCCGCATCTCACTGAGAGAAAATGCGGGAAAACACCTCTCTCACATATGCATCAGTTCCTTCTCATCCCCTTCCTTCCCCTCACCCATCCTTCTCTTCACCCAGCTCACTCAGAATGGTCAATGGTAGAATATAATGTTCTATATGAATGCAAATAAGATTTACAGTCATGTTTGGTGTCATTTGAATAGTCTCAGGGCGAGTGGTACAATGGTCTTAATCTTACAAAAGTAGACTAAAAGATAATACAGATCCTAAGAGTTAAGAGATACTTTGATTACTGTAGAGGGTCATTCCATGCAAATTACCTTCTGTTCCCATTGAGGTGCAAACCACCCAGGTCTGGGACCTGGGTTAATGTAGATTCCAATTGTTAGTACATGCCTCCATTTGGGGGGAAAAGCAGACTACTCCCAGGTCTTTCACACAAATTACCTTCTGTTCCCATTGAGGTGTAAACTAGCCACACAGATTCCAATTGTTAGTACATGCCTCCACTTGGGGGATGTTTTATCTTGGTTTTGTATTTAAAGGATTGCAGCAAAAGGGTCGGGGCGATTCTGTAGTCAGAGAGCCCGTAGTATGGAATGTGTCCACACACTCTGTACTATGTATTTTACTAAAAGTCAGGTATGTATCTTACTCTTAGATTTGTCTTTGAGAATTTGATGTCTTGTATTGATTTGATATCGTTGAATTGGCTGTGGAGATAATTGGCATAATACATATTTACCTGACTGATAATAAATTGTTACATTTGACTTATTCTGACTTACTCTGAAATTATTTCCTCAAGTAGATTAAGTGACGGCGTATGTTTCCGCAAAGCTGCGACCAGGGTTACGTGCATACTAGATCTCAGATTAGATGAAGCATGGGGCGCATCAGGTGAGATTATGGGTTTCTGACTAACCGCTTGACCTTAGTTTAAGTTGTACTCAGTTACGTTAACCATGCATATGATTTCAGCTTTAATTAAGTTGTACGTAGTTATATTAACTATCGGGGGCTAGACAAGGGGTTCTAGAAGAACCGCTGATTAATGTTTGGAGCGTTAATTAAGTTGTACGTAGTTATATTAACTATCGGGGGCTAGACAAGGGGTTCTAGCAAAACCGCTGATTAATGTTTGAGCATTACATGGGTAACTGTAGGGGGCTAAACAGACCTACTATTTAAAGCATATTAAATAGTATTAGCCACAAACCTCTGAATAATCAAACTGACGAGTTTTGTGATCGTGGGGCCCACGAATAGCGGCCGGCGTGAGGCATCCTAAAAACAACATAGATTCCTAATGAACGAGTAAATATAAAGTAAAGAGTTAACTAGAATAACCAAATGTCAGAATAATAGCAATAATTAAAGACCGACAAACAACCAATTTGCCTTTCAACTTAAATTCGAGGTCATACTAAAATGGAGTCAGATTAGATAATAAAATGGAGTCAGATTTGAGTTAAATCTAAATTGAATAACTCTGCGCGCTGAAAAGACCGAACACGCAAGAAACCTTCATCCACCACTGGATACCTTCCTTGGGCCAACTGCGTGGACCTTACACAACATTAACACTGTGAATGGACTACTCACACTTCTAACAGAGATTTTAACACTACAGATGGAACAATAATACTTTAGACACAATGGCAATAAAAAGACAATCACCACAATAAATGAAGTCAATATGAATTTAAAACTAACCCTATATACTTCCATAATACACATTCTTGTATAGTAAATGATTAATCTATGACAGTCTAAAGGTAATAACTTGCGTTGCCAGTGAAATGGATCTTTCCTTTTTAATTGGTGCCTCTAGGCCATTTTACATTTCAACCATACAGAAATCCTTTTTCCCCAATTCACTCAATTCCTGGTGAAAGTCCCATACATTTTTCTCTTAAATCATCTACATGTACACTACCTGTAAAAGTTTGGGGTCAGTAACACTGTGTCCTAACTACACGCACGCGACAACGAGATAATATATATCTTTTCCATGTTATCGGGTGTTTGGCCTAAAATAGCCGCGACGGCGACACATGAAATTTCTATTTTAGAAATGGTTCTATTCAATACGATGGCAGTTTTTTTTTTTTTTTTTTTTGAACAAACAAACATACAAACTATGACAGTCGTAATCTCAAGTACTGATTATGTCCTTTATTCAAAGTTAAACGTGTCTGATATGAGCTTGAATATCATTTTGCATGACCTTAAAGCCATACTGAAAGCAACAACAGATAGTTTACCTTAGATCTTGAAAATAAATTCAAGCAAACATGTACATTAAAACTGAGAACACAATGCGAACCAACAAGATTGTATCAGTATCAGTTAATCAGTATGTACATTTAAAGGTCCCCTAAAGTGCCTTGAAACATGCAGCGTTATTCTATGTTAGGGCTGTGAGATTAATCGAAATCATCATAAAATCGCGATTTGAGCTTGCGCGATTTCTAAATCGCTTTATAGCACGATTTTCCGCGCCCCCGACCTCCCGCAGTATGCTATCTGAACCAATCAGAATGCAGCGTGCCTAAATGGAGCACAAGAACAGAACAGACCGGGCGGGCATACAAACGTAACGCCAGGTTCACAAACTCTGTGGTGCGTATTTTTTCCGCACCCATGTTAACAGATCAGAGCGTTCACACTGCACGCGATTGCGGTCCGGCAGTGTGCTCCAGTCTGCGATCTCCATGCTGCGATCGTTTCCGCACGGAGTCTATTTCTGCTGTGCTGCACGCGCTGAATTAAAGTGACAGCACATTATTCGCGGTAAAAATTAACATGGATTGACACGGAAATTTAGTAAGTACACCATAAATGCATATAAATAAAGTCTACTGTTTCACAGTCAACACATGGCTTTTTGGCTAGATTTAAAACAAGGAAAAGTGCACTTTTAGATAAACAAGGCAATAATAGATGGCACTCATGGTGGTAGTTAAACAAAGTTATATTTATTGAGTTTAAATGTGAATATGTCTATGAAAGATTGTATTTACTGTACTGTGATAAAAGAGAATCACTGTGCTGAAAAAGCATTTTCAGAAACAACGTTTGGATTTGAAATCAAAATAATGGATAAATGTTGTGTTTGTGGTAAACAGCGGCGGATCAGGAGCGGACTGCAAACGCATCCTGTGTGAAAGCACAATGAGTCCATGCTGCTTCTGCACCGCATACACATACTGTATACACACTGCAGACGGAGTACGTGTGAATTTGGCGCAACAAATCCCTGGACACGGGATTTTTATTTAATTTTTTTTCTGCCATATATGTCTATTCTAGAGACATTTTGTTACGCCTTTACTTAGTGATTATTTTGCCTTTTGTCTGTTCTAGAGACATGTTACAGCTTTTTTGATAAAGCTCTAATTGGTTTTATTTTGGAAATATGTTTCAAATTCACACTAAACGCATTAATGACTGTAAAGCATGTCTCTGTGTGTCAAAATCGTGATTAAAATCGAAATCGCAAAATTGATCAAAGAAATGGCGATAGTTTTTTTTTTGTCCATATTGCACAGCTCTATTCTATGTGGTGACGTAATTTCAACTGAAACAGGAAGACAGGGCGGGACATATTGAGCAGCCCCGCCCCCTTTTAAAAATAACCAATAGCGTTTTGTTTATTTCTGCTCGGGCCAGAGTCGTTGAGCTCAGTAAAGCCACAGTATAATAGACTACCCCCTAGATTCAATATGAAACTCACATAGTAAAACAAAATAGTGATCATAATCACGCTGAGGCTGTGTAGTTTTAAAAGTGTTTAATATATATGCCGACTCGCGCATATGATCCGCTCCGTGCGATCGCATCTCTGGACCGGAGCCAAAGTCTGGAGCTAGGGCTGGGTAAAAAATATCGGTATCTCGATATTAATCGATTTTCATTTTTACGGAACGATATCGATTCATAAATCCCAAGAATCGATTAGTCTGGCCTGCTTTCAGTTAATGAACGGAACATTGAAGGGTACTTTCCATCCAATAAATCGCAATAAGTATTGTGCTTTGGTACTTTTCATATGAAACAAAGTCTCAGATTTAAATTTATGTCTATTGTATTGCAGTATTTAAACAATAAATGCCGTTTTGGCGCTGTTTAATGTGAAGTAACAGATCGCTGGAACACCTCAGTTCAACAGACGTGGCAGCACGAGGCGCACGTGAACTGATCAAATCTCCTCCACATTAGGGTTGTCAAAATGTCTGAAAAACTAAATTCGAATTTTGTACTTAAATATTATAAAAAATTTGAATTATATTCGAATTTAAAATGCATAATTTCAGTTAGGGTGAATTAAAGCTTTTGGCTTCTCTCCTGAGGCACAAGAGGGCACATCGAGCAAAATATTACTAATGCACGTTTATTCAAAGCATAAGATAAAATTACTATCTGTGAAAAAAGCACATAATGTTTATAAACCAATTATAATTAAGTTAAGCTTAAACAACTATAAACAAAACAGCATCATGTATGTATTATAGTTTAATACAAAGGGCCGACAGTACATTTTTTCATTTAAAAACACGAGTTCCATGGAAAGAAGATATAAATTATGAAATTTCTCTAGAGGATTGGAATGAGGTATGCAAGAAGGCTCAGATACAGACAGTCAACAGTAGCTTGAAACTCATACGATATAAATGGCTGATGCGAACATATATAACTCCTGTTATGTTGCACAAGTTTAATGATAATATTCCTGATACCTGTATAAAGTGTAATGAGGCTAGAGGTACACTGTACTACTGTATATGGGAATGCGAGAAAGTATTTTTGGAAAGGTATAATTGATATGATTGACCAAATTCTATCAAAGAAATTACTACTGTATCCTAAGCTTTTTATTATGGGTATATATCCTATCAGTCCTCTCTTACAAAGCAAAGAGGTCAGATTCATTGAAATGTGTATTTTACAAGCTAAACGAATAATTGCTCTTAATTGGAAAAATATCAATGAGCCAAGAATTGGAAAGTGGATCAAAGAAATGGCGTCAAACATGTCAATGGAAAAGATCACATATATTGTCAAAAAGAAACAAAACGTTTTTGAAGATGTCTGGAGACCTTTTACTAATTTCTTAAGACACAATGTTAATGTTGGTAGTCTGCTACAGCAAGCTCTGAGGGAGTAAAGTAGTATCATGATCTTCTTTACAGACTTGGGAAACACTCTTTACTTGATTTAGGTATCTCTACATTTTTATTTTATTTATTTATTTATTAATTTTTCCCCCTTCGTTTGTTTGGGATGGGGTGAGGGAGGGAGAATTTGGTTGTAAAATGTTGGCTGGGTTACATTGAATTGTTTAGGACTGTGTAATCTGCTGTAATATGCAAACTGAAAAAAGTAATAAATATATTGTTAAAAAAAACACGAGTTGCAGTGGGATGGGGAAAAAACCCCGCCATAAAGTCTCGAGATAATGTTTTTTCAAAGTTGAACATTACTGGGCATTAAATTTACATGGCTTTCTAAACATGCGCCTCTCTTGTGCGAGACACGAGTGCAAAGGTGATAGATGTCCCTCTAGAAAAAATGCGCGAAATATGTGTTCTGTGTGAACAGCTTGGTTTCAGTTTTGACGTAAACAAGATCTTCTCCGCATTGATGTTATCTTTTCCCGCAATATTTGTATTAACAACGCAGCAGTGCGCATCTAGTGGCTTCAACTGGATAGGCTAACAAAACATTAAAATGCACTGACACTTAAAAGGGCTTTTCACACGGACCTTTCATAGTACCATAACTAATTGTGGAACTACCCACTTTTCGGCGTGTTCGCACCGCTGGAACTGGGTGCGAGTTTTAGTGCCGGACTGCCTTTTTCTAGAACCAAATTAGCTCCTACTCCAGAGCACGGTCTAACCAGCACAATTGGTACTAATCGTGACGTAAGTAGACAATGATTGGCCAAACTCGTATGAAAACACCCTCACCCGCCATTATTTAAAACGCAGTGTAAACATACTGTAAACAATGTGTCAACTTATTTCGCAAGTATGGAGAACAGCGATAAATGGACGGACGCTGAAGTGCAGGCACATGTAGCAAATGTAGCACTGCCAGTTGACGTCGGAGATTCTAGTCCTCCTTTCCGTTCTTTCAATCACTTTAAGTATACGTCGACTTTCCATGTCCATTAATGTGAAACAAAACACAACAAAAACAGCTCCGATCACAGAGTCCTCCATCCTCCTGTTGCTAATGTTGTTCTTCTTTGTTTCTGTTATTGAACGCCGCGCACAAATGACGTCACAGTCGACCGGCTTACGTCACTTCTTAGAACACACTCTCAGTGCGAATGCAACCCTTTAAACGGTGCTGGAAAATAGTTCGCGCAAAATCGTCCCAGTACTTTAGTACCGTACATTTATCTGGAACCTAAAGCTGTGCGAAAGGGCCTTTAGACGTCATCGCATCTCGTGCGCCACTGATATTTTATTTTAAATTTGACGAATATTCGAAATTACAAAATTTTTTGGACAGCCCTACTCCACATTAATACCAACTTCAGCACAAAATAAACATGACTAAACATCCGAAGGTAAGTTAAAAGAAAGAGTTCAACTTTACAATCCGTATCCCGTCTCAAATAATCGCTCAATCTGTGTTTCAGCCGCGCAAAGACGTCAATATAATGGCTTCTAAACAATATGTCACGTAACGTCACATTTACCTCAGAAAAAAAAAATTTGGTGACCATAAACTCATTAGTCAGATAGAAAAATAAACTGTAGAGAGGGGCATTTTGCTTAATCTATCCACCATATAACATATTCATTATAATTTTTACTGTTCTTCAATGTTTAATTTATGGTGTGGACACTTAATTTCTTGTCGCTAGAATCTTGTTGTGTCGCGTGTGGTTAGGACACGGTGTAAGATGTCTTTTATTCAGCAAGGATGCATTAAATAAATCTAAATTGACAATAAAGACTTTCATAATGCTGTTTTTTTGGAACTTCATATTCAGCTTTGCCATCCACAGGAATAAACTACATTTTAAATTATTTTCAAATAGAAAACAGTTATTTTAAATTGTAATAATCTTTCCAAACAAAAACTTTTGAATGGTAGTGTAAGTTCATTAAATGGGCAGTTACATTGACTTTACTTTTCCCTAAAGTGACATCTTTTGACAGTACCTCAGAAGCACTGTGTTCTTCCTCGTTGGGTTCACTTTGACGACTCGTTTCCTCCACGGCCAATCGTGTATGGTAGTTATGCTGGTTACCCTGGTGACGGCGCCCCTCCTCCACAGAACTTTCTATAGCATGCTGGTATGAGAAATACACACATTAATTTGCATGTTAAACAGCAACTAAGGCTTTAGCAACATTTAGTTCGATGTAAAAATTTGGTGGTGAATGATGCTGCACACAAACAGTGCATTTCATCCCAATCAATCAGTGAGGCAGACAAGTTTATCCAGATTTGTATATATTTTAAATTGCTGATCATATATGATAATTTACCCGGTTTTCTCTGTGGTACTGGCTGTGCACGCTGCGTCTCCTCCTTTCTGACCTGTAGATGTTGATTTCCTCTTCTCCTTTAGCTGCACGCCAAATCTCCTGCTTACTGTATTCACAAACAGACACACAAAACAGACAAACTGCATTCAACTGTAAGAAACAATAGAAAGAAGACACGAGAAGGTCTTGTTTGAGTTGCAGGTGTCTATCAAAATATTAAATACAACAGATATACAAATGTTTCGACATTTTATATCATAAGGTTTTTTTGTTTTAATTTTTTTAATCCTTTCTGCTTTTTTCAAGGATTAAAATAACATTTGAAAGCCAGATTTGAAATGCATTCTCAGACTTTTGGAGTCCACTGTATTTGAATGTGTATTTTACCAAGCTATAGCTGGTGATAGTTCAGGAACGAGGACCCTTCGACTCCATGCCACCAGGTCTCTCTCTGTGGCAATCTCACTGCGTGGAGCGTTACTGTGCATCTGGCGAACACCTTCGATCTGTCCACTGCGTCTCAGACCCACGTTAGGTGGAGAAGAGACCTCTGTGGGAGAACTGACAGATCCTACACACACAAACCAGACACACAACCATCATCAACACTACTGTTAACAGTATTACAATCACCCCCCACTGGTTTATAGAGATCATCTGATGACATTTTTATACTTTACAGAAGTGATAACTTTGGCTGGCTCACTGGGGGTTTGTAAGGAACTATACGTTGTAAAGTCGCTTTGGAAAACAATTGAAAAATACAGACAAATTACATTGTCTGGCTCTTCAGTTGTTTTAACTAGGGATGCACCGATACCGATACCCGATACTGGTCTCCTGTACTCGTACTTGTTAAAATGCCCCGATAACCAAACGCCTATCCACCACAGCTGTGAAGCGCCATAATTTCAGACAAGAAACACAGCAACATAACAACAGACAGCAGAATGAGTATCCGGATGTCCTACTACCGAAGTATAAAAGTTATGCAATTATAGAATGTAAACTCGTATTAACGCCTGTATAGACTCATGTGCGCGAGGTCTAGATCCACACTGCACGGATGGTTGAGCTGCGCGGCGGCGCAGATGCGCGAGCTTGTCAAGTGAATATACCTTTCTCACATACATCACTGGAAGTTTGTAGTTCGGCTCCGGATATTTCGAAACCAATAGTAAAACAATGCACAAGTTGACTTAACGTTAGTGGGATAGAGGAGCGGAGAGAGCGTGCGCGTAATTCTGTTGAGTGATCTTTGATGTTCACTCACTTAGCACGCATCATTTGGATTAAAACAAAATTGTAAAAAATACCATTTATAGTGGCATTCACTATAAACATCATTTATTTTAAACCTTAGACAATACACGACTTTCTGGCGAAAGTGAATCTAGCAGCCTGAGTGAAATGCGCTAGGCTGTACTATTCTGCATCAGTACAAATGTGCACGCGTTGCGCGTGTTTTGCTTACTTGAGTGCTTCTGCATTATATGAGTGGCTTTGGAAAATAAAATCGCAGCACGTTTCAGATGAAAAAAACGCGAATTCTAGTTCTGAAAATATCACAGTTAGGAGATTTATAATGAGTGGTTCCCTGCATTTTTACAGCAAAGCGTGTGATTACAGTACTAAGCTGCTGCAATAATGCTATTCAATTAAAGATGATGTTACCATAGAGCAAAACAATGAACAGTGAAAGAAACAAAAACTTGTAAAATACATTTTAAATGGGCATAATTAAGTGTGAAAATAAAAAGGATATACAGTCAAACCAAAAATCATTCAGACACCAGATATAATTTTTTATATATATTTTACTAGTGGTGCTACCTAAGTTCATTTATGTAAGTGAGGAAGCAAATACAGCACTGTGACATATACCACATACATACAGTTGACTACCAGTAAAATTTATACAAATTTAGGTCCAAAAATTATTCAAACCGAGTCTGGGAAAAAAAATTGAAGTTAAGGTTTGCATGAACCTGGATGACAGCAAGCCTAGGAGACTACAGGCTGTCATTAAGGCTAAAGGTCACCCGACAAAGTATTCATAGTTGTGTAAATAATGTCATACTAACAGCTGTCTAATTTTTTGGTTGATTGTAATCTATTACATACATTTCTATCAAAGTTATCTGATATTATCAAGATGATTTTGTTCTGACACAGTGTAACTCTGAGTGCTTGTCATATTTTATTACCATTTTCTAACTATAGCGAATAAACTGTGATAATGTGAGAAATGTTGAAGTTGTCTGAATAAATTTTGGTTTGACTATTTATTTGGTAAATGAAGTTAACCAACTAACATACATTTTTTGGTTTCTGTACCCAATATTACAATTTTTTACAAATGCAATAAAAGTATCGGTATCGGTAAGTACCAAAAATAAATGTATCGTTATCGGGCGAGTACTGGAAAAAGTGGCATCGGTGCATCCCTAGTTTTAACTGTAGACTGCTGAATGCATGTGTCATTGTCTTTTTTTTTTTTTTTATTAGCTTGTTTTGTTGTTTTTGTTTTGTTTTGTTGTGTCTTATAATTCAACAATTTTTATTAAACATTTCCACACTTTTGGTATTTTTTTTAATTTACTTGAATAATTGATATGGCTGAAAAAAGTCAAGTGCTTTTTGCTATTTTAATTAGTCTTATTCAGTGTTATTGTTAACTAAAACTAAAATGATAAAAATTTAAACTGAAAAAAGCTTTAAAATAAATATAAATTTAGTCGGACAAAAAAAAAACTAATTAACAGCATAAATTATAAAGCTATCAGTAATATTTGTAACACAATTGGTTAGTCATAATTTTTTAATGTTTAAATAGTTAAATGTATAATTTATAGTATAATACTTTAATTAATTAGTAAATTGTAATAAATGTAAAATAATTGGTTCAGAATCCATGGAATTTCTTCACTGATTGGTATCAACAATTTAGTATTGTTTCACTATACGCAAAAAAAAGTGTGCATTCCTCTGCGGGCTCTGGTGTCCAGACCCAGTCTCTGTCCTGCTCTTAGCTGTAGTCCCCTCTGGATCATACCATCAAAGTACTAAGCATTCTGCAGCCTTCTGACTACCAACATGAGTTCACCCTTATTGAAGAAATAAACCAAACATCATTTGCACACTTTAGTATTGTTCCTGACAGCTTGCAGGTGTATTTTTGCTACACAAATTGCCAATTGCCAACAAGGGACCAAAGAACACTGTCTTATCTGCCGTTTCTTAACTGAACGTGAAGCCCCATCTGGTAGAGCTGTTCCTCTCTGCCTTTCTCTCTGCCAGGAACCATTCTCTGTAGCGTGGAGGGTGAGCATTCCCCATCCACATCCCCAGGAATGTTGGCGGCATGAGGTGATGTGCCTGCTGGGTCTGTTCGTCAGCCAAATTTATGGGGCATTCACGTATAGCGTTCCGATCATCTGTGTGCATAACATCTGATCGGCTAGCTAGAGACAATCATAGATTCATTCACCCCAATACACATATACAACGAGTAAGACAAACAGGCTTCAGACTGTTCAGAACACAGACCTTTTATCTTACTTCTGCTATGGTGCACTACATTTAAGGTATCTAGTCGTTATTGACTGTTTAGAAATTTAATACATATTTGATATCTGCCAATTATATTTATTTGTGCTGCGCATTCCCCTATTTTTTATATTTGATAACATTTCTTCTCTACCTCACTTAAAAAAATCTTTAAAAACAATAAATTAATAACACTAATAAATATAATCTTTAACAAATGTCCACCTGAACACCATTTTTATACTGTATATTAGAATATCGGTGATTCCTAAATTTGTAGCTTGAAGCATTTAAAAAATAATTTTTTTTTGTCAGTGTTTTCATTTTTTAGTTTCCAACGAAATATAAAAAGCAACGCTGTCTATTTATCAGTTTTTGGTAAGTTAGCAGCTTATCTGTTGCAATTGTTAACTAAAATGAAAACTATTAAAATCTTAGAATTTTTAGTATTTGAAATAAAGCTGAAAGAAAATCAAATATAAATATTACAAATAAAAAATTGTTTAATTATAAAGCTGAATTAAAGCTAAATAGAAATATTAAAAAGCTCATAAAAATTGCAAAAGCACATAATGAAATTACTAAAACTTAAACTAGAATTAAAATAATCATGATCAAACAGCAACGTGCGAGGTCATGTGGCAATATACTTCTTCATAGAGATAGCAAGAATGGCGCAAATAGTATCTATTTTCATATCGGAACATAGCATCTGGACAGACTGGAATCAGTACCTTGTCGTATCTGCTGCTAGAGCCGAAGCCAAAGATGAGCAGGTGACCGTGGGAGTCCGTGCAAGCTAGTGCTGCCCATCAGAAGCACTTACCGTCAAAGCCGCAACGGGGCCTACCGCTCGTATCACACAACACACACACACACACACACACACGCGCACACACACACACGTAGAGAAAGGATGTTTGTGAGGCACAATAAACACCAATAAATCAATAGATTTGCATAGATTTGTTTTAGTCAAGCATGTGATGCAATCTGATATAAGAAATATAGTGTAGCCATTTAGTTTACCATGTTAAAGTAAGAGCGTATTTTGACTCCTCTTGCCAAATCCCAGACAATGGCGTTTCCATCGTGCCCAGCAGAGAAAAGCACTCTGGAATCAAATGGATGTGGCTCCAACACAAACACCTCATCCTCATGGCCCTGTGGGTGAAGGCCATAACGACAACATTATTCATCACATATTGCCTCCTTTCAGTCATTGTGGAGAGATCTTTGCACTCTTACCATCAATACATGAATAAGGTTCCCTGTGTATGAGTTCCACACTTTCAATGTCAAGTTGTTCGCAGCAGTAATGACTGTGTTGTCATTGCAATCCCAGGCCACCATAGTCACCTTCAGTTTGGTAACTTTGTCCTCTAAAAGTGGAGGGTTGTACTTGCTAAAAAGACAGAAATAAGAAAATCACTTTATATAAAATAGTGTGACATTTCTAACTTGCTTTACAGCTGACCTACTTTTAAAGTGCAAGAGCAATGAGAGACAAACCAGTATACAAAAAGACATATATAACATGTCTTCAAATGATATTGCCAGAGTAACAATGAGTGAAATTTTGAATTAAAATTTAACATGAATTACAGAATGTCTAAGAATTTTACTGTAACGGTTTTTTTTTGTCATAAGGTTTGACTAGGACTGTCTAAGTTAACAAGTTAACATGCGGAAAATGCAGAATATGTTTATGTTTCTACTAGGGATGCACCGAATATTCGGCAACTGAAATTATTCGGCCAAAAATAGCAAATAAATATCTCTTTTAGAAGAAGGTTGTGGCAATTCGGGTGATTAGGTTACGTATGATAATTGAAATCGCGAAATTACCTCAACGTTTATTAATAACTGCAGAATGTTATATTTTCTAATGCATGCACGAATTGCATGTATTCTGACAGCGCTGCACGGGCTCGCGGTGCCAGGGTTCAAAGTCCAAAGCGCGAGGAAAATCTGCGCTAAAACTGTGTTACTCGTCAGTTGCTCAGAAACATTTTTGTGAATTTTTTAAAGGCATGTGACAATGTGATACGAGCAACAAACATCTTCCCAAATTCGTAATGAGAATCATTCATAAATCGCATGCTGTTGTCAACAAAAAGAAGCACTGAGATTTTCCTGCGGGTTTCTGCCAAAATAAAGGCCGAGAAAAAGCAACAACTCCATCGATATTCATAAATGTTAGTATTGTAATTTGACTGTCGTTATGTAAAATAAAATAAATATTAAGACAATAATAATGATAATAATAATTACCCTACAACAGCTCTGTTAATACATTTATTATAACATTCACACATAGTGTTCAAATTGGGATCTGTAATATATTCTCATGTTTTGAAAGCAGTCTCTTCTGCTCCGCAAGGCTGCATTTATTGTACAGTAAAATACCTGCTGATTCAAGTCTTCAAAACATGGCCAAAATATTAGTACTAACTTAATAATTTTAAGGTAAATGTGCTTTTGTTGGCATAGCGTCTGCGTAAATGTTAAAAATTGGTCAGTGTTTTAAGTTTTTTAATATTTTTAAATTGTTGTTTTCAGGGTATATACAGGAATCATGGAGTTAAATTTAATACCTTTTAAGACCTTTTTAAGACTCTTTCCATACATTTTAAGACCTCATCGCCACTCCAAGTTTTAACCGGTTACATCGGCGACACTTTAATTTACTGTACAATTGACTATATATTGTTTGTAAGATAGCACAACTAAACAGACTTACTTTGTAATAACTCCTTATCAATACAACATAATTCAGAGGGGGGGGAGGGGGGTGCACGAAGCACAAGATAATTGAGTGACTAACCAATGCAACCCAAGAAACAAGAATTAGACCAATAAACAAAACAATTGACAAAACTTATTGAGGAGGGAAAATAAAGCTGTCCGAGCTAACGGGGCAATGAGTTCACACAGTATATTCAAAAGATGTATTTGTAACATCAACTCTTATAACTGTCTGCAAACCATAGCTGTTTTGTGGAACACTTCTCATGACAAACATCTGAATGATCAGACAGTTTATCTGTGATTACAGAGTGCTTGATTTGATGCAGACTTGACAGAGAGTACTGCACCTGACCGTGTCTGAATGATCATGGAAGGTAAAATAACTATTACATCCTTTTAATTGTGCATCCCCTACACATGCCAGTAAAAACCAGCCTAAAGTAGCGCATCGACCATGTCCCAAATATAAAAATGTAATTTCCATCCCTAAAATACATATTTTACAGTCACTGTTACGCACATTTATCATAAACACAGCTCAAATGCTTCCTACTAGTGTGTCCCAAAACATTTAGCACAGTTTTATTACAGGTAGAATGCAAAATGTTTCAGTACAAGCACTTCAGCCAAATGTAATTTATGCAATATTTTAAACCTTTAACCCACTGGGGAAAATTAACCCACGGCAACAGTTTAAAAACAGCCCAATTTCGTGGAAAAAACAACAACAACAACCCTGCATCCAACACGAGCTGCAGAAGTCAGATTTCACTGATCACGGGTTAAAAGTAAGGAGAGATAACTGACAAAGATTTTGGAGTATTTGCTCCTCAACAGATCCCTAGCTCACTGACAAATATCTTTTATCGTAATATGTGCTCCCTTTACACAGTGTGCGCGCGATCGCGAAATCGAAAGTTAACTGCGACTGCTAGCACTCATTCAAAAGGGGTTTAAATACGCCACATATTGATAGGGGCACCCTGCTGCGCGAAAATATTAGAATGTTTGCAGGAGCGCACACAAACATCACAGGAGCGGATGGGAGCATGCGATAATGGTCAGAAATTCAGGGAGAGCGGGATCAACAAGCCCCGCGCTATCACGCAGCAGCACAATCAGTCAGTGAGTGCCGTAACAGATGATGTCAAATCTTGCGGGATTCCATAAATAAACTACACAGAACCCCACTATTCGGACAAATACATAATGAAAAGATTATACAAAATGTAATACCTTGGAAAATGGGAAAATGTCTGAATTTTCATTTCGGTGCTCCCTAGTTTCTACGGACTGATGGGACCTTTATCAGTAAATGATGGAGAAAAGAGCAACTGAAGACTAATTTATGAAAAAAATAATCAAACCCAGAGGGCATTTGTTTGCTTATGGTTTTGTCCAGTTTTTTTTTTTTAAGGTAAGAGGACAATTGGCATTCCAGAATATGATCCATTGTTGTGATTCTGTTAGTGGCTTTACAGTAGTGATGGGTGCTATACCGGTTCATGCCGAATACCGTTGTGTTTATTTTTGTTATGATATGAATGTTTAAAATACTGCAATAGCGGTGTATGTCGCTTAAACAACGTTCGGAACGCGACACTGTTTGAAAGGGGTCCCTTTTCACTGTTGCACTGTGGTGAGGGAAAAGCTGTTTGTGTTACTAAGCGTGAAAGTTCCGATACTGAAGTTGTAGAACTAATAGAACGTGATGACAGAGAAGAACTCATCCACATTATCCACATTGACCGCCACAAATATCCCCCGCCCCCTGCCATCAGCTCCCGCGTCTCACACACACACACGAGCGCGACTTTAGCACTAGATTTAGCATTTTTCAGACCCTTTTAGCGGCTTTTTTCCACAGAATATTCATACTGACAAACCTAGTGACTTTTTTGGATTAACCTTAGCTATGGTTCAGTTGGAAGATTTCACCAGTGCTGTCCCGCGAACGCATGGTCTGACTTTTCCGGAGAAGTGTCACCTCTCTCTGCGTTTTTTTTTTGGGTTTGTTGTTGTTTTTTTAGTTTGTTACTCAGACGCAGGCAGTGCGCTGCATGAGACAAAAAAGTAATATAGCCAAAATAGCCGCTCTTTAGTGTAGATGCGTGTTGATATTATCAGACGATGCCGCGATTATACATGAGAGTGACTCCTGGTTAACATGTATTAAAAGGGGTCGTGTTTAGTCACTATTTAGTGTATTTTTTTGACAATATTCACTCATGACAGTAAGATAGGTAATTCTAAGTCAATATACTGCAGTATTTCCTCTCTCAATCAGTAGAAAATATGGTTAACACCCGGTCATAAATGAAAAAAAAATACCGTCATGTACCCTGAAGCCGGTATAATTTTGAAAAATACGGTGATATAAATTTTTGGTCATACCGCCAAGCACTACTTTACAGGTTTCATCTCAGTCACTCCAGTGTTCCTGTGCGGTCAGAATCAATGGCCCTCTTGGGGCTCCAAAGTAATTATGTTGCTAACGATCAATTGTTTAGCAAACAAAATGTAACATTAATGCACAATTAATCAAGCCATACCTATGAACAGTGATTAACATTTATCTTACCCAGGTAGCTTAGTGGCCATGTCCAGGAGAATGCTTCGCCAGTCCTGCTGCTGCAGCTGCCATATCCGCGCTGTGCCGTCTCTACTGCCACTCACAAACCTACACAGGCATAGGTTTATGCTCAAAAATGTAATCTATAAAAATACATAATCTGAGGCTTCAAGAACAAGGAATGAATGAGGTACACTGATCAAATTTGAATCCACTAAATTTGAAAACTTCATTGCTGTCTTAAAATGTTTAGCAAAATGTGGTGCAACAATGATAAATTAATTCTACTTCAACCATTTTGAAATTATTTACAGAAGGAAAATGACTTGAACCTCTGAAAACTCAAAGTTAAATTAAGTTATCTGGATGATGAAGGTTTTTTGTTTTAAGTGTACTGAATATGGCTCTTGTATTGTTGACTATGTATTACTCTATAAGGTATCTTATGTGCTCATACAGTACAATTTCTATTTTAAAAACACACTAAATTTTCCCTCTTTTTGACCCTTAAAATTATATGGTTAGTTTTTGTTACTATGCCTTTAGGACCGCCATAAACACCAGCTTCGCATTTGAGTAAAAGCGGTATTATTGAGAAGACATAGTATTAATGTGTTAACATTTACATACATTTTGTGTATGCATATGTGCACCGCTCCATAATACAGTGATGTTTTTTGATGTGTGAAAAAAATATTTTCTATAGTAAATAGTAAAATAGTAATGTATTGTTTTCCAGTAACAATATCTAAATATCTTTAAAACAATGAGAAGTAATATTATTACATATTACATTATTAATACATATTAAGTTAAAAAAAATTCTTACCCTGTTTTTAACAGCATTATCCTCACAAAATTGTGTTACAACATATTGTAATCTTAATCTTATCATATTTTAGTCCCACAATTTTTCTTCTCAAGTAAATTTATCTAGGGATGTTTAGATATTTGTGCTGAAAAAAGGCACAAACAATGATTAAAGAAAATTATTTTTGAAGCAGTGTCATACAATTTTACTATATAAAAAAGAAAAATTGCATTAGGTTGTGACTCTATGTAATTTTTAATGAGCTGATAAGTGTGTAACAACATAGATGTGTATTACTCCATGAGGTAGCGTGGATCTATAAATGAGTCGGAGTGTATTACTCTGTTAAATAAGACTGTGCATTGTCTGTTACTGTGTGCAATCTACTCATTTGTGACATGGTTTTCTTCTTTTTGACAGTACACTCTGCAGTTCTATTGATTGGTGAGGTTTCTTCCCTTCTTATGTATGTAACACTGGATGCTGTCTCCTTCGTTGCAAAGAATCTGTTCATGTGAACATCTATCTTTTTAATTCCTTAGGGACCTGTTACAGACCTCTCCATCTTATTACTCTCCTTCTCTCTCTTACTCCTCCTTTTCTCCCTCTTCTCCTCTGTCACACTCGCTATTTCCCCCCTCCCCCAATGCAAAAACATTTGCTCATTAAAGTAGAGCGAGTGAGGAACATAAAGGAGCTTGCAGAGACTGAATAAAGAGCTGTTGTGTCACATGCCTGTTGTTTAGGTAGAAAGACATTTCATGCACTTGAATTCTTGTACGATGTGTATCTGAAACGCATGTTTGTGTGTGTTGGGAACAAGGGTGTTTTTTTCTGCTGACAACATCAGCTTGTAATAATTATAAGAACCCCCAGGTTCCATTAATCCAACAAACCTGACATATAAACACACACACACACACACACTCTCTCTCACAATCGCACATGTAAACATATAAATGGAGCCAGTGTTGCTCACCGATCGCCACCATGGTAGAACTGGATGCTGTCGACTTTGTCCTGAGGAAAAAGATGAAGTCATTAAAAAACATGAGGGGAACCTCAAAATAATATGATTCCTCAACAGTGACTCCGTAAGAAAAAAATGAGGGTTCTTAAACAATACATCAATATACACACAATTTAAAAAATTCTGAGAATTTGTTTAGGTTGAAGTTGTTATATGTATGTTAGTGCTTTCAAGTCACCAAAGTATGATGTTATAATTTTTTAACTTTATTAACCACACATTTTTCTGTAATTGAACACAGTATTTAAAATTTGTAATCATAAATCTTTTCCACTTACTCACAATTAATGTAGAACACATAAGAAGTAGATTTATATAAAAAAAATTTTAGACCTACCTTTTTACTACGTTTTTAAACAAACTGTGAATGAAGGCAAGAATCACAGATACCAAAACTAACACTGATACCGATGCCTCTGTTAAATGCATTTTTTTTTTTTTTATGATGACTAAATTTGTGTTTACTAAATACATTTTAAATTTACATTTAAATACTTTGTTGAATAAAGTTGTTATTTTTGTTTTCTTTTTGCACAAAAAGTATTCTCGTAGCTTCATAACATTACGGTTAAACCACTAATGTCACATGGACTACTTTAACGATGTCCTTACTAACTTTCTAGGATACTTAATATGTCCTTTTAATGCCTCAGGCCTTTTCATAAAACAGTTTACCCAAATAAGTCAGCTTATTTCGTAGTCCACTCCATTTGGGAATGATTTGGGTTCCTAAACAATTTAACATAGATCAACTTCCTCACTGTTGGCAACTTATGCCTGGGAACTACTACTTTTCTAAAGCAGTTAACTATCAACTAAGCTGGTTCCTCTAACACTGACCATATGACGCTATTTTTACCGTTTCTATGCAGCAAAAGGGCTCTCTCTGGTTTTATAACTCTGTACCTTTGCAGAACAGATAGCAGAACATTACAATCTAAAATAGCTATTTAAAGCATTAAAATAACTAAATTAAAAGTTAAAAACACTGAATTAAAAATGAAAATAAATAAAGAAAATGACTATATTTTAACTGCTATAAGAAACACACATCAACTCCTTTGAGCTTAGTAATTAGTACTGTATTAGCTTACATTTGATTTACCCATTACAAGTTAACGTGACATGTGGCCAAGTATGGATTGACCCCTACTCGAATTAGTTCTCCATTTAACCCAGCAAAGTGCAAACAAGCATGAACACACACCCGTGACCACACACCCGAGCAGTTGGGGGTTCGTGCCTTGCTCAAGGTTCTCACATCAGTCGTGGTATTGAGGGTG
Organism: Sinocyclocheilus anophthalmus; assembly: GCA_018155175.1. Lineage (NCBI taxonomy): Eukaryota > Metazoa > Chordata > Actinopteri > Cypriniformes > Cyprinidae > Sinocyclocheilus > Sinocyclocheilus anophthalmus. The sequence continues at coordinate 495,588 of JADLZN010007989.1, forward strand.
GAAGAGGAGCGCTGTTAGCATTCGCCCCCCCACCTACATCCCTGCCGGTAATATCGACACCACACCAACCACCTTTTAGGTTACAAGTCCGAACTCTCTAACCCTTGTCCAACGCCTTCCCATATAGTCAATATCCCTTTTACAGTTACTTCTATCATAAAAATACACTTATATGTAGGTTTAAAATTCTACAAAAGACTCATTTAATGTCCAACAACAAATATTTTAGCAGAATGTATATTTTACTCAGAATGATTGCGCTCCTATTCGATTGCGCGCTGTCTGTTTTAGCGTGCATGTGCGCAGCAGCGCACTCGCCAAAAAAGGAAAAAGATCGTTGCTCTCGCGTGCCTCGCCCACTCCTGACAGCAAAATTGATATATTTGCATGACTTTCTAACATTTACAGATGAAAAACATACCTGTGACATGTCAGTTATGCACAGAGAAAAACACAACGTCTCAAATGCATTAAAAAGCACATATATTCGCTTTGCCATGGTGTATCGATTTGATCCCTGATCGACATTACGGTCTGCTTAAATAAGCGTGCACAGATTAGGAGATTGGTGTGACTTATTGTCGTTTTGAACCGTCTTGAGCCCCGATTGTATTTGTTAGGTTATTTCAGTCAGTTTGGACTTATTCCCATTTATTCTACACGGGTCTCCGGGGTGTTGTGATTCTCATATTCACGCAGCAGCGTTATGACATGAGAGAACGCTCTGACAACAAATACATAGAGCACAGATTATGCTCCACTTTCTAAATATTAAAGTAGACATGCAATCCACTAGTACTTATATATAAATAAATAGTTTTTTTTACCGATGCAAATATGTTAGAAACGTTGCATCGTGATACAAATGCCGACTTGTAGCCGATACACACTTTTGATGCTGTCACCGGCGAATCGGGGAATCTTCCCACCCTATTTCCACACATTCCATTTAATGTAATACATAGTACTGAACGTGATACAAGGATCATCTATAATGTACTATTAGCTTATAAAACTGATGATAGTATATTGCTATTTCTTTAATACTATTATTATATATGTAGAATTACTAGTATATAGTATTACCAACTTACAAAATAGTGTAATAGTTTAGTACTGTTTGGTATTTTTTTTATATTTCATAGAAGAGTGTTTTACCATTCTGTTAACAGAGATATTAGACAGGGTGTTAGAAAAATCTAAATTGCATTTTATATTCGGTTCCACACTATAATATTAATATAATATAACAGTCTCAAACACACGCACAAACAAAATGCAAACAACACACAAAAAGCATTACATACAGTGTGAGACTCCAGCTCAGATATCTTCTCTGGTTGTCCATCTCCAAAGTAATAAACCCTAATGATGTGATCAGTGCTGCCTGTCGCGAGGAACATCCCACCTGAAATATCATCAAATATTGTTTAACATTACAAAAATGACATCATCATCATCAATAACACAGCATTAATGAGCATAAAAACCAGAAAAAAATCCATCATTAACAAACGTTTTGTCAGTTTTCATGCAGGCACAATCCCGAAAGTATCAGCAATAATCACAATATTGCGTTTATAAACAAGAAACTCAAATTGCTCAAATGAATTCAGAACATGTATTACCAAAGACATGAAGAGGAGGGACGCAGAATCTGTTTCTATCTTTGTGTAAGTGTGTATGTGTCTATCTGGGTAAAAGCCAGCTGAGTGTTTCCTTTCTTCAGTAATGTGTATTTGAAGAGCTCCTGCAGTGCTGAACACTCTCTTTTTAAAAAGTCTGTGATATCTGTCTGACAACAGGATATTTATAGCTTCACTTGCAGAAAAATTTAAGCCAAAACGATCCGCTGTCACTCTATAATCTGCTATCAGCTTTCAGAACAATGAAAACATGGGAATAAATAATCACTTAATATCACGTTTCTATGGGAGCACATGAATTCATATAATCATGGGCATAAGTCTTAAATATCACGGCTGTCAGTTGATTACAATTTGTAGTCGCATTACAATTTGCCTAGAGACCCCCAACGTAGGCCTAATGGCAACAAAAGCTGACCAAGTGAATTAGAGTCATTGTTTCTTTTTTCATACTATGACTTTAAGTCATCAGTGGCCTACAGTCCACAGCAATCCATTTAATCAATTTTGTCAATCTGTCCAAGAAAGATTTAGGGGCCATTTATACAGGACTGTGCATTACGTTGACAGCCCTAATAAATATAAATGTTCTCACAAGATTTATTTCATTTGCTATCACATACGATATATAAGATCACAACTGTATCATATGTCATATGGTAAAGCAATTATGCAAACTGGCAGATACCACTGATCAGTTTCTCTAAACTCAAAAATGTTTTCCATCCCATTTCTGAAAACATCATGTTTTACTACAAGCTCAGTGTTGTAACAAAATCATTTGTCACATGGGTTGCTGTGACAGACAGGCTGTGAATGATAAAGTATAACTGATAAAACGGGAGCAGGTAGAGGTGAGAAAAGAGCTTTGACACTTCTGGCCTACCTGCACTAAAAGAGGAACAGATCATCTGCACGCCTGGTCTGGGCCGCTCGATGAATTTGCTGGGTCGCTGCCTGCACACACATATAAAACACACAGAAACATGATGAGTGCCAGAATATATTCTCTTAGTGACCTTATTTAAAGGTGAAAGGTGTCATTTCTGCACTAAAATGGAATTGCAAAAATAATAAATGAAAGATTAAAACACTGAAACATAGGCTATATTTCACATTGGTTCAAAAGAAAATGGCATGCTACAATTCCATGTTTCTCTTTTGCATGAATTCAACTGAACAAAAATAACTTTAAATACTTGCTCTGAATAGCAAAGAAAAGATTGCAAAACTTAAAACCCCACAGATGAGTACAAGAATGAAGGAAACGCACCCGAATTTGAGCGTGCGTGCATCCCACTGCCAGAAACAGATGGTGCCATCAGCTCCAGTGGAGGACAGGAACCTCTTATTGCCACTGCACAGAGGAGAAAACTACACACACACACACACCCGACACACACACACACACACACACAACAGCCGAAACAGGAATTACAACACCTAATGTTTGTCCTCTATGAGTGGTTGTGTGATTAGTGCAGCTATATACACTGCAAACATACAGTTTGTCAATTAATTGTTGAAAGTTTGAGGTCAGTAGTATTTCATTTTTTTTTATTTTTGAGATATAGAGAGATTAATTTATTCGCAAGGATGCTTCAGTTGATCACAAGTGACCGTAAGATATTATGTTTTTTTGTAATCTATAATAAGATATTTCTATTTGAATAAATGTTGTTATGTTTGTTTTATTTTGACTTGATTCATCAATAATCCTACAAAAACGATAGCAGGTTTCCACTAAAATGGAGCAAAACTGCTTTACTTTAGCATTCATGATAGGCCACTGAAGACTGGAGTCAATGGCTGCTTTGAAATTCCAGCTTGCCATCACCCTAAATAAACTGCATTTATAAATATATCAAACTAAACCTGGTTAGTTTAGCAATATTTCACATATATGTTTTCACTGATTAAATAAATCTATCTTGGTGACAAAGAGACTTTCTTGTGAAAAGGTAATGAAATTTCTGGCTACTAGAAGTTTACAGTCATTTTTACAGTAGTTCTGCAGTTTATTATAATTAAGTAACACTATATTTTGACTTGACATTGGACAGGATCAGGAAGTGACTGTAACGCAACAGCACTGAGCTGTACACACAATAATTAGCCATGTATGCATTATAATAATCTCTGTATATTGTGCCATGCTGGCACTTTGGTTCCTAGCATGCACTGCCGATTGAATAAATTATATTGTTGTATTGTTTTAGTAGTATATATTTCACTGCTAATTGCAACACTGAATCACATTATCTGTAAAGCTGCTTTGAAGCAACAAGTACTGTTAAAAACGCGAATCAAATCAACTTGAAATAAACTATTTTGCTGGCCTGGTTGACAACTCATAATAAAAGTCTGCCTCCTTACAATAGTACTATTTTAACTAGAGTACAATTAAGGTTAATTGTTCATAAAAGATTATGTTTTTGCATTATAACATAAAACAATAAATGGCAATACTTAGTTTATTTTCTCAATGTACAACCAATTGTGTTCTGTAACATTGGCTGGGAGAAAATTAATTAAAAGGTCCAAGTTCCCAGCCAAAAGGAACATGAATCACCATAATGGTGACTGTTTACACTATTATCTTGCAACGATGTGCAATATGGTCGTCTTTTCGCAGTAATTTATTGATGTTACCAACCAAAAAAATGACCTAGCCTGCATTGATTTCACAGTAAAATTCACAGTATTCACAGTACACAGCGTTTTATTGTAAGAAATTACTGTTAAATCTTATACAGAATTCTTTGTAATGGTGAAATTCTCATGCATGTCTCATAACATTGTGTCTGTTGAAATGTGAATGTAAACGAGTCGCACACCTGTAATGACGTGATGGATGCCGAGTGGCCCTCCAGTACCGCAAGCGGGGCGCAGGTCTGCAGGCACCACACTCTGATCATTTTATCACAGCTGCCGGCTGCCAGAAGGGTGTTCTCATAATTCACAGCCATGTCTGAAATCTCTGCCGCATGACCTCTCAGTGTCGCAAGCAAACGCCCGTTATCCGTCGCCCAGATCTTCACCAAACAGTCGTCCGAACCCTGAGGATACACACCACACACGGTAAGCCCTCAGACCCTGCCAAAGTCGTGCGTCAGAATGATTTTCAGACTCAGTCTTCCTTCAGAAGTTCTCTCCAGAAAGTTTAGTTTCTGTGCAGCCAAATAAAATCCACTAAAATTTAGTCAAGTGTTTTCCAAGTTAATTACTCAGCTAGATTAAAAGCCCAACGTCTGAGTTAAACCCCCCCCCCCCCCAGATCAGAAAGTGATTTCAATTTCCGTTTACATTACATATGCTCAGATACAGTTCAGTCTGTCCAAGAGAGCACATTACCTAGAGTGCGTAAACAATCCCAAAAACAACTGATACCACCCTAATCAACCTATTCGTTTTATGTATCCAAACCACTTGGGAAATGTACCTTGCTCCATAAAGTCGGCATGAATCAATGCACTCTATTTCTTTAATTACTTGATTCCTGTTCCTGTTTATTGTGAACACCTCATCAGTGGCATGATACAATAAACAAAAACTAATACCACCTTCCCTCTTCCTCTTAATAACTTTTTATCTTTTTAGATTTTCTACAAAAAGAGCTATTGGATCTGTAACCATATCCAAATAGCTATTTGTGTATACATATTGAGAATACCAATCTGAATAGCTATCTTATGCAATTTTACTAATTGCTTTGTACTTTATTATTACAATACTAACTCTAATAGATTATATTGTTTTTAAAAAAAGGTTTTTATGGATCACCCTGAATATTTATTAATTGTAAAATATGTATGTACAAGTGTTACGTATTGTTCAGTGGGGTCATAAATCTTTTTTTTATAAACTGAACAGTTTCACAAGGGCGCATTAAATTGCTCAAATGCTGTAAAACATTTTACAATGTTACACTTTTTTTTTCCCGAATAAATGCTGCTTTCAAAATTCCCTGTTCATCAACGCTCGGAAAAACAAATTAATTAGCACAAGATTTATAATAATAATAAACAGATGAAATGTTTCTTGATTTAAAGGGTTAGTTCACCCAAAATGAAAATTACTGTCAGTCAGTACTCACTCAATTAAAATATTTTTGATGGAATCTGAGAGCTGTCTGCCCCTGCTCGACAGCAATACAACTGAAATGTTCCCAAGTCAAGAAACGTAGCAAGGAGATCTGTAAAATAAATCCCCCCCACCCCCCTGTGACATCAGGGGTTCAACCGTAATATCACAAAACACAAAACAATTCGTTATTCAACGAATTGTAGAATAAAGTCTTTTTTTTTCTCTCTTTTGCACACAAAAAGTATTTTCATATAGCTTCGTATAATTACGTTTGAACCCCTGATGTCACATGGATTAATTTACAGATCTCCTTGCTACGTTTCTGGGCTTTTGGAACGTTTCAGTTGCCTTGCTGTCTATGCAGGGTCAGACAGCTCTCAGATCCATCAAAAACATCTTCCGTGTGTTCCGGCGTATGAACGAAGGTCTTACGGGTTTGAAAACGACATGAGGGTGAGTAATTAATATTACAGAATTTTAATTTTTTGGTGAACTAACCCTTTAACCAAATCAGCATATTAGAATGATTTTCTGAAGGATCATGTGTGAAACGGAGACGTAGTCCTGACTGTTTAAAATTCCCCTTTGCCATCACAGGATAAATGGCATTACATTAAAATATTAAATAAGAACACAGTTTTAAATTGTAGTTTAAATTTTATCAATATTAATTCTGTATTAATATTTATATCAAATATCACACATATTTCAATATTTCATATAACACATTTAATTTCACTGTTTGAATTTTTCATTTAAAAAAATGAATAAATATGGCCTTGGTAAACTTAAGTGACTTCTTACAAAAGCCTTAAATTCTTTCTAACCCCAAACTTTTGAGTGTATATAATCCCTATGATTCCTGCAGAAACATTACAACTGTCTTCCAACACAAATGTTATTATTTGTTACTAATACTACATTTAGCAAGTCCAATGTGAATTTACTGCAAGGTGAATCAAAAATGCTTTTAACCTAAAAATGCAGCACTGTGGCATTGTATTTCCATGACAACAGGCAGAGGACCATAAAAAAGCAAGCGCTACCTACAACAACTTCCCATCTTTCATTCACAGCTTGATTGAAAGATGCTTTTCCCCTAAGATAATCAGCTTGCCATTTTCCTCCTCTTTTCGTAAACGTGATTTTAACAACATGAAAATATCACAGTTGTTTCCAGAAACACTGGAATTAACTGTGATAATAACATTGATTTTAGCAGGCCACACATGCATATCAAATTGAGCAAAGAAAAATTATCCCCAAGCCACACACAGAGACGAACATTCCCGAAGATCTGTTAAACACAGACGGAATGCCAATGACACACTGGCTAATGGCTCAGGAATATGAAAGAGATGATTTTATTTGTGGCTCGCAGCCAATTCCATAAAAGAAACACTTTTTTCAACACGCATGTGCGCACAGACACGCCCCCTTCGCCGAGAGAAAAAGACCTATAGAAAGAACAAAAAGAGAAGGAGAAAACACAGAGAGACCCCGATCGAAAGAGGAAAAGACAAAGAGAACAGGAGTAGGGGAGAGAGATAGAGGGAAAAGGGAGAGAGAGGCACAAAGAGGGGGAGTAATCCTTGCTGTTCAGCCATTTTTGGAGCATTAAAAACTTGCAGAGTAAAATGGAACCCAAGAGTGCACACTCAAAAACACACATCAGCAAAACACACACAAGCACGATCCTACAGAGCTCTGACAAACGTTAACTACAGCTCACGCCAACGGCTGAGAGTGAGATAATGTCCAAGAAATGCCTGAACCAAAACACGTGCACTTACCCACACACACACACACACACATAAAATCTTTAAGTTTGAGGACGTAATGATGTCCAAAGCACGTATGTTTTACCAGACGAAACATGTGAACAACCTTTGACCTCTACACTTATCCCAGAGTCAGAACTATCTCTGTCCCTGGAGATCAGAAGGCGCACTGTCTAAAAATACACGGAAATTAAGAAATTAAGTTTCCAGAGTAGCACAACATCGGACAAAAAAAAAAGAACTACTCATTGAAATTCCAACCAAGGGCCATAGAGTCCGATTTATTAAGGACACACACTAACTGTTCAAATGTTGGGTCAGTAATATTTTGTTTTTGGTCTATTTTTTTGAAAGAATCTCTATACCTCACCATTCTTCTGCATTTATTTGGTCCAGTACTACGTACACAGAAATAATGTATGACAATAACTTTTCTATTGTGTAATATTACCCAAAAAAATGTTTTTTTTTACAGTGTACTGTATTTCTGTGATGGCAAAGCTTGTAGTTTTTCGAATTCAGAAATCCCTCGCATATTCTGATTTGGGTGCTCACGAAACAGTCTAATCAAGCGAAGAAAAGGCTTAGAATTTTCTAACATTACAATCATTAAACAAATATATTTTGAAAATATTTTTTTTACATTCTTGATGATGGAAGTCACAAAATAAAAACAATTTGTAAATCTGTCTTACTGTCACTTTTGATCAGTTTAATGCCTCCTTGCTAAATAAAAGTATTAATTAAAAAAAAAAATCTTACTGACTCCCAAGTAGGGCTGCAACAACTAATCGATCAAATCGATTATTATCGATAATGAAAATAATCGACAAAGATTCTCATTATCGATTAATCGGGTCTGCCCACAGTGCACGTCCAACTTCAGCCAGTCCCGTTAAATTATAGCACTGAATTACGCATTTCTATACGGACAAAATGCATCTAAAAATAGTGGAGGAAACAGAATGAGTTGCTGCGGGAGTGTTACGTGATCCAAGCTGCCCAAAACATGAGAATTATTTATTTTAAGCTTTAAACTAATGTATTAGCAAAATGGCTTTACCTGTCAGGCGCTTTGACAGATGCGTGTGCGTCCTCGTGCCAAACTTCAGCTTCCTGTCATATATTATCTCTAAATGTCTCAACTTCACTGCGAGGCATTTCCCTTTTTTGCTAAAGGTCGCTGACAGTCTGGTTGAGTTAAAAAAATCTTTAACTTATTAGGCGCCGGCTGCAGCAGCGCCGGAACACGGACAGAGGGAGACAATTAATATTCAGCGCAAAGCATTCATTGTGCTATAATATCTGTTGTTGAACGTTAAATTTAGGTTTAAAAGTCAACATGTAGTGAGAGTAGGAACTGCAAAAGGATAACAGCGTGTAATTTTCTGAATATAAATATCAGACACTTCATAGCCGCCTTATACAGGATAAAGAAATTAGTGGTCGACCGATATTGGTTTTTTGACAGCCGATGCCGATATCTTGGAAAGCAGGGTGGCCGATGGCCGATATAAAGCCGATTTAATTTTATTTATTTTAATTAATATTTTAAGAAATTTGAAATCATTTGAAAAATGATTTAAAATAATTGTGTAAAATAAACATATTTATACTTTAGAAGACAAAGCATTTTAAACAAATTAATAAATATTTAATAAAAATATAATTCAAAAGGAAGTAAACACTAACTAGCAGGGCACTCAGTATTCTGGGATGTTTGTGTGCATTAATCATATTTTTTTAAATAAAGCCATGGTAACACTCATTTTACATACAGCACCGAGTGAAAATGACATTAATATGACAGTGGGAAAATGCATAAAGTGTAGCATAATTTGAAATCACGAGTTTAATGTTTGTCGATCGCACGTCTCCAGTGAAGCTGACTCTCCTCCTGTCAGTATTCAATTTGCACGGACCGACCGTCACACAGAGAACAAGCGATCATGCAGGATACACATGCACACTTCACAAGATCTCAAAACTGGATCCGACTAAGTTTGCAAGGTTTTTGAAATTAGATGTTCATTAGACATTCAAATATTTGTTTAAATGATGTAAATGTGTATTTGCTGACGGCAAACGAGAAAGTATTATTTTTGCCTTTCTATTACTAATAATATAAAAAGCAATCGTTATAATACTTTTGTATACATTTTAATTATTTTGTTTAACAGTTCTATCTGATTATTAGCGATGTATTAGATAAATCCCTAGTAGAACCGAACTGACGGACAACATCGAACAAGAGGGAGAATGTGAGCACTGTGTGTTCAGGCGCTGATGTTCTCAGCACCGTCAAAATAAAAGTCTGTTGAGCCGTCAAAATAAAAGTCCCGCCTAGAACACATCGGCCAAACAGGAAAACTTATCAGCCGATTCCGATATTTTAAAAATGCCAAATATCACCCGATATATCGGCATTGGCGATATATCAGTCGACCACTAAAGAATGACAGTAGACGACTGTGTCAAAGTGGAAGTGTGTTCCTGGCAGAACCAAATTTAACTCGTACCTATTGTTACCATAAGTTTGTGATTTTATGTTTTCTTTAGCATCGTTAATCTTATTATTAAAATTTTTTAATGTAGATATTAAACTATTTCATTATATCAGTGGCGTAACAAATTTATTAAAACAAATTTATGTAAGGTGTGTTTTTTAACAAATTATGGTTTGTGGTCTAAACTAACAGTATTGGTGACTACCAAAATAATTTTTTAGCTTTCTGAATGGGTTAGTCCTCCAATATGCATAAGCTCTTTAGCAACAGTAGTAGGCTGTTTCTAATGCTACAATATAATTATTGCTGTTATTTCTGAGACGGCAGAAAAACATAGTCAAGCCTTTATATGTTTTGTTTTTACGATGCCCACTTACAGTCAAAGGTACCTGCAACATGCCGCAGAATCAAGCTGTTATGAAAGGCACAGTGAGAACCCATTTGTTTATAGTGAATAAACGTTATTTGTTTCCGTTTGTTATTTGCTCCGTAATGAAATACAATTTTACGCACTGTATGTTTATAGCATCCGTTGGCACTTTGTTGAAGACACTGTGGCCGAATGTGAAGAGTTTTTTGTCAATAAAATAAAAAAAAGAAAGAAAACATTTTATCCGATTAATCGAAAAAATAATCTGCCAACTAATCGATATTTATTATACTATAATTATTAATAGTTAGTAAGGTAGTTGCAATATTTCAGTATTAGGTAGGATTAGGGATGTTCAAAATATGCATGCTAATAAGCAACTAGTTAATAGTAAGAATTGGTCTCTATACTAAAGTGTTACCAAAAAGTAAAAATTCTGATGTAAAATCTTTCAGATGTTCTTTTTTCCAATGAAGCACAATATGCTCTTAGGATCGTCCTCAAATCACGCAAGAGATCATGATCATCAGGTTCTACACAAACTTGTGGAGTTTTGCAACTGATAAGAGCAATCTGCATTTACACATTTATTTATGCTTTTATCCAAATCATTATGCCATGTAAAATAAACACAAGTTAAGTCAATGGCTCTGTTAATGGTACTCCATGATAAACTATAGAACAGCACTTTTGAAACACAGGACCTACATACAGTGTGAACCTATAACTCTCTTACGGGCAAGTCCCTGATCAACTCATAAAACCACAGCTGCTTTCAGAACCTTTAAAAACCCAAACAACGATCAGATCCCTCCATTCAATGGGTCATTTGAGACCATTATGTTCATTAGGGGATTTTCAGTGTTAAAGCTTTTGACCTTAAGTGTTTTATTATTATGACAAGTTAACAGCACCCTAAAAACTTTAGTGACATCCCTTTAAATTCCATAATGGATAGGCATACAGTTGTATGTATACAGTTTAATGAGGCATACAGACTAATTAAAGCCACACTGGCTTCAACACAAAGCTATTTAAATCTAATACATTACACATCAGTTTTTGTTTCTTCAGACTGCTTGATCAGTGACTAAATTTATGAACACATAGATATTTCAGAATTTATTACAATTTTAAATATACTGGATATTAGATATTAAATATTGCTAAAAGCAAAAACCTCAAAGGTCATGGTAAATGATGGAGTGTAAATGCACATTTATAATGTGGGATATATGGAGTTGCACACCATACACTGTAAACAAGGTTTCCACAAATTCTGACCAATACATTTCTATTTCTGTCCTAGTCTTTTGTGATCACTGGATAAGTATTTAAAATATATACAATTTTACATAGATTATATATCAAATATGTATCCTTACAACAACTATCCTTAGCTAATAGCTAATAAATAAAAAATGAGCTTAGCATAGCTAGAAAAATTCATATTAATTCAATCAAATCTAGGCTTGGAAATAGGGATGTTCATTTAAACTGTTTAACCGGTTAACCGACAGTAAGAATTTTGACCGATTAATACAATCAGTTAAACGGTTTTAAAAGTAATTTAATTATTTATTTTTTCAGTAATTTATCAAAATATTTTAAACAGTTTGCTGCATGGTTAAAATACGCTACACGTATAAAAAAAAATTGTTTTCTAGGGGGGAAAAAACATTAGTAGCGTATAAGTCGCATTTTATTATTTCATTCAGAAATAGGCCTAAAGCCGACGCGAAATGTTTACAAACATTATAATAAACACTGTAACCATAGCTAGGCTATTTTAGTTCCCCTAACTACACAACAAATCCTTTAAATTAACAGTATTTAGAAAAGAACAAAAATTTAAAATATAAGAAGCTATAGCAATATAAAAGACAAGCCAAAACGAATTCATTTAGGTTAAACTAGGGGTGCTCCGATCAGGGTTTTTGAGGCTGATCACAGAAAGCAGTATCTGCCAATAACGATCTTTTTAAAGCCTTCTTTTGATCATTTATAATTATTTATAGTAATACTCCAATCAATATTTTTAAACATTTATTCAGGGCCTGAATTTCATTTTTGAAATGGGGGGAATTTCCCCTCTTAGGTGACTCTTGTGTGAGGGGAAGCATCTTTCACACAGGAGTCCGCTACTGATTCCGTGGCTGTTTACCACAAACACAACTTTATCCATTATTTTTATTTCAATCAAAACATTGTCACGAAATGCTTGTTTCAGCTTGCATTTCCTGTTTTTACACAGTTTACAGTAATACAATCTTTCCAGAAGTTTAAACACAATACATATAGTAAAAAAAAAAAAAAAAAAAAAACAAAAAAAAACACATATTCAATGCTTTTTTACGTTGTCATTACTTCTAGTTTAGAGTGTTAAGTTGCTCAAGCAAGTGGCAACACATTTAAACTACTTTTCTTACGTTGTCACAAACTTACCATTGACAGAAACATTTAGCTCTACTGCCTTTCCTTTTGCATTTCAATCTTTATTACAAGCAATCCTGCGGTTCATAAAGAACTTTGTTTTCCTGCCTCCAGGAGTGCATCTATTATTGCCTTCTTTATCTAAAGTGCTCTTTCACTTTAAACCTAGCCAAAAAGCCATATATGTTGACTGTGAAACACAGTAGACTTTAATAATATGCCTTTATGGTGCAATTACTAGGCCCGACCGATATAATTTGTTTTGGGCCTTAGAATCGTATACTCCATTGTTTGCTACTGGCGACATGGATGAAATGCTTTAAAGCTTAAGTCAATGGAAAACCATTGAAACTTTGAACGGCCATATCTCCGTAACGGCGCGGCGAATCCGCAACAAATTCGGGGGATCTCTTCAGCTCAAAGAACCCTCTCGAACGCGAATCGAGTGTACGTCTCAAGGCCCCCTTTCGAATGAGACCACCCCCACATCTATAGCCCCCGGGGTTCGGGAGTTACGAGTGGTTAAATTCGCAGTCCGGCGCCGACCAATCAAGCGATCCCGGGGGGCTACCGACACGCGGAGGGTGGCGTTCCGAGAGTCTCCTCGGCTGAGGGATCCCCCTAATTTGGTGAGAATCCGCCGGTGCCGTTCGCGAGATATTGACACCAGTCCAACTTTCCTTCAGTAGGAGGTTGTCCTTGTTCAGGCGCATTCACTGCGTTCTTATTCGCCCGTAAGTGCCCTGCGAAGTGGACTTTACATTAAATTCCGCCATGATTCCAGTTCCAAGGGAATGTACACATTACATTCAAATGGCATTAAAGTGCACGAGACGTGAATTTAAATTGTATATATTTACAGAGGAAGGGGAGACGTGCAAAGTAACATTCTTTTTGACTTTTCTCAGGTTGTGTAAATCACATGGGGTTAGATAAGATTTTTTTTATCCACAGTAATTACACTTGTCTATACCTTTGTTTCTTAATTACAGTATATACATTTTTCTTTATTTACCCCCAAAAAATGGAAGTGAAATGTGACAAAATGCCCCGTAGGTGGAACACATTGTAACACCTGAGGAGCACGTTGTAACTTGACCATATGACGCTTAAAACTTATCTGCTCGAATTGCCAAAAACATCAAGCCCAACCTAAATATTTTGTTAATAAATGTATATTTTTTGTTTTGTTTTGTTTCAAAAAATATGGGAGTTTTTTAAGAATTAAAAAACAATGGACACATTGCACCATAGCTGGGACGGCCCACAAAACGAGCAAAATGCTTTACTGTCTTGAATAATCTTTCTAAACGTCTAATTTTCTAACTTCGCGCATCAAAAATAACTCCGGGTGGAAACGATCTCTGCACGCTGCAGACGCCCGCTACTGGAACCACCTGCGGACAGCAACCAGGTGCAGTGTGCACGCTTTTATTCTCTGCTACATGATCGCGGGAAAAATATTCACCAATGCACTGCAAACGGAGGAATTTGAACCGGCATTCTGTGTGTGCGCTGCGGTGTGCATGCGTTCACGGTCTCCAAGGAGAGTCGCGAAGCGCTGAATTGTTTAAACACTGGCAAGAATTAAAAAGTAATGCAATATATAAACTTAAGTGACAATGTGACACTGCCTCGATTCTGCAAGTGACAATTCCTGTGTCAACTACAGCGTGCAGCTCGCTTATAGACAAACCTGATGTAGTGATTTGAAGCAATTTGCGTATTTTGAGAGAGAAAGAGAACGCGCGGTGATTCACTCACGCTGTTTGTGAAATTAAGTCTCACAGAAACCAGGCCAAAATTCCTTTATACATTATTTAATTAAGAAATATGAAGGTGAGTACCTGACCTTCAGCATTATAATGATTTCACCTAGGCCGGACAGAGACTGAGGCGGTGCTGCTGCATGTCGTGCCAAATCTCTCACGGCAGCTTCATCAGCTTGAGATCGTTTTTTTGATATCGGCCTTTTTAGAGACCGCCGATCGATCATCCCAAAGCGATTATCGGCCGATTAGGGATCGGTAGCCGATCAATCGGAGCACCCCTAGTTTAACACGAAACTGAAACCCCGTTGGGTCCTTCATTTCCCCCAAAATCAAAATGTTTTCCGTTTGGCTATTGTCACGAATTCGGTTCATGGACTTCTGTTTATTCACCACCAGAGTTCACCCTTTCCATTTCATTGACTCTCGCACAACACAAACTGTTGCATAGCACCCCTGACTAAATATCCCATCATTCATTGCACTGTTTGCACACAGCACTGATTGCACACAGGTGTTTCATATCACTCACTCACTATATGACACCCACTCAAACAACCATTCTCCGGTGAGTATTGTTTAGCCTGTTCCCCGTTCTTAGTCTCTGTGTTTTCTTGTTTTGCCTTGCCTTGTCTGTTTTTGCGGTTTTTGATCTTTGCCTGTTTTCCTGGATTTCTCCCTTTAGTCTTGTCCCTTTTTGATTCTGTCTGCCGATCGTCGACTTGTGCTAGCCCTAGGACTATTCTTGTTTTTTGCCTGCCATATACCTGTTTGCCAGTGTTTTGACCCTGCCTGTTTACCACGTCTCTTAAATAAAGCCTGCAGATGGATCCACATGTCTCACGTCTTGTCAGCCCCGTTACAGCTATGTATTTGAATGGCAAATTATTATTTATTATGTACTTCACTTGCGTTCCAATATCCACGTAAAACAAAATGTTTTGCATAACATCACGGCGGTACAGTGAAAACATTTAACGGCTTAATAGATTTTACTACATATTTTTTTTCCATGTTTGACTGACTGTATTTTATTATGATAACGAAAAGGCTGCATTGTCAAGGTAGCAATGTTTAACTGTGTGCGCGCATGTGGCGCCGGTGCAATCACTTGAATTTTTTTCCTTCTAACAGTGGAAGAAACTACTCCTTTTAGTCCTAAAGATACTCAGAATTGTAAAAGGTTTGCCTTTATTTGTGTACATTCACAATAAAAACAAATCTTTGTGCTTTCGTAAAATAAGCCTAAAGAAAAATAGGATGCCGCTTTCTGCGATCTGTTTCTTTTCACGCAGCACAAAAATGAACCGAAACTCTGCACACTAGGCTACTTGTTTTTCTTCCATTTTCTTAATTTATAATTTAAAGGCACAATATGTAAGATTTTTTTTTATTAAAATATCCAAAAACCACTAGAACAGTGTTATATTTTTTGCTGACTTGTGTACTTACATTATCCCAAATGTTTCGAAGAATGTCGGTCTTGTCCATAGTGTCATTGTGTCGCCTGCCAATGACGTCGTAACGCCTCAATTTCTGGTTTTGTTTTGTAGAAAACATGGAAACACCAAAGACGCTTTAATATGTTGTGTGTTTTATTAGACCGGTGATGACTGCACAGAGTAGCATAATAACAGAACTTTGAAATGTATCTAGTATGATAAAACAGTGCTGCTTTACCCCACAAACGCACGACCGGAAGGAGCGGAAAGTGGTCGACTTGGCATAATAATGCGTTCGTTTCGCTTCGACGCTTTCAGCCTCACCCTGCTTCATTCTACTACGTTAATAAATCATTAGCTCATCCATGAACATGATTTCTGCCCGAGTCCCGTCGGATTGCCTCGGCTGTGGGGATGAAGACCACAACACCCATGATTCCACACTCAGTCACGGCATCACTCATCAAACTACGCCTTTAGCTCTTTGTTTATTTTGAATTTGCGCCCTCCAGCGGCGAAAATTACATATTGTGCCTTTAAGTAAAAATATGTTTTTCATATAGGCCTATTTATTCGTTTTATATATATATATAGCCTAGCTTTATTATGTTTTTCTCCACTTGCAGAAGCGCTGCAGGTGCATGATGTGATATGACCACGTGAATCCTCATGTTCTGTTGTTTGCTGCTTTTTGCGCATTTAAAATTAATCCCCGGGAAACAAATGTTAGTATTTTTAATGGGTCACAGACACTTATCCTTTCTAATTTCATTCAATTCTAATTTAAAATAATCTTGTCGGTTAACGGTTAACAATCGGTTAACGAGCGTCGGTTGTCGGTTAGGAAAAATAACCGAAATGAACATCCCTACTTGGAAATCAAAATCATGAATTTCCCTTATTTTTTGGAATGTCCTTGAGAACTTGGTATAAATAAGAACAACACTTCCTATTCCAAAGTGTTTTCAAACAAACTCAAAAGCTTGCAATCATTCTCTGAATGTTTTTTCACTTAAATAAATCATTTTCAACGTTTTTGAAATCTCTTTTGAAAAGCTGATATTGCAGCAAACTCTTCGAACCATCCAATTAACTCTCGCAATAAAACTCAACAATAAATTAATATGTACAAAACATCTTCTCCCTGTGGTCAAACCATTCAAATATGTTTCCAGATACACATGCAAGCACATACACTACACATACACAAGCACAAGAACATGACGAACAAATAAAAATTCCATAACCTGATGTAATACTACACTCCAGAATACTGTACTCAATAAGGAAACAAAGGGAGAGCTCAACATACTATGTTTTATAAAACATGCAATTCAGTGCATACACGATACTTTACATTTTGTCCATATCCTCAATTTCAGAAAAAAAGGAAAGCTCATTTCAATTTTTTTCCCCTGAAAAAAAAAGCCTAGTCTGTCATAAAACCAGATGTCTTACTGTGAAGATGCGGCGACCGGTGCGGTCGAAGGTGACACAGTACACAGATGACAGGTGTCCCAGAATTCTCTTGTGCATCTTCATATGTTGGTAAACAGCTGTCGGAACCAACTGACCCAACCGATATGAGCCATTCAGCCTCCGACTGTATATTGTTTCCACTATAGCACACAAGAGCAAATACATTTGAATCATCAGCTTCCTAAGTAAACTCTTAATATAACCATTTCATTTACAACAAATAACGTTTTTTTAATGCATGGTTCACAAATTTCAAAATGTTCTACTTTCTTTATTTGAACATTTAAATTCTATTTCAATAATCAAATCAATGAAAAACTGTCTTTAAAAGGTATGAGGGTGTGTATGAATGTTGTTTCCTCCACTGGAATACATCAACAAAACAACCAATAAAAGGCGACTTACCAATATTGGGCGGGCTTCCATAGATGACTGGCGGCTCGGGTGGCCTGCCACAGTGCAGGGCTGCGAGGGCAGACCCCTTCCATACCACGTGCTTACAACCTTGCAACAAAACACATGGGATTGTCACTAAACATACACTGTAGACCTGACTGAATCCCTAGGCACACTTACACAAACTGGTATTGACACACACATCCACTGCAAAGCAATATATAATTATATACTTTTGTTTTATTTCTATGAAGGCCAGCTGCAGTATTCTTGATAATGTTATAGACATGCTGAAGTTTTAATTGCTATGGAATCTGTTTTAATTTGAAGGCAGCATTATGATTAATCCCCCCCCCCCCTACTGATCAATTATCATTCCTCTTTCTTTCACATACTTGCTTATATATCTGACTCAGTCGTGAGATGCCATTTGTTGACATTAAAAGACTAAATTAAATCCTTTAATGAATTTGCCTAATGTTAAGATTTTTTCCTGTCATCAGCTTTTTACATAGAAAAAACAGTGGCACAAAATACACATTTGATCAATTCATTATTACATTGCTTTACAGCAGTTATGGTGTATATCTGTCACAAAAAAAAAAAAAAGACATTCACAAATATTTTTTGCTTACTTAGCTGTAAACTGGTTAACTTGCTTATTAAAAAATGGTTGATGAATTCATTTAATCAGCAAATAGAAACACTCACTCTTGTTTGTACGTAGCACTGACTGGCGTCCAGCTCCCAGCAGTGAGTTAACTCCAGGTACACTGGCTGGCACTTCTCTCTCTAAAAGAGGACTCACTCGCTCACACACCTGCAACAGGTGATCTGGAGAAATGTGCCTGTACAATTTGACCTATACACACAATCACAAAAGTGCATTAAGGCAAATTGATCTACATTTGTATTTAAATATATTTCTAATATAATGTACAATATGCTCAATTATTTTGTTGTAATAATGCATGCATAGAAATTAGATATTGAAAAAGGAAACAAAAATGCAAGAACATGTTTTTGTGCAAGTATCATGCAAACATTTTGCAACCTTGCAGTTCATTTACAATCTTAACGCTAATCTACATAAATACCTTTTTAAACATAATTACAGTTATATAATTCAATAATTACATTTTCTACTACTACTACATTCAAATTTAATCAAAGCATGTCATGTGAATGCTTTCGTTAAAAAATAACCAGTATCACAATGAAATTATCTTAATGAATGTGTATTTTAAAAAAATGTGATACAATAAAGGCATTTACCAGACATTGACAGTGCACACATAAAAAAAACGTTCAGATGATAGCATAATTACAATCTTATAGAGGACTATATTCGCCGTATTGCAAAGCGCTTTTTATCTTTCCATATTTTCCCAAGAGATGAATCTAATCTAACGTTACAGTGTAAAATGTTCTCCCCCCTGCGCAACGCGTCAGTCCGGGCATCTTTTATCAAGCCTGTTCAGCAGATCCAGCTTCTAAAGGCAGACCAGTAATTAATGTGGCTTTAATAGCATTTAGCGTCATCCTATTGGTCTACACACACACACACAAACGCGCACAGATCCACACACACCGCTTAGCTAATGACTGTATGAGTAAAGCGATGTTAACATTGAGTGAATCAGGGTATGCGTATTATAACATTAATCATAAATTAAAATCTAAATGCATCTAGTTTTGTTAATGAATCATCGTTCCTAATTAGTATACTGTTTTGCTGCTAATGTATTACATATTAATTACTTTGCGGACAACACGGTAATTACTAAAGACAAATTTGGAATAAAAAAATTTATTTAAAATGCATAAATATATTTTTTTTAATATTAAAAATAATAATTTCTTTTTGTATTACCCTTTTAATTCAATATTGTTTATCATCATCATTACTTAATAATCTGATAATATGCGAATTAATGCAGATTGCATAGCTCATGTAACATTTTATCGGTGACTGGAGACCTGACCCAACAAAAAATTAATTTTAAATGTGAGCCCATTCATCACAATTAAAAGAGACAAAGACTTAAACTACTTCAGTCTGTGTGCCCTGAATTTATTTAATACACGGTGTTCACAATTTGATATTTGAATTACTGAATAAATGAACTTTTCCACATTTTAATTTATTGAGATGCACCTGTATTATTCGTTTATTGGAATTTCTGA
Organism: Sinocyclocheilus anophthalmus; assembly: GCA_018155175.1. Lineage (NCBI taxonomy): Eukaryota > Metazoa > Chordata > Actinopteri > Cypriniformes > Cyprinidae > Sinocyclocheilus > Sinocyclocheilus anophthalmus. The sequence goes on from JADLZN010007989.1 coordinate 515,684, forward strand.
AATACATTTTTATTATTTTTTAAAGAGACTCTTTCTACACCATCATTTGGAGCATAAACATTAATAAGAGAAAATAATAATTCATATAACTTAAAATCTAATATTTGCATTCTACCAGGTATCATTTCTGTAACCTTATTGTCTTGAATTAGTAAGTCCGAAGAAATAAGAACTGCCACTCCGGCACTAACATTTGATCTATGGCTAAGGAAGGCTTGGCCTCTCCATTCACTCAGCCATTGTGCCTGATTGTCCATATCTGTGTGTTTCCTGCAGAAAAACTACACTTGCTTTTTTCAAACCTACAAAATCAAACAAAGCAGCCCTTTTAGCAGCACTTCAGCATCCATTAACATTCAAAGATCCAAAATTCAAGGATGTCATAGTGCTTATAAATAAAAAAGTGACTGATATCAAACAACAAGCTATATATTCTTTCTTCCTCATTCTGTAGTAATCAGATTTTTTTCCCATCACGATTGGTCATGCCTTTCACCTTTGTTATTATTTTTTAAGGCGATACCGCTTCTGCCTACTGAGTTCATCAAAAGTTGCTTTTCTCATTGCAGTCTTGCAAGACACCAAAAAATGCTTCAAATCCGGGAAAAATGCCTCAATTTGTGGTTTACGAGCTCCTTTGGTTTCATCAAGAAAATCACTTATTTTCTTTACTGTATACAACTTAGCATCCTCTCCATCAGACAGTCTTCCTAAACTCTCTAGATCATCGTCTGAATCATTTTCAGAATGAGCATATTCTGACCTCATAGCGGACATCTGAGTGTAACTTTCTTCAGCTGCCTCACTTTCATCATTTACTTCATTGTTCTCTATTCCTATTTGTTTTTTTCTAATCATTTGTCATCTTCATTTACTTTGGGCGAGGACTTTCCCAACACCAGCTTGATTTTCGATCGTTTCAGCACTATCACAGTTCTCTGCGTCTCTATTAACATTACTTTGCTTTGTAGGCACTGTTTCAACAACAGGTACATGTTCATTTACATGTTCATGTTCATGTTCATTCATGCCAACATCTTGTTCGATTATTTTCGAACGAGACAGCTTATCCATTTGTTTGTTTGGGCACGTTTGCCTAACATGTCCCTGTTCTCCACACAAAAAACATCACATTGATCCAAGATAATAAAGATTGTATAATCTTTGCCTTCATTTGTTAGTTTCACAGCCAAGCCAAGCAGATCCTGTTG